>BLSH010500234.1:965857-978035 GCA_018402905.1 Glandirana rugosa
CGTCACACAGTCCCTCCTCCCACGTCACACAGTCCCCCTCGTTACACAGTCCCTCCCCCCTCGTCACACAGTCCCCTGACACACTGCACCCCCCTCCCTGACACACTGCTCCCTCCCCTGAAACACTGCTCTCCCTGACACACTGCTACCCCCTCCCTGTCACACTGATTCCCCTACACACTGCTCCCTCAACTGTCCCACTGCTTCCCCCACCTGACACACTATACCCCCCGACACACTGTGCATGCTGTGAGTATAGAGGAAGTATGGGGAATGCATGGCTTGTGCTTATATTAGATCATTTTCTACTGTTTTTAGAAATTTTGAAGTTTTATTTTATTTATTTTTTGGGGGGGTGCCAGTAGCTGGACTTACCTAGGTTGCAGAATAATGTGGCACTGGACCTGCCGGTAGGCTGCCTGCCCTGGGGACCTTTGTGCTGTGGCTGCAGCAGCACCCAGGGCCAATACTAGTCCTTCCCTCCCTTCCTTCTCCCTCTTGAGTATCTCACTTCAATGTTCGACGGCCGGCCACTGTAACAAAGTCCCATCTCCTAGACCAGGTTCTGTGATAGGCGGGACACTGATTCAATTTCCCAGCATTGGATCAGTGTCCCGCCTATCACAGGAGCCACTTCCGGTCTAGGAGGCGGGACTTTGTTACAGTTTTGTACATGTTTGTAACATTGCAGACCCAAGCTCCATGACAGTGGGAGATGCCCGATGTGTATAATCCAGGTACACGTGAGTCAGCAATGATGGGCACAGGTGAGTCTACAATGATGGGCACAGTGAGGCTGTGTTGATGGGCACAGGTGAGTCTGCATTTGATGGGCACAGTTAGTCTGCAATGATGGGCGCAGTGAGGCTGCGTCGATGGGCACAGTGAGGCTGTGTTGATGGGGACAGTGAGGCTGCATTGATGAGCACAGTGATGCTGCTTTGACGGGCACAGTGAGGCTGCGTTGATGGGCACAGTGAGACTGCAATGAAGGACACAGTGAGTCTGCAATGAAGGGCACAGTGAGTCTGCAATGAAGGGCACAGTGAGGTTGTGCTGATGGGCACAGTGAGGCTTCATTGATGGGCACAGTGAGTCTCCATTTTACCATTATCAAACATTGAGGTGGTTTTATTTTGTTAGTATAGCATACAGGTTAAATTATTTTGTTTTTACATCTGTTCTATATTTGTTCAATGCATGTGAATTTTGGAGGTGTCTTTGTGAACTGGCACATACACTTGTTTTATTTTTGAGGTGGGGGGATCTTGGGTGAGTTCCCACACTTTTTTCCCAGGAATTGACCCCTGGATATATATATAGTAATTATAATTTAAATGACTAATTGGTGGAGACAATTAGGGGCTAATGTCTCTCATGCTGTGTTCACAGTTAAATGACAGTCTTCTCACTTATGAGCAGGAGATTACTGTTGTAATTGGTGTTGGCATTGCAATCCACATACATTTACGTATGACCATAT
This sequence comes from Glandirana rugosa, assembly GCA_018402905.1. Lineage (NCBI taxonomy): Eukaryota > Metazoa > Chordata > Amphibia > Anura > Ranidae > Glandirana > Glandirana rugosa. Next base: position 967,341 of record BLSH010500234.1, read on the forward strand.
TGAGAGGAGTGAGAAACTCTACGGACATGGTAACTGGTATTGTTTGAAACATGTAAAATAATTTGGGTAGTATATCCATTTTAATTATATTTATGCAACCGAACCAAGAAAAGTTAGGTTTATCATAAGGTTTGAGATGAGTAAGGATTGCGTGAAACACAGGAGTAAAATATATATCTGCATTACTTGCCATGGACGTTGGTATACATATGCCTAAGTACTTGATTGTTCTGCTCTGCCTCTTGAAAGAGAAATTGGACTGTATACAAGATATTTCCTGAGAAGTAACTCACACTCCCAAATGCTTTGAATTCCCATATGAGAACATAGTTTTGAGAGTAATATCCAGGGTTCCACATAAATTTACGTATGACCATTTTGAGGCAAGTGAGAAACTCTACGGGCAGCGTAAGAATGTTAACAGGTACAAGCCATATACATAGAAAAAAACATAGAATAAAGAAAGTAGATATTTTGTGTAAACATATAATAAATTGCATCAAAAAGGCAATGTGCAAAAAAGAGTACTGAAAAATCAGGCCGCTGAAATAGAAATAATTGGCTACTAGAACAAGTAAAAAAAGCACTAAAATGCACTAAAAGATCAAGCTGTAACAATAAAACTAAGCTGCTAAATTAAAACCATTTAATGATCAAAAATAATATGATCAAGGTCCTAAATTTCAAATTTGAGTGGTATTCGTAAGTCACATATCATTCGTAAGTCACAGTACCATCTGCAGGGAAATGTAGTGTACAAATGCTTTAAGCGAACTCTGTTAGGTATGATTTATACCCTGGAGAAGGGGTATTGTGATCCATCGCCACAGCATGTTGGTGATGTGGTTTGGACCTACAACCAAGTAGTTCACAAGGCCACAATGTTTATGCCCTTGTTTCTAATATTTGGATGATAAAATCACTTACCATAGGCGTGCGCACGGAGTGTGCCGGGTGTGCCTGGGCACACCCTAATCAACAGTGCTGTCTCCCAAGATCTGCACCTAAATGTTGTCTCAAAGACAGTGTGTAACGTGCGCTGCCTGTGTAACAGTTTCACAGGCAGCAGATCGTGAGGCTTGCCAGAGCCGTTCAGAGTGTGACACTGTCCGCCATAATAACTGCATGCAGAGAGAGAGAGATCAGCTGTGAAAAGTCAGCGTTGATGTCGGGGGTGGGTGATACCGAACAGCTATCAAAAAACAGTCAATGGGGTGGGGTATGGGCAGGCTGCCACATTTATGTGGCTCCACCCCCTTTCTTAAGCAGCCCAATCATTGGCTGGTGGCATTGATAGCTGTTCGGTTCCACCCACCCCTGACATTACTGCTGACTTTTGACAGCTGACCTTTCTCTCTTCATGCAGTTACATTATCAAGAACAGTGTCACACGGACAGTGTCACATGGAGCGGCTCTGGCAAGCCTCATGATCTGCTGCCTGTGAAACTCCCCTCTACCCTGTCAGTGCCAATCAATGCTACCTATCAGTGCCAAGTCATTGCCAATAAATGCTACCTATCAGTGCCAATCAGTGCTGCCTTGCAGTGCCAACCAATGCTGCCAATCAGTGCTTTTACCCTGCATTGTGTTCCGCATTTGTATCATGCAGTGTTCTCAAACGGCTTATCAGTGACGCCAATTTGTGAGTATCCACTTGTTAACCCTTTTAATTTTTATTAAATTATCTATGATAATGCATTAGGTGTGCGCGGCTTCCTTTTTTTCTTGTTTTATCAGTCACTGTCAGATTACCCTATCAGAGGAGGGCAGCATCCACTTGGTCTTTATTCATTGATATCCCAACTGTCGGTCACCATGAAGGCCGTTTAGCGCTGGAAATTACTGTTTTTTCTTGCATGCCAATCAGTACTCCCTATCAGTGCCAACCAATGCTGCCAATCAGTGCCAGAGCTGCCTATCAATGCAAACCAGTGCTGCCAATCAGTGCCAACCAGTGTTGCCAATCAGTGCCACCCAATGCTGCCAATCAGTGTCAATCAGTGCTGCCTATCAGTGCCAATTAATGATACCAATTGGTGCCAACCAATGCTGCCTATCAGTGCCAATCAATGCTGCCAATGAGTGCTAATCAATGCTGCCTATCAGTGCCAATCAATGCTGCCAATCAGTGCTACATATCAGTGCCAATCAATGCTGCCAATCAGTGCCCATCAGGGCTGCCTATCAATGCAAATCTGTGCCCATAAGTGCTGCCAATCAGTGACCATAAATGCTGACAATCATCAACCATCAGTGCAGCCTATCAGTGCCAATCAGTACTGACAATCAGTGCCCATCAGTGCTGCCTATCAGTGCCCATCAATGCTGCCTATCAGTGCCAATCAGTGCTGTCTATTAGTGATAAATTAGTGCTGCCTATCAGTGCCAATCAGTGCAACCAATTAGTACCCATCAATGATGCCAATCAGTGCAGCCTATTAGTGCCCATCTGTGCTGCCTATCAGTGTCAATCAGTGCCCATCAGTGCTGCCTATCAGTGCCAATCGGTTTCCTGCAATCAGGTCCCATCAGTGCCCAACAGCGCAGCCTATCAGTGCTGCCAATCAGTGACCATTAGTGCTGCCTATCAGTGTTAATCAGTGTTGCAAATCAGTGCTGCCAATCAGTGGCAATCATTGCTTCGTAACAGTGCCACCAATCAGTGCTAAAATATGTGCTGTCTATCAGTGGACATCAGTGCTGCCCATCAGTGCTAATAAGTGCTGCCCATCATTGCTGCCAACCAGTGCCGCCTATCAGTGCTGCCTATCAGTGCTGCTAATCAGTGCCCATCAGTGCACTGAGTGCAGGGGCGGGGAGATGAACTCAGCAGTCAGGCACATTGTCCATGGGGGGCGGTGGCCTAGTGGGGCACATTTGAAATCTGTTGATGTTTATTAATGCCATGTGCCATTCTTTAGTATAATAGGTAATCACCACACTATATTTACAATTAACTACTGAAGGTAAAATAAAAGCACAACTTATTAATCAATAACTAATATAATACACATCTATGTGAAAACAAGAATAATAAATAAAACTTATCAGGGATGGTGAAAACCCTTCTACAGATAATTGCAATACAAATTAACTTAATTAATAACTTCAAATGCAACAACTTTTTAGTTGGGAGGTTCACATCATTATAGCACTTTGAAATTTTTATTTTTTAGACTGTTACACTTAATTTTATATGTTTTAGTTGCTATTATAATGTGAATTATTGTACTTGAAGTTAATTTTCCACCACTCCTGCTAAGTCCATGTCTTTATGGACCTTACTTTGTGCACTGGTGCGCAGTCATGTTGGAACAGGAAAGGGCCATCCCAAAACTGTTCCCACTAAGTTTGGAGCATGAAATTGTCCAAAATGTCTTGGTATGCTGACGCCTTAAGAGTTCCCTTCACTGGAACTAAGGCCCAACCCCTGAAAAACAACCCCAAATCATAATCCCCCATCCAACAAATGATTTGGACCATGCACAAATCAAGGTCCATAAAGACATGGATGAGTGAGTTTGGGGTTGAGGAACTTGACTGGTCTGCACGTAGGCATGCCCTAAACCTGATAGAACATCTTTGGGATGAATTAGAAGGAGACTGTGAGCCAGGCCTTCTCCTCCAACATCAGTGTCTGACCTTACAAATGCACTTCTGGAAGAATGGTCAAACCTTCCCATAGACACACTTCTAAACCTTGTGGACAGCCTTTCTAGAACAGCTGCAAAGGGTGGGCCAACTCAATATTGAACCCTACAGACTAAGACTGGGATGTCATTAAAGTTCATGTGCGTGTAAAGGCATGTGTTCCAATACTTTTGACGATATATTGTGTTTGCGTGCGTGTGTATATATATATGTGTGTGTGTGTGTGTGTGTTTGAGCTTTGGGGTGCACACCCTAATGCAATAGGCTGCGCATTCCTATGCCAGTTACTCATAGATCTACAATTGGTCACCCCCGAACCTATGTCTAAATGAACACCTAATGAGTTGGTGCTGAAACATTGGTGCCACCTAATTAAGGCTAAGCAGGTGGCATTGAAACAACATCAAAACATAGTGGATGAACATGTGATTGACCTCTTACCCCTTCGACCTAGAGATAGAGTACTACTTCAAAATCCCAAATGTAAGTGAGGCAGTAAATTGGAACCCTGATGGGAACCTCATCCATACTGTATTGAGAAGCAACACTTTCCAGATCAAACTATATATATGTGGTTGTTTCAAAATACCAGGAAGGGCTTTGCAAGCACATTCATTGGAATTTGCTGTAACCTTGTGTCTTTGGAGTGGACTCACTTCCATTGCCTTCAATGGCCATTGGTGGTTTCACTGTAAGAGACTTGCCCCAATCCTATAGACTCCATTGGAGTAGCATGTGCCACTGATAGAGACTCAATCACCTAGTCCAGAGGCTCAGAATGAATCTTCTATTTCCTGTCTATGGGTGATGATCATGAGGATGAGCAGCTTTCCCATACTCCCAGAGCCTCAGATTTTCCTGTTGAGGATGTTCCACCTTCAGATGGTGATGTGGATATTGGGACCCGCTTCCCTGCAGGGGCTACTGGAGGTCTTATGGGCACCAATTATTCTGTGTTTTATGAAATATTGTTGTTATGTATGCTAGTTTTCATGCTGCTTTCATACTGAATCACATTTTACATCATTTGGTGCACCTGCAGTGCAAGAGTAAGTTATGGGCAGAGTTTGGCTTATGGCTGATCAGGGAGAGTGTAGAAACAACATTAGAGAGAGGTACCTGTCATGGAGAATGAGAATAGGTTTCCCATTTGAGGGTCAAAAACAATTAAGTACTATCATTAGAGTATTAACATCCAAATTTACAGGACAAGCTTTCGGGGTACTGAAGTACTGAGCACTGCTTGGACTTTGAAGAAGGGGGTACACCCCAAAAGCTTGTCCTGGAAATTTGGATGTTAGTGCAAATACAAAAAGTATCACAGATAGTACTCAATTGTTTTTGTTGTTTTTGTTGCAAGTACACTAATACAGCCACAATCAACCATTTCAGGGTGTCTCTTCTGTCAGCTTCTTGGAACAGTCTTCCACTGGCAGCCGGATAACTGCAGGGACTTTTGGGGATGCCATAACCTCTCCAAAGGAGTTGCTCATCTGGCACTCCGGGATCAGTAAATGTGTTCTACAACATACCTGGAAAAGTGCCTTGCTGATGGACATTACTTTCTCTGCCTGAAGGACTGTGTGATCTGCAATACATGTAAAACCATTTCTATAACTGCCTTGTTTTGAGCCTATTCAATTCCTACAATAAAAACAATGTTCAAATAACGTGTGTTATTCCCCACAATCTTCGAGTACACTGATTAGGCCTCACTTACAAGTATCGGAAGAACAAAGGAAGAAGGGGGAAGGCTAATTCAGAGAGTAAAGTACCAGACACCCGCGGATTCTGGCTTGTGCTATGGCTCACCCCTTTGTATTAGCTCACCCCTTTAGAGACACTGTGCCAGGCCTGACATAACCATTACAGCACTGAGTCCCACAGCAGCCCAGCACTAACATAAGCCTTATACCAGGTGACATTTCCAATAGAAGTTGAGAGAATTAGATATCCAGAAACAGAAAGCCTTTTCAATGCTTTACTTGATCATTCAATTTCATTTTTACGTGCTTCAGTTAATTAAGTTCCGGGTGTGGCACAACCCTTGGTTGCAAGGAATCATTATAAATATAAGGCAGAAGAGAGAGTGAGTTGAGAAGTAGGCCATTCTTTTACAGGAATTGCCCAGAAGTTAGGCATCCCTAGAAAAGGGATGCAAAACTCTTTGTCAAGAGTTAATAGGAGAGTGTCGTCAGATATGTTCAAATCATGCAGCAAAGTCAAGAGGTGCAAAGTATCTCTGACACATAAAAACTGATTTACTACATATTGCTGTCAAATGTATTCACTTGCTCGTTCGGTGAGTGACCCTATACCTGAGATAATTGGAAGTGCCGGGGGGTCACACACCAAAAAAGAAAACTGAAATCCTTGGGTATTCCACCTTCAGGAATTCCACTGTATCTTTGTCAATGGCATTCTCACAATAGACCTGGTCAATGATGGTAAATAACCAAGCCTTTTCTCTCTCCAAATTGATGCTGGGTATTGGAGTATACCAATCCGTGTTGTTCAAAATTCGTCTACACATATCAATGTACCCTTTTTAACCATCTCTACAATGTTTCTCCCCTTGTCCAACGTCTTGATAATTACATTGGGGGTTAAGTTGCAACTTCTGTAAGACATTGCATTCTGCAGGTGTTAGATTGTCACTGGCAATGCATTTCCATCTTAAATACCTCAATTCTTTTGTGACTGCTTTATCAGAGCATGATACCCTGGCTACAGTGGACAAGGAGGGAAAAGAGCTTGATTTTTTTGAATAGATCCATTTCCCTTAGCGTGACAGTGATAAAGATGTGTGCACACATGCATGAAAAGAGTATGTGCAGGTACACTATGTTGCCAAAATTATTGGGACGCCTGCCTTTATGAACTTAAATGGCATCCCAGTCTTAGTCCGTAAGGTTCAATATTGAGTTGGCCCACCCTTTGCAGCTATAATAGCTTTGACTCTTCTGGAAGGGCTGCCACAAGGTTTAGGAGTGTGTCTATGGGAATGTTTGACCATTCTTCCAGAAGCGCATTTGTGATGTCAGGCACTGATGTGGACGAGAAGGCCTGGCTCACAGTCTCCGCTGTAATTCATCCCAAAGGTGTTCTATCAGGTTGAGGTCAGTAAAGTTCCTCCACCCCAAACTCACACATCCATGTCTTTATGGACCTTGATATGTGCACTGGTCCAAATCATTTGGTGGAGGGAGAAATATGGAGTGGGTTTGTTCTTCAGGGTTTTGGATTTGGCCTCTTAGTTCCAGTGAGGGGAACTCTTTAGGCATCAGCATACCAAGACATTTTGGACAATTTCATGCACCCAACTTTGTGGGGACAGTTTGGTGATGAACCTTTCCTATTCCAACATGACTGTGCACCAGTTATTGTAACTTTTATTGTAAGCTTGTCTATTCCATCCTATTAAATGGCCAATCAATATCCGAGTTTATAGTAGGGATCAGGCAACACAAAAATAGCAAAACAGTTTGCATATAATAGCATACTTAAAATGGTGTATTAAAAACTGTAACGTGATTTTTTTTTTATTCTATTACAGTGCCTTGAAAATATATTCATAGCCCTTGCAATTTTCCACATTTTGTGTCATGCTACAACCAAAAACGTAAATGTATTTTATTGGGATTTTATGTTATAGGCCAACACAAAGTGGCACATAATTGTGAAGTAGAAGGAAAATGATAAATGCTTTTCAAATTTTTTTTACAAATAAATATCTGAAAAGTGTGGCATGCATTTGTATTCAGCCCCCTTTACTCTGATAGCCCTAACTAAAATCTAGTGGGACCAATTGCCTTCAGAATTCACCTAATTAGTAAATAGAGTAATTTAATCTCAGTATAAATACAGCTGTTCTGTGAAGCCCTCAGAGGTTTGTTAGAGAACCTTAGTGAGCAAACAGCATCATGAAGGAACACACTAGACAAGTCAGGGGTAAAGTTGTGGAGAAGCTTAAAGCAGGGTTAGGTTATAAAAAAAATAAATAACCCAAGCTTTAAACATGGAGCACTGATTGACAATCATCCGAAAATGGAAAGAGTATGGCACAACTGAAAACCTACAAAGACATGGCCGTCCACCTAAACTGACAGGGCGGGCAAGGAGAGCATTAATCAGAGAAGCAGCCAAGAGGCCCATGGTAACTCTGGAGGATCTGCAGAGATCCACAGCTCAGGTGGGAGAATCTGTCCACAGACAACGATTAGTTGTGCACTCCACAAATCTGGCCTTTATGGAAGAGTGACAAGAAGAAAGTCATTGTTAAAAGAAAGCCACAAGAAGTCCTGTTTGCAGTTTGCGAGAAGCCATGTGTGGGACACAGCAAACATGTGGAAGAAGGTGCTCTGGTCAGATGAGACCAAAATGTAACTTTTTGGCCTAAATGCAAAACGCTATGTGTGGCGGAAAACTAACACTGTACATTACCCTGAACACACCATCCCTACCGTGAAACATGGTGGTGGCAGCATCATATTGTGGGGATGCTTTTCTTAAGCATGGACAGGGAAGTTGATCAGAGTTGATGGAAAGATAGATGGAGCCAAAATACAGGGCAATCATAGAAGAAATCCTGTTAGAGTCTCAAAAGACTTGAGATTGGGGCAGAGGTTCACCTTCCAGCAGGACAAAGACTAAACATACAGCCAGAGCTACAATGGAATGGTTTAGATCAAAGCATATTCATGTGTTAGAATGCCCAGTCAAAGTCCAGACCTAAATCCAATTAAGAATCTGTGGCAAGACTTGAAAATTGCTGTTCACAAAAGCTCTCCATCAAATCTAACAGAGCTTGAGCTATTTTGCAAAGCAGACTCTCTAGTGTCTTTCACTCTCTAGATATGCAAAGCTGGTAGAGACATACCCAAAAAGACATGCAGATGTAGATATGGTTCTACAAAGTATGAATACAAATGCACCCACAATTTTCAGGTATTTATTTGTTAAAAAGTTTGAAAAACATTTATCATTTTCCTTCCACTTCACAATTATGTACCACTTTGTGTTGGTCTATCACATAAAATGCCATTAACATACATTTATTTTTTTGGTTGTAACATGACAAAATGCGGAAAATGTTAAGGGGTATGAATATTTTTTCAAAGCACTGTATACTATGTCAATATGAAAGGAAAAGCATAAGCTTATATAGAGAATGAAACTCTACGACTTCAGTGTTGTCAGTATTTAAAAAGCAGTAGTATTTGCATAGACAAGAATGTTCAGATCTCTAAAACGCTGATGCCTTGCCTGGAAATTAATGAGACTTGGCAGCTATATTACAGCTTGAGATGCATGGCTAACTGTTTAATTGTTTTAGACTCATTCCGTTCAGCTTCAAATAAGCTTTAATGTGCAGTTATTTGTCTCTGTTGCCACCTTGTGGAGAATATGTGCCATCAAATGTCAATCTAACACCTAACAAAAGTGATACCCCTTAGCAACAAGCCATAGTTAAAAATAACCTTTATGCTAAACTTGGATTTCTCTCTCCTGATGTGTGCATACATAAAAAGAGTATTCAAGCTGTCCTCTGCGCTGAGCATTGCAACTGTGCCATTGCATGTAGATTATTCTGCATTCTTAATTTTATAGATCAATATGTAAACTGGTAACATCCCTAGAAAAAAAAATTGCTATGCCTAAATGCCACTAAACTTAAATCCATATTTTTATATGTATCTTTGCTGGATAGCCTTTGATAGGATAGGTACAATTTACAAGGCTGATAAGCATTTTTATTATAATCATGTGATTGTAATTTGCAATTCCTTTTGGCCTCAGATAAAAATAACTTTCACTTTTTTACATTGAGCCTCTAGTCAAGACCCAAAGCTACAAAAGTAACTGATTTGTCACTTGTAATGGGGGCACTCATGCATGCTTGCTCCCGCGCCCCGCTTTTTGTGCCCATAAGACAAACAGAGCTGGGCTTGGCCCCACCCCCCATCCCTAGTCCCTGGCACTAATTGGCAGCACCAGGAGGCAATGATCCCTTTGCTGTATCTGAGCAAATAAGGAGCGAGCCTCAGTTCTCGTGCACATCAATGGATCGAGATCAGGCTCAGGTATTTACAGTATTTGGGGGGGGGGGGGGGGGCCTGTGGGGGAATCTTTTTTATCTTACTGCATAGAATGCAGTAGGGTAAAAGTTATCCTGCCTTTACAACCACTTTAAAGAGTAACTCCGCTTTGTTGACAAAAAAACAATCCCCTCTGGGTGATCAATGTACATTGCAAGGATTTTAACACATTTTTTGCAGAATCCTACCTTTTTCTGTTCTGAAGAAATAGCTGTTCTGTCCTTCGCATACTGTGACTAGTTCAGTATAATCAGCTGGTGCATTCTACATGTTTTGATGAGAAAAGCCCCAGTGTCTACATCTAATTTGAAGTATGTAACCCTGATAGAGTATCTCACCAAAACTAAAATTTCTATTGCAGAGGATACCTAAAATTATACTTGCATCTTAGTGCTTTTTGGAAAATCAGTGAACCAATTACACAAGAAGGAAATTACATTTCTGGGGCGTTCTGTATATCAACAGTTATCATATTGCATTAAATTATACCATAAATTACAGTGGCTACAAGTTGAAAATGAAAGATAATATATAATATGGGGAGCCAGGGATCACCAACCAGCCAATTGTAAAAGTTAAACTGTCTTTATTGTTCCTTCAAAAATGGGCAAATAAACCAGCTTTTTTTCAGCAAAGCAAATGCAAACAGTCCTTAGTCCTGGTATATTGCAAACAATATTATGACTCGAGGCAAGCATACCAGTCCCACATATGGTTTAGGGTTCCCAACTGCTTCAGGGTACAGGAAAGCTGCAAGACCTCATAAAATTAAATCTCAATTGCCAGGCAGGCCTAACTTTCTCACAGCTGTGAACTACTCCACTCCATCTTACAGACGGGTGCTGACTCCTTCCTGCCCCTTTTCAAAGGCAAGTTAACCTTTTCAGGACCAAAGGATTAGTAATTTGGGTTTGTAGGCTCTTTACCACGGTATAATATATAATA
>BLSH010500277.1:0-16306 GCA_018402905.1 Glandirana rugosa
TGTGCTCTGAGGGGAGAGAGAGCTGTGTGCTCTGAGGGGAGAGAGAGCTGTGTGCTCTGAGGGGAGAGAGAGCTGTGTGCTCTGAGGGGAGAGAGAGCTGTGTGCTCTGAGGGGAGAGAGAGCTGTGTGCTCTGAGAGGAGAGAGCTTCCATACTGAGAGCTGTGTGCTCTGAGAGGAGAGCGCTTCCATACTGAGAGCTGTGTGCTCTGAGAGGAGAGCTTCCATACTGAGTGTCACATACCTGGTGGTAGAGTCTGGCTTATGCGGGGGCAACCTCTCTTGCGGCCCTGGTTCGAGAACCCCTGGTAGTGTGGACAGGGAGCTCTGGAGCACAGGGGGGCACGAGGGCTGGACAATCTTCAGGTGGTGAGGAGAAGTCCAAGGTAGCTCGTGCAAGACAGGAGAAGAGTGGTTCAGTCCGGGTTGGCAACTGGCAGGCGGTGCGGTACAACGGGATCAGGCAGACGGATGGTCGGGTACAGGCAGGGTCGGCAACGTGCTGGCAACAGAAGTACAGTGGGAGCAGGCAAGCGGATGGTCGTAAACAAGCCGGGGTCAGATGCAGGCAGATATCAGCAGGTCCAAGGAAAAGCCGGGGTCCCAGGAACAGGAAATCACACGAAAGTAGTCACCGGGGGGGGTCACAGGTGCAGGGAACGTTGTAGAGCGGACAGCACTGGCTGCAGGGCACTGCTGACTGAAATAGGGCCGCCAGGCGCCGTTTCCGGCGTGAGCGCACGCGGGTGCCCATCTGGGCGCTCTTGGCTGGATTGTTTCTCCAAAAAGTTCTCACCATTTCCTGGGCATGAAAGTTGCTTTCTGGCTCCCATGAGTTTTCCTCAGGGCCGTAACCCTTCCATTTTACCAGAAACTGTACTCCCCCAGCTCTTCTTCTACAATCGAGAATTGATTCCACCTCGAACTCCTCCTCTCCATCTATTACTACTGGTCCAGGTGGAGCCGACCATCGTCCAGGAAACAGATCCTTGGCCACTGGCTTTAGGAGGTGGACGTGGAACACCGGATGGGTCTTGAGTGAGGATGGCAGGTCGAGTTCATAGGCCACCTTGTTAATCCTCTTTTTAACTGGGAAAGGCCCTATGAATTTTGGTCCCAGCTTTTTTGATGGACAGGACAGTCGCAGATTAGTGGTCGCCAACCAGACCCGATTGCCAGGCTGAAGGTCCAGCTCTCCGCGTCTCTTCCCATCGTAAAGTTCCTTGTTACGTTCCTGAGTCTGCGAAAGGGTCTCCTGCAGCATCTTGTTTTCTTCCAAAAATTTGGTGATTTCCTGTGTGGCCGGGATGGCACTTTCTGGGACAGAAACAGGCAGGAATGTGGGATGGTAGCCGAGATTCGCCCAAAACGGAGACTGCTTGGTGGCAGAATGGATGGAATTGTTGTAGGCGAACTCGGCTAGTGGTAACAAGGAGATCTTGGGAGTAGGAAGAGTAGCATCGGAGATATTGCTCCAGGGTCTGGTTGGTCCTTTCCATTTGGCCGTTGGACTGCGGGTGGTAGGCCGACGAAAAGGCTAACTTGATTCCTAAGATGGAGCACAGGGACCTCTAGACTCGGGAGGTGAATTGCACCCCTCTGTCCGATACCACGCTTTTCGGGAATGCCGTGTAGGCGGATAACTTCCCGGATGAAGACTTTGGCCGTTTCTGTGGCCAAGGGGGTGCCCCTCATCGGAATAAAGTGTGCCATCTTAATGAGGCGGTCGACCACCACGAAGATCGTTGTATAGCTTGCGGATGGGGGCAATTCCACAATGAAGTCCATTGAGATCTGTGCCCACGGGCGCTCAGGGACAGGTAATGGATTTAATAGACCCCAGGCTCTGGTTCTTTCCACCTTGTTCCTAGCACAGACAGGACAGGCCTTCACGTAATTTCTACAGTCCTCTCTCAACTGTGGCCACCAAAAGGTGAGGGCAAATAGCTCGGTAGTTTTCCGATGACCAAAGTGTCTGGCTAAGTGATGGTCATGGCAGAGTTCCAGGGCGGACAGGCGAAGCTGTTCTGGCACGAAGATTTGCGTACCCGACCACCATAAACCATCCTTGAGAGCAAGTCCAGGAACTGCGGGTATGGCGGAGCTGGCCAACGTTTGCCTGATCTGAGTTAGGAGATCCTCTTGGATTAGCAGGAAGTGGTGCGCTGGTAGGATGGTGTCCGGTGGGGGAATTTCTCCGGTTTCGTGAAACATCCTAGACAGCGCATCTGGCTTGACGGTCTTGGATTCGGGCCGGTACATAATGTGTAGGTTAAACCGGGAGAAAAATAGGGCCCATCGTGCTTGGCGGGGTCTAAGACTCTTGGCGGTCCTAAGATACTCTAGGTTTCTGTGGTCCGTGAAGACCAAAACTGGGTGAGTAGCCCCTTCCAAGAGGTACCGCCATTCCTCCAGGGCGGATTTAATGGCTAGAAGCTCCCTGTCACCCACGTCGTAGTTTCTCTCAGGGGGAGAGAGCTTCCGTGAGAAGAAGGCGATGGGGTGCAGGGACGCCTTAGGCCCCTGTCTCTGGGACAAGACTGCCCCGATGGCGGTTTCCGAAGCATCTACCTCCAAGATGTAGGGCCGCGTGGAGTCGGGTTGTTTAAGAACAGGTGCCAAGGTGAATAGCCTCTTTAAGGTCTGAAAGGCACTTTGTGCTTCTGGGGTCCAGGCGAAGCGGGTGTTTTGTTTGGTTAGCTGCGTTATCGGGGAGATAACAGCAGAAAAACCCCGGATGAACTTTCTATAAAAATTGGCAAAGCCAACGAAGCGTTGTACTGCCTTTTTGTCCGCTGGTGGGGGCCAATCCAGAAAAGCTGCAACCTTTTGGGAATCCATGGTTGTGCCAGAGGTGGAGATCTGGAATCCCAAGAAGGTGATCTTCGTGCGTTCAAAGGCACACTTTTCGGCTTTAGCATACAGGCCGTGCTGTCGTAGGCGGCTGAGTACACGCCTGACGTGTTTCCGATGTTCCTCTAGGGAGGGGGAAAAGATCAAGATATCGTCCAGATATACTACAACAAATTGATCGAGAAAGTCCCTGAAGATATCGTTGACCAGATGCTGGAAAGTGGCCGGGGCATTGCACAGCCCGAAGGCCATGACCAAATATTCGAAGTGGCCAAATCGTGTGCGAAACGCCGTCTTCCATTCACCCCCCTCCCGTATGCAGATCAGATTATAAGCCCCCCGAAGATCCAGCTTGGTAAACACGGCTGCAGAGCCGAGGCGCTGAAACAGTTCCGGAACCAGAGTCAGGGGGTATCTGTTTTTGATTGTGATCTTGTTAAGATCCCGGTAGTCAATACATGGCCGGAGAGTACGATCCTTTTTTTCCACGAAGAAGATCCCAGCTCCTGCTGGGGATGTGGAAGGCCTGATGAAACCCTTCTGTAAATTCTCCTCGATGTAGACCTTGAGAGCCGCAAGCTCCACTTCGGAGAGCGGGAATATTCTGCCGAAAGGAATCTCAGCTCCATGCAGCAGGTCTATCGGGCAATCGTATGGCCGATGTGGAGGTAGGGTGTCTGCTCCCTTCTTACTAAAGACGTCCCAGAAGTCTTGGTACGCTTCGGGAATAGCAAGGCGGGTTTCCTGGTCCGGGTCAGGATTGAGGGAGAGCACCATTGGCGGTGCTATCTGGGATGGTGGGAAGCAGTTATCCCGGCAGTATGGGGACCGGAACCGGACCTCACCCAAGTTCCAGTCAATGTGAGGACTGTGTGCTCGGAGCCACGGGAGACCCAGGATCACGGGACTCAATGGGGAAGCGATGACATCCAGCACCAGTAACTCAGTGTGGCCTTCGGCCGTCCGGGTCGGCAAAGGAAAGGTTTCCTGATTCACTGCACCTGACTTGATGGCTGACCCGTCGGCCGAACGGATCGACAATGGGCGTTCCTTAGGCCTGAGAGGAACCCGATGCTGGGCAGCAAATGACAAATCTATGAAGCAGCTGCATGCTCCCGAATCCAGAATAGCCGACACTTGAATGTCCATATCGGGGAGCTGCAACAGGATGCGGAGGGTCAGGTGCGGCTGAGAACCCGGCAGGGATAGCGCCTCCCTTAGGACTGGAGTAGGTTTCTTGCCAGTCTTGGCGGGGCAACTACTGAGGAGATGCCCCGAGCTGCCGCAGTAGAGGCACAAATTACCGTCCATCCGCCGCTGGCGTTCTTCCAGGGATAAGGATGGGCGGAAAAAGCTAGACCGCCAGGACTCAGGATGACTTAGTGGAGAGGAGGAGGAGGGGGTTGCCGCTGAGCTGGGACCTGGAAGGGTAGGTGCTTGGGGAGGCATCCAGGAAGGGCGCAGGGACACGGTGACCCTCTCTGCGCTGCGCTCCCGCAAACGACGGTCTATCTGGTTGGCCAGATTAATAAGCGCTTCCAGGGTGTGAGGAACCCCGACACGTGTCAACTCATCCTTGAGCGCTTCGGAAAGTCCCAGCCGGAACTGGTGGCAGAGGGCCGCACCATTCCAAGCGGTATCAGCGCTCCAGTACCGGAACTCGGAAACTTAGTCCTCCACAGGGTGGTCACCCTGCTGGAGGGTATGGAGTGTAGACTACACTGTGGCTGCCAGGTGTGGATCCTCATATAGCTGGGCCATAGCCTTGAAGAATCCGTCCAAAGTGGAGACCTCAGGGGCCTTTTGCTCCAGAAGTCGATGAGCCCAGGCCTGTGGGTCGTCCTGGAGGAGGGATATTACCAGGCCCACCTTGGTGGCCTCCAAGGAGAACGTGTGGGGCTGGAGAGCAAAATACAAGTAGCAGGCACTGCGGAAGGCCCTGAACTTCCTGCGGGTCCTTGTAAACCGCTCAGGCATAGGTACCTTAGGCTCCATGGGCAGAGTCACTGAGGTACCGGGAGATGTGTGCCCCCTGCTGGAGGGATTAGGAGTGGTCAAGTCCTGAACTTGATCTTCCAGGCGTGTATATCCTTCCTGCAGGTCCGGTCCTGGCGCACACCGGTGCCAATACCTTTGGGTCAGATGTAGCCCTGGGCCAGAGGGATGAGATAGAAGAGAAATATCTCATCCTCTATCTAGCAGGAAGGCACTCCCTCGGTTAACCAATGCCGCTTCTCAACAGAAGTTTCTTGTGGTCAGGTGGGCACCCCGGAAGCTGCCACATGATCCAGGTGGTTGCAGCCGCCTGGTACTCGCCCATCACAACCTAACTTGTTCGCTCAACAGTGTTGTTAAGGAGAACAACCCACTCCTTGAAGGGAGCCTGTTTCTTCAGCAAGACAAATGGGCCAGTCCACACACACAAAGGCAAACGCCTTAGCCAGGCACACCTGTAGTGCCACATGACAAGTCAGCCGCAGAGGGTTGGGTCAGGAGGAGAACTGCATTCCCCTCCCATGCAACCACCTCGGGGGAGATGTAATGATATCAAGTGTGAGACACACACAAAGTAATTATATCCCGCTCGAGACGCAAGCAGAGATGATAAGCCAGGAAGAGAGATCTGTTTGTGTTTATCTTAAGAGCCATAAACCTAGCTAACAGACATCAAGGGGACTCAGAATTGACAAGGATTATAAATCACACAGGCAATTCTGGCCCCAGAGTGACCCCCCCCCCCCCCATCGCTGTCTAAAACTCACCAAAAATACATACAGCTCATAACTTCAGTTAGGAACATGACATATCGATAACACGTACATATTTGAATGCAGAATTTCAAACCGGGTAAATAGAGTATAAACACTTTGAACGTAAGGGGAGCCAGAACTGATGTATTCCCTCCCCAGTGTCCCAGAAAGTGTCGGAACCCTCATGTTTGGACTTATTTAGATGCACTGTGTCTGCTGAGATTGAATTCCCTAATGTGAGGTCTGCCGGGTGGCCCTATTGCGAGATATGATTTTGTGAATTAGGGAGATTGTATTTCACGGCCCACCCTGGACAGCCTAAGAATCCGCCTCACTGATGTGAGTGGCCAGGGGCATACAGCCCCACACCTTGTCGTCCAGAGAAAAAGGGACTAATAAGACCAACTTCCAGTTTTCATTTTCCATAGACGAACCAACATCAGAGAACCAGGGAATCATCTTCGATCCACTGATTGGTCACAGACATTTCAAAAGCAAGTATTTCCATTCTGTTTCTTTGCTGCTGTATATTATGTCTCTCATTGCTTTGTAACATTCTTTTTATGTTTCTTCTGTAAATATTTTACTGCACCTAAAACTTGACCTGTTCATTATTAAAACTTATTCTGAAAAGTGTTAATCTTGTCCCTAAAGCTCTAAATGCAGCTATCACAAATCTGTTCCTTTGAAGAGCGCTACTGTTTTTAAAACAATTCATCTGAATATTCCTGTCTGTGGTGACAGCGTGTGTTGCAGGTAGTTATTCTAAAGTCAACTTGGTATTGCTAAATTGTTGGAGACCTAGCACTCCAGATCAAAGGTTAGTGGTGCCAGAGCAATGGTTATTTGTTTGAATTAGCCTGGTAACAATTGATTTCAGGCTGCTGGCATTTAGACGGTGGTCCTGCAAACTGGGAAATCTTTGTGCTGAGAGTGGCATTGTTACGTTAGTGACAAGCGCGGTGTTAGATCAAGGATGTCCTCGGCCACCCGTCGGTGAGGAGGGCAGCAATCTGATACCTGCGTTCGTCACACAGAACAATGCGGATGCCCTCTCCCAGGTCCACTGTATGGTTGGGACAGTTGCTCAGTCGCAGGGGCTTGAGAAGAGTGGGAGGATATGTGATGGTATGCGAGGCGAAGTGGTAGATGGCTGCTACCTGTCGCCTCGTATGCGTTCATTTGGACTGGATTATATGGAGTCCAGTCCGGATTTTACCAGCCACCGTGGCAGGGCTGGTTCCTGTCCAGAGTTTGTGGTGCACTGGAGTCCACCAGCAGGTGGCTTAAATAATCAGGAAGAGATCTCACTTTAGCTCTGACCTGGAACTCAGAGGGAAAATCTGAGGGAGCTCTGTGTCTGTTTGGACTTTTAAAAGACAAGGTTTCAGTTTTGCTAATGTTTTGCGGGTGTCGGGGGCCAGCCCCACACCATATAGTGAGGAAACTGTTTAGTTTAGTTATGCGCCAGACGGCAAGGACTTATTTTCTGTTTTGTTTATTTTAACCTGCAAACCTATTTTCTCTGGCAAGCCACTGACTATTTTCCTCAGGAAGGATGATCCTCACAAGCTAATCTCCCACACCAGCTATAGAAGCACACATGTGGACATATACACAGTGATAAATGACAGCCTGCTCCCTTCCTCCTCCTCCATGCCCACTAACCAGCTAAACACAATGTGGGCAGGATATTACATGTAGATTAATGGAGGCTTCACCACCCTTGTATTCTATGACACAGGGGGCATGACACAGCCTGTGACTGACAGAAATCCAACCAAACTATGTTATTTACACAAAATAATAGAGATTTGATTCCAAATATATATTTTTATGCCAATTTAAAAGTTTATTGATATTATTTATTTATTGTTACTCTGTATTCCAAAGGCTGTTTTTTTATTTTGAACATGTGACCAGCAGCAGAGGACTAGAAGCTTCTCCTGCTTATGTTTCCCTGCAGACAGGCTGGGAAAGATCTGGGTCACGTGGCCGCTGTCTATCGATTAGGAAATAGGTACTTAGACGTTGTTGTTTTTTTTATTAAAATAATTACAGTGCCATCATCCGCATACAGAAATAGAAGGGACAATGTAAATTAGAGTGTGTTTAGTATCTTTTTTAACCTAATTTCCTGCACTTTTTGCTGAGCTCTGCCTCTCTCCTTGTGCTTTTAAAAAAAGGGGGGGGGGGGCTCTGCCCATACAGACTCAGTCTGCATGGGAAGAGACATGACCCAACATGTAATCTGCAGCCACTTCACAGAGCTGTTGCAGATGCCAGAGAGAGCCTTGTCTGCCCCTTCCATATGTAGGGGGATTGCTGGGACCTGCAGTCCACCCTGGACTGCAGTTGCTGGATACTGCCCAGATGGACTCAACCAGTTATGCACTTTTTCCTGTGAAGATATGCTGGGGCAGCCACAAGCCTGAGTTAGGGATGTTAGGAAAAGACTGTGCACTTTATTTTGGAACTGTTATGCTGAGAGCTTCCAGCAAAGTTTTGAAACTTTGCCATGCCTAATATGAAGTTATCCTAAAGGGGTGTATGTAAGTAATTGGCTCACATGGTCTACAGGTTGGGTCAGTTGAAGCACATTGGGGTATGAAGACAGCGGTACAAGAGTTAATGCGATACAGAAAACAGCAAGTGGTTACCAAGGGTAAAAAAAGGTTTAGCAAGCAGCCTGTCATGAAGCATGTACCTGTGATAGGTGGGACAACCTCTTGCAGTAAGGGCTAGTTTACACTTGCTTCAAAACATGGCTTCGGACACGCTTTGTTAAAGTTCTCTGAACGCCAGTCAAAGCCCCTGTCACTAAATAAAATGGTTATCTTACAGTCTTGTTTACACCTTGGTTTTTCTTGGTGCTTCAATGAGGCTTTGTTGAGGCTTTGGTGGGCTTTGTGGGGCTTCGATGAAGCTTCGGTGGAGCTTCAAGCGAGTTTTGCCATAGACTTCTATGGAGGCTTTGAAGCACCACTAGAGCTACATGGGGTATCATTTTTGAAGCAAAGCAAAAGCAAGTGTAAACAGGACTGTAAGCTAACCATTTTATTTAGTGACAGGAGCTTTAACAAAGTGTGTCCGAAGCCTTGTTGAAGCAAGGGTAAACTAGCCGTTAATGTGTGTTGAAGCCAAAGCAAGTGTAAATGAGCCCTAAGGGAGTTGTTGTCGGCATTATCTCGCCTGACAGTCTAGGCCTGTGCTAGGCGCATGACGGAGCCCCCTTTCGTTACTGTGAGTGAGGTAGTGGAGATACGCTGGACAGGTGGAGAGGGCATCGGTTCAGCATGTCCCCCCAAGTGCAACAAGTGACAGTAATGGTGCATATTAATGCTTCATGTACAGATACACCGGCAGTCAAAACATTCCTATCCTGAACACTATTCTTACGCGTTTAGGAGGAGGAGGTTGAGGGAGGTTGAAGCTTCCCTAACGCAGCAGCTCTTAAACTCTGCTAAAAGCCTATGTGTACATTGACACCCCCCTACCCTACACACTGCTCATTGTAAACAAATGAAAGTCAGCGGCAAAAGGAGGTTTCAGGAGCTCACAGGGGATTGTAGAAGGAGGCAGAAAAACACAATAGGAAGTGATTTAATGAATAAGAGATTACAGGGGCATTACATAATTAATGTGTATGGATTATTTTGGCCATAGAAGGATTGATCCGGGGAATTCCAATCAGTGGGTGGCCATCTCTGTTTGACAGAAGTCGATCATTCTGTGATACGGACAAGATGGAAAACTTTTGTTTATCTGCGGCTGCAGTTGCTGATCAATCTATTCAGTGCATGTCCTGGCAGGGGTGATTCCTCCATCCACCTCATTTGTGGCCATCTATGGCCAGGTAAAGTATAACTAAAGGAAAACCTTTTCTTTTTCGTTTTAGATGGAGTGGAGAGGAATTAGAACACCTGTCAGGCCTGGTTCACACCTATGCAGATTGCAGTTTGCATACTCCAGGTGTATTTCGTGTTTTTGATCCATTGAATTCTATGGAACTAAAAACCAGAAAAATAGTCCCTCGTCCTTTCCATAAAATGCACAGATGTGAACATGACCCATAGGAAACCATGTTAAATGGACTGTAATGTGTTTCTGCAAAACTGAAAATGCACTAAAAAAATGCATAGATGTGAACCAGGCCTTAGTGAACCTGTATTGAAGGCAGACCCAGCCAGTAATTTAAACATTATACAGTGCCACCTGTTACCTCTCACCTCCCTAAAAAATCGTATCCAAATTATGTCTTTTGTCTAAATGTTTTTTTTTACCCATAGAGCAAAACACACCCCCTAAATCTCCCACTTTGTAAAACTTTCAGTAAAATTCTAAGGCAATTTATCTAGGATGTGCATACATAAAAGTACTGTTCTTCAGCATTTTTAGGTGTGCATACAAAAATAATGCAATACAAGAAACAAGACAAACATAATCAATCACTTCTGCAATAACTCAATGCAATATTATCAGAGAATATTTAAGCCAAATGAAAATTCTAGACGTTTGGACTATACCATATTATTGACAATCCCAAAAATGCAAACCATGGGATTGCAAATAATAATGAATGGCATGTGACAGATAATGCAGAATATACCGTATGTTTAGACTCAAGTGGGCTTATGAAAGGACATTTACCAGACAGGACGAAACGTAGGATGGAGGTAGAATGATTTCTTACTTCTAAAGGTACTAAAACTAAACAAAAAAAAAATTACAATGTCCAAAAATGAATGGCATAGGGATTGGCAACAAATGCGGCTGTGGTTTCAAAATAGGGTGGTACTCCACTTTAAGCGCTTCACCTCTTGCAGTAGCTAATTTGTCTACTTTTGGTTTGTACTTGCCAATAAAAGCTGTTATACAAGCTCCTATGTTTTTATTTAACAAATGCCTATTTCTTAAGGTGTTGATCTGAGTAACAAGTTGTAAGGCGACAGTCTTAACTGTTGTTGGAATGCAGGAGACAGGGACAGCCAGAAACAGTTCAAATAAGTTTATCCTAAATTTTTATTCAGCAAGGCAGCAAACAAACACATTTCAATGCAGGATGTCTGTAGCATAAAGCAAACAAAAAAATCTGCTTGTCCAAGAAAATAACTAAACCATAGCTCCCAACTGTCCCTCTTTTGGAATGGAATCTCTCTCTCCCTCTTTCACCCTCAATTGTCCCTCATTTTGGTTTGATGTGTAGAACCAATTTTTTTTCGTTTATATAATTTTAAAAAAATCAAATACATACTATACATATATCTATATATATATATATATATATATATATATATATATTAGTACAGACCAAAAGTTTGGACACACCTTCACACCTTTTGATGAAGGCATCAAAACTATGAATTAACACATGTGGAATTATCTACATAACAAAAAAGTGTGAAACAACTGAAAATACTGTATGTGATATTCTAGGTTCTTCAAAGTAGCCACCTTTTGCTTTGATTACTGGTTTGCACACTCTTGGCATTCTCTTGATGAGCTTCAAGAGGTAGTCACCTGAAATGGTCTTCCAACAGTCTTGAAGGAGTTCCCAGAGATGCTTAGCACTTGTTGGCCATTTTGCCTTCACTCTATAAGGCAAGAAATCACACTTATTAAACCTGACAGAGCACACCTGTGAAGTGAAAACCATTTCAGGTGACTACCTCCTGAAGCTCATCAAGAGAATGCCAAGAGTGTGCAAAGCAGTAATCAAAGCAAAAGGTGGCTACTTTGAAGAACCTAGAATATGACATATTTTCAGAAAACTCTTTGAATGAGAAGGTCTGTCCAAACTTTTGGTCTGTACTGTGTATATATATATATTTTTACAATTTTTTTATTTAAAAAAAGGCATGAGAAATGCCACAGCAATGAAACCTGAAATGTACAGGTTTCAAACACAACTCATGTGATTATTTAGTACATCTTGAAACATGGATATCTAGTACACTATACCATTAGAACCTCCAGGAGTTCCAAACTAAATGACACGGGTCCTGGCTCACCCTACTTTTCCTTTTATGTTTAAATCTATATTTGTGTGAAAAAAATTATATACATTTTGTTTGGGTACAGCATTGCACGACCGTGCAATTGTCAATTAAAGTAGCGCACTGCTACATAGAAAAAAATGGCCTGGTCATGAAGGGGGGTAAAACCATTGCAGCCAATTATGATAATAATCACGTGATTATGGGCACTCAGCATGTAAGCAGATACACTATATTACCAAAAGTATTTGGGCGACTGCCTTTACACGCAATTGAACTTTAATGGCATCTCAGTCTTAGTCCATATGGTTCAATATTGAGTTGGCCACCCTTTGCCGCTATAACAGCTTCAACTCTTCTGGGAAGGCTATCCACAAGGTTTAGGAGTGTGTCTTTGGGAATGTTTGACCATTCTTCTAGAAACGCATTTGTGAGGACAGGCACTGGTGTGGACGAGAAGGCCTGGCTCGCAGTCTCCGCTTAAATTCATCATAAAGGTGTTCTATCGGGTTGAGGTCAGGACTTGTGCAGGACAGTCAAGTTCCTAAACCCCAAACTCACTCATCCATGTCTTTATGGACCTTGGTTTGTGCAAAAGTCCAAATAATTTGGTGGAGGGGGGATTAGGGTGTGGGGTTGTTTTTCAGGAATTGGGCTTGGCCCCTTAGTTCCAGTGAAGGGAACTCTTAAGGTGTCAGCATACCAAGAAATTTTGGACAATTTTATGCTTCCAACTTTGTGGGAACAGTTTAGGGATGGCCCCTTTCTATTCCAACATGACTGTGCGCCAGTGCACAAAGCATGGTCCATAAAGACATGGATGAGCGAGTTTGGGAGGGAACTTGACTGGCCTGCACAGAGTCCTGACCTCAGCCCAATAGAACATCTTTGGCATGAATTAGAGCGGAGACCTCGAGCCAGGCCTTCTCATCCAACATCAGTGCCTGACCTCACAAATGTGCTTCTGGAAGAATGGTCATACATTCCCATAGACACACTCCTAAACCTTGTGGGCACCCCTCCTAGAAGAACTGAAGCTGTTATAGCTGTAAAGGGTGGGCCAACTCAATATTGAACACTATGGACTAATACTGGGATACCATTCATGTGCGTGTAAAGACAGGTGTCCCAATACTTATGGTAATATTGTGTACTTCCTGGCTGGCTAATCATGGGGAAAGAATTGTTTGTCTGGGTTAGATTTTCCCATTTGATCACTTCTGCTCTCCCTGCTCTACCAGGAATATGTGCACAGTTTCCCTGAACAGTGATTCACCAATTGGATCTACCTACCATATCTTGAGGCTGCTTTAGTGTTGCAAAAACCATGGTTACTCCTAGTCATTATTTCATTATTTAGCAAAGGATCAGGATGAAATAACTGACTTCTCTTTAATGTTCCTTTTATTTAATACTTGATTACAGAAAATAGCAGAGCATGTTTTTTAGCCAATAATGAATTAAAAAAATGCTTTGTGAAATAAATGTCAGCTACTAAGGCTGCACTTTGAAGATCAGACACTCGGTCAGTGATATAATACAATGCATCTCTGCAGCAATTTCATAAGCTATTCTTTAGTTTTCATGTTGTAAAATTACTAACACAATGTCTCATTTTATTTTATGGTCTCATTGAAGTATAATTTGCAAAATCAAAGGGGTACATCTGCTTCTTATACAAATCATGTTAGCAAATACGTGATTAAACCTATTTCTTATCAGGTAACCTAGATGTGATTTCTGTTCCCAAACACTACAATGGGTTGTGTTTTAATTGTGAAATTTGCTTGTTGATATAAAAATGGCAAACATACTTGCAGTATTGGGTCATGAGTTTAATTCTCTCAAGGACAACATCTGTGTACATTCTTCCTGTGTTTTTATAAAATTATTCCCACAACACAAAACATATACTGGTGGTTTAATTGGTTTAAGTGCTAAAAGAGAGGAGGGAGAGTTTAAAAAAAATAAAGTACACCAAAAGTACAGCTGTCCTTTAACAGTGGCTTAGAATCTACCATAGAAATAATATGACTCGGTCACACCTCTATTTTTCCTTTTATATTAGCTTTCCAAAATAAGAAATGCGATAATATAGAAGCTGGAGAAATATTTTAGTGTAGCATAATACGTTTGGTAGTAAAATAGTATTTTTTTTGTATGGAGATGTATACATCAGACCAATGTAACCAGGTGTAGGCAAGAAGAAAATACAGAGTTTGGAGTCTCTAGTACTTGTATGCTCACCCAGCCAGTTCCTTATTGGCACTGAGACACAGTGTGGCATTGCCACCTCTGCTTCCAAGTATATCAGGGACACGGAGCCACTGGCTCATCTTCAACTGTTCGATGGGCATAGGGCGGAATCGCTGGTCCATCTCCCTGTGGTCCAAAGCACAGAACTGGGTGTGAGTCGGCCCTGGATGTGCAGAAGAACCAAGAAAAGTAGCCAGAGGTCATTGCATCAGTGTTCAATGGGGGTTCTCCATTGCCAGGACCTAACGCTGAAGCACAGGAGTTGGTAAGAGGGTTGTTAAACCATTCTTTACTCTGATTAGCAGACACTAAAGTTCTAGTTTTCCACTCAACTCTGCCACCCCTTCGAGAGCCCATCCAGCCTAACCAGATCTTTTGCAAACCATTGTGTTAACCTTGCGGGATTAACTCCCTGTGTCACAACACCACTAATTGTTAACCCTTCCCTTTCCATCTTCTCCACATTGAACTAGTTATACTGCTACATCAGATTTAAGTTTTCTGAACGAACCCTAGATAACTCATTCCACTCCAATTGCCAGTTGATTCTATCCAGGCAAGGATCATTGAACTCCATCAGCCGTATACACCACCGTAAAGGGCCCCAACCAAGCCGGCAGAACGTAAGAGTTGTCCTCTTCTTTTTTTACGGGCATTTGGGTTTGCCTCAGATTAGTCTCAGAGGGTGTATTTATTCAGCGCTCTTTCAAGGGTGCACTACATGAAAAAGAGGGACAACTGGGGCTGCACAAGGGACAGAGGAAGATTGCCTCAAAAGAGGGTCATTCCCTCCAAATGAGGGACAGTTGGTAGCTATGGGTACCAACAAACACAAGACCACACGGGTTAGACTGTTTATAAAGCCTGTTCCAATTCACAGCAACGTTTCCTCCCCTATCTACATATACCAATTGAGGCTGGCCATAGATGTTTTTTTTTTTTCTATTAACCAGCTGGCTGATCAAAAACCAAAAAAAAAAGTAACGGATTCCCCCATCTACATAATCAAGAATACACTGATCTGTGCTGCAGCCAATTGGCTGCATACACTGATTGAGTGAAATTTTTTCAACAGTCCAGTCTGAGAGAAGCCGATCATTAGATTGGTAGCCTGAAATGAGAGGAATGCTAAGGGTTGCTATTGCTATTTGCCTGGCTATCATCATGCTGGTTTCAATACTTTCTGAAGCAGCTTTGCAACAAGAATGCAGATCAAGATACTAATTTCACTGGCTGCATGCTTGCCCTGGATCAATGTACAAAGGTCAGAGATTTGAAGACAATGCCAGAAATGGCAACACCCGCATCTCTGCTTATCATAACAGGGTTCTTTTCAGCTTGATGGAAGAAGAAGATAACCCTAGACAAATATGTAAAACCTTTTTGTGAGAAAGCCTGACCTTTAGCAAACATTGTCTTGCAAATGCATACCCACCAGAAGCTGAATGCATTGCAGCTATAAATAACGGTCCTCCATATATAAAATGAATGTAGGAATGTACAGCTTCTCTGTAAAAAAGTGCTAATAAAAAAGAAAGAAAGCAAAAACCTGTCCTTTCACCAAATGTGCATACACATAATTGCATTGTATTAACTTATAGTTATAACTTATAATTATAACTGGATAATTATAATCATTGCATGCTTCAGTTTTCTGGGCTATACAGTAATTAACTTCACACAAGAACAAATTGCTTGTGCAGAATACAAAGGGCTTTATTGATATTCCATTATTTCATCTGTTTCAGCAGATTAATTGTGTAGAGCATACATAGGCTGTACATATGCCATTCTACAGCAAACACTTGAAGGGATAAATTCATCTTGTTGCATAAGTACACTTACCATAAGGCTTTATGCACATGGGCCCCATGCAGCGAGAAGACGTTTGTATTTCTGGTGCTTTGGATGTACTGGAGCAATGTGCAGCCACCCATGGAAATGAATGGGTGAAAGCAATTGCGTGCACTTATCGGCTTCTGAACCCGCCACCCGCAATATCCTGTGGACGGGTGGCCCCGTGCAGGCAAAGCGATGTACTGGTACGTCGCTGCCTGCTTCTGGGTTTAGGGCACGCCCCTCCAACACTCGCTGTGATTGTATACAGTGGGAGTCTGTCAGCAAGTCCCAACCAATGATTCATGGCCAGGACCTGCTGATCAGATGTGTCCAATCACAGCCCACAGCCCTGTGTTGATAATCAACGCAGGGCTATGTACAGAGGGAACAATCTATATGTTTCTTATCCCTGCAAAACAGGGATAAGAAACAAATAGATATTTAGTAATAAGCAGCACATAATACACACATTACACATTGTTAGGCACACAGTTAACCCTTTGATTGCCCTTAGATGATAACCCCTTCCCAGCCAGTGTCATCAGTACAGTGATAGTGTATAGTATTATCACTGATCACTGTATTGGTGTCACTGTTGATGTCAGTGGCAGATA
>BLSH010500277.1:29030-50344 GCA_018402905.1 Glandirana rugosa
ATAAAAAACTATACAGCTCATTTCGTATACAACATCTTATGTTCTCCATTTAATCATCAAAGGAAGGATAAAAAAATAACCCTTACTAACTTTTTTCCCCCCTTCCCCTTTCCCTTGAATCTGAAAGATACTTCGTATACTTATACAGAGGTAGGGATTAAGTCAATGTTGTTTTTCCTTTATTCCATCCTGAAATATACTCCATACACGCCGTTCCTTTTGTCAGTAAAATTTTTTGTGTTACAAATTACGATGTATTAACGTATCTTTCTATCTTTTCACTGCCGTCTTTTTCTGACTCACTCATCAGGTAGCTCAGACGGGGAAAAAATAAATAAATAAATAAATAAAAATTAAAAAAAGGTTAATATAAAAAAAAAAAAAAAAAATTAAAAATAAATAAATAAATAAATAAAAAAGGGGCAGACTCGATGGACTACTCACTCAGTCTTTTTCTGCCGTCACTTTTCTATCTTTCTATGCAATTATGTAGCATTAAACATTGTGTTTTTTAAAATGACTGTTTTCCTTGCCGCACATACCTCATATAAAGTCCTACCTTATTTCCTTTTTGTTGTAACTGAATTAGGGATGGAGACATATTCATATGCTTCATAGAAAGTCTAAGTTCCCTTTCCCCTTCCCCCCTTTTTTCAATCATTCCCAATAAAAAAATAGGAAGGAAACTACTAATTTACCTCTTGTATTCTACAACATATGCTTTACTCGACATATCAAAAAATATGACATCAAAGCTATGCTGCAGGGCATGCACATATTATTGTTTATAGTTTGCCTCACAATGGCTATTACTGAAAAAAATACAAAAATATTACTGCCAAAAATACATTATAGTCCCAATGTAAAAAAATATGCATATGCAGATATACGCCTGTGGTGTACTTTACTACTTTTTTTATAAAGTTTCAGATTTTTTTGTTAGTGATTTGGAAATGATGATGGTACAATACTATATCCACTCAGCTGGGCTCATTACTCCTGCAAGACTACCAGTGCTCCCCTTAGTGGTAGCCATCCGCATAAAGTATGAACCTGGGGCAAATGTATCTGCCATCTTGAACCCAGGTGATTTTACCTGCCGGCTGTCACAAGATATATATATATATAACTCTTCATACTCTCAACTTTTTTGCATTGATATTGTAGAATAACGGAAAATGTCCTATCAAGTGGCTCTGGCCTCAGTCACTGGCCTCCAGCTAGTGTCTGATTGGTCAGGACGCGGAGGGCGGGACTGGTGAACGTGCTGGTGCTTGGACTGGGAGAGTGTCCAGCACCGCACGTCTGTTATTCCCGCTGCCGCGTGAGAGCCGTGTGGGACACAGCGGCTGACTCCCCTGACTCGAAGTACTGGCTACCTGTGTACTGGCTACAATACCTGTGTACTGGCTACTTGTGCACAGGCTACTTCTGTACTGGCTACAATATCTGTGTACTGGCTATCTGTGTACTGGCTGCAATACCTGGGTACTGGCTACCTGTGTACTGGCTGCAATACCTGTGTACTGGATACCTGTGTACTGGCTGCAATACCTATATACTGGCTACCTGTGTACTGGCTGCAATACCTGTGTACTGGCTACCTGTGTACTGGCTACAATACCTGTGTACTGTCTCCCTTTGTACTGGCTGCAATACCTGTGTACTGGCTACCTGCGTACTGGCTGCAAAACCTGTGTACTGGCTGCATACTGTGATACTGGCTGCAATACCTGTGTATTGGCTGCAATACCTGTGTACTGGCTGTATACTGTGTTACTGGCTGCAATAGCCATGTACCGGCTGCAATACCTGTATACTGGCTGCATACTGTGATACTGGCTGCAATACCTGTGTACTGGCTGTATACTGTGATACCAGCTGCAATACCTGTGTACTGACGGTATACTGTGATATCGGCTGCAATACCTGTGTACTGGAGCATACTGTGATACTGGCTGCAATAGCTGTGTACTGGCTGCATACTGTATTACTGGCTGCAATATACCCCACCTGTGATGCTGAGCTGTATACTGTGTCCTGTGCTGCTGAGCTGTATACTGTGATGCTGAGCTGTATACTCCTGACACAATTCTATAAGGGGTGGGGCTTTTGAGAAGTAGGAGGGGTCAAAAAGGAAGGGCAGGGCCTGGCACTCCCCATCCTAAAACTTCACCAGCCGCCACTGATAGTGAGCCATAAACGTATGAATGGATGACCAATAAGCTGCCTTGCATATTACTTCTGAAGCCACATGGCGATAATCCACCCATGTTGACACCGTTCTGGTTGTATGCTCAGTCACCGTCTCTCGGAGAGCCAAGCTCTTAGCCCTATATGCCTGATGGATGGCTTGCACAATCCAGGTAGCGATGGTTCTGTAGGAAGCTTGTTTCCCTCTCTTCTTCCCAGAGGAGAGCACAAACAGGCGGTCCGAGTCTGAAGGAAGCTGTAGCCCGCAGATAGGCTTGTAACATTTCCCCCACATCAATTGGGATGTGCCTCAACCACTACACGAACGCCCGCTGCAGATATACTGCGACAAGGCGGCTCTATTGCGCTAATCGTCGTACCAGTATGACACTTTGTGTAATAGATACAGTGGACGCACGTCCGCAGCGTGGCCCCGGGGCGTGTTATCTGTGGCCGCTATGTCCGCCGGCCAACCGCGATCACTCCACAGAGAGGCAGAATGGAGATCTGCCTATGTAAACAAGGCAAATCCCAGTTCTGACAGGGGAATAGAGAGAGATTGTCTGTTACTAGTGATCAGGAAAAGCAATCTCTCTGTACTCCCAGTCAGTCCAACCCCCTACAGTTAGAAAACACCTACCTAGGACACACTTAACCCTTTGATCGCCCCGATGTTAACCCCTTCCCTGCCAGTGTCATTTATACAGTGACCAGTGCATTTTTATAGCACTGATCACTGTATTGGTGTCACTGATCCCCAAAAAGTGTCACTTAGGGCCAGATTTGTCTGCTGCAATGTCGCAGTCCCGCTAAAAATCGCAGATCGCCGCCATTACCAGTAAAAACAATAAAAAAAATAAAAGTCCCTAAATTTATCCCCTATTTTGTAGACGCTATAACTTTTGTGCAAATCAATCAATATACACTTATTGGCATTTTTGTTTTTACCAAAAATATGTAGAAGAATACATATACAAAATATTGTTCTTTTTTTTTTTTTTAAACTGTCGGCTTCTTTTCTTTATAGCGCAAAAAATAAAAACCGCAGAGGTTATCAAATACCAACAAAACTAAGCTCTATTTGTGGGAAAAAAGGACATCAGTTTTATTTTTAACAGCGTCGCACAACCGCTCAATTGTCGGTAACGCAGTGCCGTATCACAAAAAATAGGCTGGTCATTAAGGGGGGTAAATCCTTCCGGGCTGAAGTAGTTAAAGGTGGGAAGGACGATTGCCTGATTTTCATGAAATACTGACGTCACCTTTGGATTTGAATTCAGCATTGGAATTAAAACTACTCAGCCAGGAAAGAAGGTCAGAAAAGGTTCCTTGCAGCCAAGTGATGCTATCTTGGACACTATCTTTGCCGATGTAATGGCCACTAGGAATGCTTATTAGCATATACATTCTTAAGAGTACTTTTACACTGGGGCGGGGGGGTCGGTAGCGGTAAAGCGCCGCTAGTTTCAGCGGCACTTTTAACCCCCCATTATTTCAATGGCAGGGGCGGTAGAGGAGCGGTGTAAACACCGCTCACCTCACCGCCCCAAAGATGCTGCCTGCAGAACTTTTTGTACCGTCCTGCAAGTGTACCGCCCCAGTGTGAAAGCACTCAGGCTTTCACACTGGGGTGGATGGGGGGTTGTTTTTCAGGCATAATCAAAGCGCTATTTTTAGCACAAAAGTGCCTGAAAAATGCCCCAGTGTGAAAGGGGCCTAATAGGAACCTCCTGCCACTGACTCAAGGCATGATCTAAAACAAAGTTAAAGTGTTACTAAACCTACAACAATAAAATCTGTCTGTATATGCAGAATAGCATGCTTGTTATGCTCACTATGGAACTTAGGAGGTTAATCATCTGCTTTGTGTAAAAAGGCCCTTTGATCCTGTATGGACAGATCTTTCCCTCTCTTGGCAAGGCCAGATAATACAATGAGGGTAGTTTTCCTGCACATGCTCAGTTTGGTCTCTATTACTGGAGAGATTTCCTTGTTCTCAGAGCTAGCCAGGTCACATGATATTGGCATCACACATGTGGGCGTGTATACAGGCTGTAGTGGAAATCTCCTCCTACCTGAACACACAGCTCTGGATAAACCCTGCAGTCTATCATGTGACCATGGTATACAGATCAGTCAAAAAGGTATATAGTGTCAGTATTTTAATGTAAAACGATTTATAAGCTGTGGGCACTGTGTTTGTTGAGGGCTGTGGATTAACTATTTTCATATTACTGGGTTTAGTAACACTAAGTACAAGAGGAAGGTCCCACTTGGGAAACCTTAGCTTTCTCTGGGGCCCAAGTCTGACTGCCGCTTTGAAGAATCGGGTCACCAGTGGATGACTTGCTGTTGAAGGCTGAGAGGGCTGAAGTTTAAACACTGAGCTAACATTCAGATCCAGGCCTAACTGCAGAAAATCCAGGATGTCATGAATCTTGGGCTTGACATACGACCAGCCTGAAGCAGATACAAATCCCGTGAAGCTTGCCCAGATTCTGTTGTAGACTCTATTAGTGCTGGTTCTTAAAGCACTCTTCAAGGTGGAAACAACTCCAGAGGAACAGCCTAGTGCCACTAGCCTGTCCCTCTCGAGAACCAAACCCTCAGGTGGAGGCGTGCTGGACACGAGCGTAGAGATGTGCCCTGCAAAAGATGCCGGTGAGTGAACTGCAACAGTAGTGAAAATCAGTCTTTTTGGCCAGAAAGGTATCATGGCTACTACTTCTGCCTTTTCTGAGCAGTCTCCAAAGAAATCTGCAAATGAACAGGACCAGAGGAAATGCATACGCTCTGTGGAACATCTACTGGTCCATCAATGCATCTATACCAAGAGCTTGTGGGAATTGACCCCTTGTGTAAAATTTCTCCAGTTTGTAATTGCATGGGGAGGCAAAAAGATCCACTTCCGAGCTTACCCCAAACGTGAGGATCCACTTGAAGAAGTCTGCATGTAGGTATCACTCGTTGTTCAGCAGAAAGACAATAAATATATATATATTTTTATTAGACGCTAGCAATAATTGCATGTGAAATCTGACAGGAAGGTTGTACCCAAATTGATCGATCAGCTTGGGTACATTCAGCCTGCCCATAAATGGTTGGAATCTTGGCCAGTCGAACCGTTATTGGCCGACTTAAACTAACTACAGGCAACATAATTAAATTACCCTTGCAGTGGGTACCCCTCCACACTGAAAGAGTTAAAGGTTTGTTTTCTTTAGAGGGTTAACAATGAGGTGAAATAATTACTTGACATTTCTCATTCCTACAGGCTTCCTTGCCTTCAGGACAGTCTCCTGAAGCTGCTTTTTTTTTTCTCTTTCTGATGTCATCAAATACACTGCAGGACCAGCTGTCCTGCCTTGCACAAAGACACAAGGACCAACTCACACTCAGGGATGTCAAAAAGTGCTGGATTCAGAGAGAGCAAGGAATAAGCCAAGTGTAACTGCTAGATAAAGATAAAGGCCTGAGCCCAAATGTACTGCTGATGTTTACAGAGAATGTACTTTACGTTTAGAATAGCTTTGGATTACATGTAGGAGTGAGACTAATTTTTTGATGTTCCCCAAAATGGCATGCCAATTTTATTTCGCTAAAAACCAAAGTATTGTTACTCATTTTTTTGCTCCAGATAATGTGATTGTGTAATGCTGACATATGTTCTCGAGTCATGTGAATTTTAATGATAGATGGATAAAATGTGATTATTGGTCTAGGCATTAGGTCATATGACCAAACTTTTTTATTCATGGCAAAAAATAAATAAATAAATATATATATTTCACTCAAAATAATAATGCCATATGGCTTTGCTAACATTTTTCTACTTGTGAATTTTAATAGCAGGCCTACTTAATACAATAATC
The DNA here is from genome assembly GCA_018402905.1 of Glandirana rugosa. Taxonomy (NCBI): domain Eukaryota; kingdom Metazoa; phylum Chordata; class Amphibia; order Anura; family Ranidae; genus Glandirana; species Glandirana rugosa. The sequence continues at coordinate 35,096 of BLSH010500277.1, forward strand.
CCCTATCTGCTGGTAGACAAAAAAGACCATCGAATAAAGTTTTTTAAAATGTTCTGACTACTAAAGTGAGATCCTCTGGAAAAGATTTTGGCACGTTATAAAACACCTGTATAATCAGGCTATCGTGGAACCTTGCTTGACCCTCATTCATGTTAGATAGCAATTTAGAAAAAGGACTTGGTGAGGAGGTTAATGCCTAGTACACACGATGAGAAAATAAGACGAAAAGTACCGTTTTGGAGAGATTATATGATAATGTGATTGTCCGTATACAGCACAGCAAAATTATCCAAAGAAGCAAGCACAAAAAGTTCTTGCACAATACCAGAACGTACCATTTTTGTTTAATCAGTACAGTATTCATCCAAAAAAAAAAAAAAAAAATGGAGCGATCAAGAGCGTGCATGCTTGGAAATGAAAGAATACATTACTTCTGAAGTTTTATTCTGTCGTACGAGAATTTTCATAACTTTAGTAACCTCTTCTTTTCAATAGGAGACTAAGAAAAAAAAAAAAAAAAAAAATATGGACAATCATTTGTCCGATATTCTCGTCATGTGTAGGAGACTTTAGCTTACCTGTCCTAAAACGAATATGCAGTACATAAATCAGGGACCGGCTGCTTCCTTCACAAGCTAATCACATGAGCATTTTATCTGACAAATTACTTGTAATTTTTATAGACTGAGCCTAGGTTCACATTGATACGATTTGGCGCCAAATCAGCGACAATTGCTCCGTCCGAATCGGTGCAGTGCTGTACTGATTCCCAAAAGTAGTTTCTGTACTACTTTTGGCGACTTCGGGTGCGACTTCAATAGACATCTGTGCAGGAACCCGCACAGATGTCTCTGAAATGGCCCCCAAAGTCGGACTGACAGGCTGGTATGAAATTGTGCGAGTTCAGCTGAATTCAAAGTCGTTCTAAAGGCAGAAGGTTTTTTTATCTTCATGCATCCTATACATGAATATTAAAAAAACCTTCAGTGTGCAGCAGCCCCCACAATACTTACCTGAGCCCAATCTCAATCCAGCGATGTGCATGAGTGCCTCAGCCGTCCAGGACTCTCCTTCCTGCTTGGCTGAGACACAGCAGCGGTGATAATGGCTCCCACTACTGTCAAAGTCAGTTAGCCAATCAGAAGAGAGAGAGAGAGAGAGAGGGGATGGGGCCGAACTGCTGCTCCATGTTTGAATGGACACACAAACCCTATGCTGGCTTGGGTGCCACGATTATTAAGCTGCTTGCTGTGGGGGCACTCGGTAGGAGGGAGGAGCCAGGAGCGCCGGCGAGTATAGACATTTGTTATTTTTAAAGGAAAAAAAAAAAAAAAGACTTTAGTATCATTTTAAGCCACAATCTTGACAATAGCCTTCCCCATTAGACGCACCTTCAGTTTGAAAGATTCTGAGCTGTAGATCAATTTCAGCATGCATTTTTTGCAAAGTGTGGATTCCATGGGCAAAACAGTATGCAACATATTGGTTGGAGACAATTCTGCAATTTGAATTGTATATCCCCCTTTTGCTCCGCTGATGTTGCTAATAAGCCAGAGGGTTTTATTATAACATAACCTGAGGAATGCTTGATTTTTTTTTTTTTTTTTTCACCTTTATAGGCAAAGTTATTGTATGGGGAAACAATAGTATTTAGCACATGTAAAATGTTGGGTAAAAGCCAAGCTGATCTCTGGAGAAGGGCGCTGCACAGGCTGTCCTGTACACAACATACGTGTGAGGCCAAGGGTAGGAAATGGTGTTCCTGTTGACAGACTCTAGAAATGCCAGTGACTCACCATGCTGTGTAGACTGTACAATCTCAGAACAATATGAAAGATAGGTCATTGCCTAAAGAAACAGCAGTGCAGTACAAAGGAATGTAAACAGTTCATATACAATACAGGAATTAAATCACTTTAATTTGTGTACATTTGAACAATACAAAATGTTAACTTGTGTGTAGAATGGAGCATTCATTAAGGCTCTTTACAGTTTGTTAGAAAAAAAAAAATATTAATAGTACAATATAAAAAAAAAGACCTGTACAAGAAACAAGGAAATGTTCAAACATCTGATTACAGACTGCAGAATTATCTGTTGCTTGAAGTGTCTGATGCACGTATTTGTGGAGAATGTGGTCATTACTGAGCTAATTTCCTGTCAAATTCTGGCGCTCAAAATGATAGAAGGTAGAAATAAGGCCCATTATTACGAGTAATCCAAGTGCAGGCATTTGTTCTATAGTTACAGGATGTCAGATTCTTGCTGTCAGTTTTAAACAGTTTCTAAAGCCGCAGACATCTCTTTAAATTGTTTGTGAAAATTCTAGGGAAAAAAAAAAATTATTGGTTAAATATTCAATAGTTCATTTTTTAGGTTTGATGTAAAGATGATCCAATCTGTTCACAGAAAATTCGATTTTTTTTTGTTGTAACAAATCCCTTCACATAGACTGACAGACCCAACCGAGACAGTGGCTATTGGAGGGGACTGCAGGGTAGCCTATTGCCTACTGACTATGGGCCCTGGCTTTTGAGGGGGCTCTATTCTTTGGGAGGTGTGTGCCTGGGGGACTCTTGGAGTCGTTTTGCTGCGGAGTTGGGTCCATGTCTCTCCAAAACACACAGACTCGGTGAACCTAGGACCTGGATACAGATTTGGGGCCCCCGTGTTTTGTTGGGGCATGCAATCAGCAGCCCAAGCCAGTCTTGACTGCTTCAAACCCCTCCTTGATTAAGACTCACAGCAGATGATTATAATCAGTTTAAACTGATGCTGGGGTCTCCTGCTGCTTTGTGTAAACCTGTTTATTAAGGTGTCTTTCTCTGATTGTATAATTCCCCCATTGTGTGCCTCCTAGGGGTGAATACGCCTTGTTAATTGAGTCGCCTATTGTTTGTCTGTCTACTAAACCTCTTGGAGATGCGATTAGTATTGTGTCCACTTTACCTCGTTACTGAACCATTGTGGGATGTTTATGTATTCACATTGTTTAGAATAAATGTGATCAAGCTATTATCTGATTTTGTGTGGTATAAATTCTGGGTAAGTTTTCAATAAAGTATTCCAGTTTGCACGCAAGCTACTGCCATCTAGTTCTTGGGTGCAATTCTCGGCAATAATTCCTGGTTCCAGAGTGGATGGAGGAAGCTGAACCTTGGTGGAGGCACCCCGGCGGGGTGCCAGGTGTTCCGTCACACAGACCATTCACACCACATTTTGGTAGCAAGTGGAAATAAAAGTTAACATGTTCTACACAGAGAAGTTGATTTACTAGCACTGGAGAGTGCAACATCTGGTGCAGCTCTGCACAGAAACAAATCGGCTTCCAGTTTTTTTGTCAAAGCTTAATTGAACAAACTGAAGTTAGAAGCCGATTGGCTACCATGCACAGCTGCACCAGATTTTGCACTCTCCAGTTTTAGTAAATCAACCCCAATGTGGTGTCATTCTCTGTAAACACACTAGAGTACAATACACCTGCAGAAAAAAAAACTGCATTTCTGTTTTACCATGTCTTAAAGAGGAAGTGATGCCCAAAAAAGGCAAGCAGAGGGCAAAGAACAAGTCACCAGAATTATCTAGGGTCTCCCTGCAGCTGCTATTTTTCCCACTACTGACTAACCACTTCTTGTCAAGAAATGGGTCTCTCTGAAGAAATGACCACTTTGGGAAAGGCAGACCCTTGTTTCCTCATGTTAGAGCCATCAGCAAAAATAACAGTGAGCAGCACAATAGTGACATCACCAAACATCACTTCAAATCCCATAAGACTAGCAGTTAGGGGCAGCCATGCCTTAAGCCGGCCATAGGTGGATCGAATCCCAGCTGGTTCAGCATGAACCAAGAATCCGATCCATCTATGGGCATGTTGGTTGTACCAAAGTTTATCCATCGATCAACTTCAGTACAATCAGCCTGTCTGCATGCGATTGCTGCTAGCAGTAATCACTGTATTCTGCAGACAGGGATGGCTCCCCGTGCTCCCTGCTGGCAGAACACATTAGTGCTACAGGAGGGATACAAGTGACTGTGTTGATGGCGGAATCAAGAAAAGAATATTGCATCATCTATGGCTTGCTTTAGAGTCACACTGCAGATATACAGCTATTAGGCTGTAGACCGAGGAGTGCCTAGGCAACCTCACATACCAGGAAGAGCACTGCTATTTTTCAGGAGGAATTCCAGTACTGCTTAGGCAGAACCAACGTTTCAATATGTTACCTATAACACAACCTCCACTTTTTGTGTTCAATTCCACTTTAACATAAAACAAACAAGTGCAGTGCTAAACAACAAAACAAAAAAAAGTGACAAAAAGTGTATATAGTCCAATGTTCCAAATATGACAGACAACCGAAATTGTCTGTGCTGTGTCTCCAAGTTTCCGTTCGAGCAATACAGTGCGCCAAACCACTCACCAAAAAGTGAAATGCAAAGCTCCTTAAATATCACCATGTTCCATAGTGACAACCACCCTCCACCATCTTATGCACTCACCAGATGTGAGATCTTAGGAAGCCTTAGATCAGTCTCCTGATGTATGGTCCTAGTATCTGTCTCTTGACATTCAGCCGGATGTCATACGAGGCAAAGGACAAACCAGAAGGACACCATGAGGAACCAGCACAGATATGAACCCTCTGGGAGCTAGGTATCCGTTAAGGTGCTTTCCATTTCACTTTTTGGCGAGTGGCTTGGCACACTGTATTGTTCTCAAGGAAGCTTGGAGACACAGCACAGACAATTTTGGTTGTCCGTCATATTTGGAACTTTAGAACATTGGACTATATACACTTTTTTCACTTTTCATTTTGTTGTTTAGCGCTGTACTGGTTTGTTTTATGTTGTCCAACTTTAGGTTGTATATTCATCTTTAAGTGCCAGCTGCTTATATTAGACTAGCGCTCACTTTTTTATTGTCACAATTCCACTTTAAGGTGAGCTGCTAGCCCAACCAAAATGAATGAGCTGCCTAAAACATATCATGCATTTAGGCAGGGTAATGTGTCACATGAATAAAAAAAAGTAAATGGGGCGCTAAAGTACACATTTACCTTTAATGTCACTTCACTTCATGCCACGCCTGCACTGTGAGCCCTCTTAGACTTGTATAGGATGGTCTTCCAAGCACCTTCAGTCTTGAAATACAGTCCTATACAAGTCTATTAGGGTGCGCTGAAAAGGTGTGGCCAGCAGGGAAGAGAATTTTAGGCGATATTTTGGGGGACTTTGACACAGTAGTGGGCTAAGCACTCTATGGCCATATAGTATGACGGACTCTCCATAATTTTTGTGCAAGATGTCCAGGTACTTTTAAATAGCCTTGCAGGATTTAATATAATTATTGCATGTGTGTGCTGTAATATTCTGTTCAGTTCTGGTCCCCAGTGCTCAGGAAAGATGTGCTAGAACTGCAGAAAGTCCAGAGAAGGGCGACAAAACGAATAAGTGGGTTGGAGGATCTCAGTTTTGAGGAACAATTACAAACATTAACATTATTCTACCTGGAGAACAGATGCTCTAAAGAGGATATAATAGGAATATACAAATATCTTAATGGTGATTCTAGCATTGGAAGGAAACTATTCAGTTTCAGGTCACTCAAGAAGACACGTGGCCACTCAATGAAGCTGGATGAGAAGCGGTTTAACCAAAATAGCATAGTGGGTTCTTTACTGTCAGAGTGGTAAGTGTGGAACTCCTTCCAACAATCAAAGGTTTCAGTGGGAAGTGTTTCCAATTTAAAAAAAAAAAACTCTTAGATGGGCATCTTATTGAACACAATATACAGGGTTATGGAAAGGAGTAAGGACATAAATACACACACACACACACACACACACACACACACACACACACACACACACACACTGAACTGGATGGACTGGTGTCTTTATTCAACCTTACCAACTATGTAAGAATTGGTAAGCTACAGTATAATAAATGTTTGATTTTGGGTTTAAAGGATAGGCTCACCTTTGGAACATGTTACATGTTCTACCCATATTTAGGTTCTAGCTCCTGCCTCCTCTCCCCTCCCTGATCCCCCCTTAATGTGACAGCGGGCAGGGGATCTTCTTCCTGCACCCGCTAGTATAATTTAAAAACAGTGGGGCCGTGTGGGCACAGTTGTATGAATGAATGAACTACATCTACCATAGGCCTTCATCGCCGATGGCTTGTAGTTCTCAATTAACTGCGAGGCCGCTGGTGAGCATACTCATATTTCTTTGATTCTTCCTGCCATTCAGTAACTGCATGCCCACCTGCGATCTGCTGGCCAAATGACTAAGAAAATACTGAAACCATAACAATCAATTAGCACTTTCAAAAAGAGATCAGCAATGGCACCCTCCATGTTTGTCCCATGAAAAGTTTACTTTAAGCTATTAAAATTGCCCACTGAATTCATTATATGGTGGGAACATTAAGCGACAGAAGAGCAGCTGTGTCCATTTTGCTTTCTAACTTTTTGAAAAGGTAGAATAACAAACTGAAATTTTAATCCAAAAGATAAAAATGTCAGCAGTAGCTTTCACTAACCTGAAATTCAGCAATAGACATCTCGAAGACTTTATTTGTGACCTGACCAGAAGAATCTGCCACCTTTAACGACACAGTCACATATGGATGATTCAGTGATCGACAGTTGTCCGAACTAACGGCCATTCCAATTTTCCACTGAAAATCAACAAGCTGTAATAAAAAAACAAAACAAAAAAAAAAAAAAAAACATATAAGATAGAAGAGCAACAACCAGTTAACCTCTTTTTCCATTAAAGATCTTAAATAATGAAAAATCCTCTTAGGGTGGATTCACAGCTGCTAGTTTTAGCTTGTTGTGGTGCACCCCGACACACATTTGTTGCAGTTCCTCACACTGCACAGTGATGCACTACTGTGTGTAGCGATTGACTGCACCAGAGAAAATGGTGTAAATGGGTCTTTAGACAGTTGTCACTAGAACATATCCTCATGCACTGCAGAGAAACTGTGTACCATGTAAAACCACATGAACATGAGCCTATGAGCCCCCTGCAAATCCAACTCAGGACTTGTGACCTTGAACCAGATCAGTAGATCCACTTCTGTACAACCACCATGGATCAAAATTTGGCCTGTCCCCACTAAACCAGCCAAATTTAGATCCATGCATTGCTGGCCCACTAATGTTTTTTTTTTATAGCCATCTGTGCCTTCCTATCACAGTGATGACTGCCCTGCGATTTCTTATATGGACAGAGAAAAAAAAAAAAACACAAAATTTCTGACTTCTATTACCTAATCTACTAAAGGAATAGTAGTGGCATACACATTTTCAAGGCAACATGTACTAGCCAAACAAATGGAAACTTCAAAATAAAACACTAGTACAACACAACCAAAAACATTCAGCACAGGCGAAACCACCATTATATAAACCAGCACCAAAACAAAGAGTGACTTTTATACAGGGGAAGTCAATAAAGCACTATTGACAGTTTTCTGGTGCTATAGCCATTAAAAATTACCTAAATAAATCCCTACTGCCTGTTTCGGTGAGGGCAGTGTCTGTATGTGAATAGCAGAAAAAAGCTGCTATATGTATAGCAGAAAAAAGCTGGCATTGAGAGATGAAACAAAAGCAAGAGCTATCGAAGGTACATGATACTTGGGCTTGATTCACACCTATGCATCATTAGTGCTTTTTGCATATTCCAGATTTGCTCTACAGTCCTATGGAGCACATTCTGAAGTGCAAATCTGCAAAAAGCACTAAAAATGCATAGGTGTGAATCAGGCCTTACAATTAAACATTTTTCATGTATTTAATAAAAAATGTGAGCTTATAAGAGGCAAAGACATATATACTTGCCCAGAAAATGTGTGTCTAATCCCATACTGATACAATAGTAGAAGAATTGTAATCCATTTTAAAAATCTGTATATGAATCTTACTTGTAAGGCTGGCAATAAATCTCTGGATCCTTCATTTTCTAACAGACTTTTTCCCTCCTCATTCCACACATGACGGATGACTTGCAAGATCTGCTTTGGCAATTTGTATTTGCTTACAACAAAATTTAATAGCACATCACTGGAAAGTCTGTGCTTTGCAGCAGTACTGTAAATCAAGAAAAAACAAACACTTTGAGGTGGGTGTTTTCTATCATTCAAAGTTAAAAATAATTCACAAATACGATTATTACAGAGTAAATCCAGTCACCAGGAAAAATGATTCCATAAACGGCTACCGCTATCAAACTCATATCAGAACCATACTTTCTATACCATATCAATTTCCCATAAGCCAGAGATTCTGAGTAGGACTACAGCCTCTTTCCACATTCTGCACTGTGCAACCTTTCTTGCAAAAAACAGATTAGGGGATTGAATAATGAAAAGTAGGGGCAAGCACAACTACAGGCAGTCCCCGACTTACGAACATCCGAGTTACGAACGACTCCTACTTACGAACAGGGGTGGTGTGATGTCACTGCTGGCCGCTTGCACTCCACACTGGTCCCGGATACGTCCGAGCAGCGCCAGACACATCCCACAGTACTGTATAGCATAGCCACGAGAGCCCCATATAGCACAACTGCACACATAGCAGTGCCCGGGAACATCCCACATCACTGCACGGGTTGAAGTTACACTTAGAAATGTACAGTTCCGACTTACAAACAAATTCGATTTAAGAACAAACCCACAGTCCATAACCCGTTCGTAACTCGGAACCTGCCTGTATACTGAAACTGCCCAGCAGAGTAAAAAATTACAAACAAAAAATGTAACTATTATTCTTACCATATACTTTAAGTGTAAGATTAGTCTGCTACTGACAGCAGTGTACTATGTTGGGCAGCCACTTCCGGACCAGCGACGTACCATACATCACTGGACTTCAGGTGGTTAGACCAGGATGATTCCTGTAGCTGATCGCCCCCCTCCTGTGGTTTTCTAGGGCTCTCACGTCCCACCGGGCGACCAGCCATAGCTTCTACCAGCTGGTCAGAGAGACGATGAAAGCTGGGGTCGGCTTTGATTGGCTCTCCTCTATGGTAACCCAGAAGAGATGACCTAACATCACTTCCGGTTTACCTGGATGTCAACTGCGCCGTTAAAAAAAAATAAAAATCATTTTAAAACACCGATCCTGATGTTTTGAATGCTTTTAAGGGCAGACCCCATCTCCTGTAGAGAATCCAGTGTATTCTGAAGCATGACATTTTTTTTTTTTTTGCTTTTTTCTATGGCTGGATAATTTCCTAGAGGGCAGATGAATGGGGCCCAGGATGCATCATTAGTTGCTAAGAGGCTGGTGGCCCCTGGTCTCCTAACAACACACGAGCCCAGAAGCACATTTATGACAGCTTCCTAGTACAAAAAGGTGCCACTGTGAGCACTGTATGCCAACTAAGGCTAGGTGCAAACTATTTTGGTTTCCTGGCAGCCGCATTTTGGCAGTCACAGCAGCCCATTCATTTGAATGGGCTGCTGCACCCATGGAAAAAACGCAGAGAAAAGGTCCCTGCACCTTTTCCAAAATCACGGCTGTAGGAAAACCGATATGTGGTTCCCAACTCGGGAATACCTGCTTCAGCATGTCTGCTAACAGCTGCGTGTTTCTGCTGCGAGTGCGAGAAAGAGTCTGATTTAGATGCAGTCCCGCACAAATGTGAACCTAGCCTAAAGCCTCGTACACACGGGACGACGATCATACGTACGATCGTCGCAAATCGTATGTTGGCTGTTGTATCTAGCATACTGACTGCACTACACGATCGTACAAGCACAGAAGAACGTTCAGGTGCATGTAATTAGCATCCGACCTGTGTGTTTTGCACAATACAACTTGTTGTACCAAATGCGCTGTACACACGATACAACGGTCGTATGAGTGCTTGTTGGTACGACCAAGTTTTCTAGTCTGCTCATAGAACTCCCTTGTACGACCGTCGTATGTTCGACTGTTGTAATCGTGCATATGAATGATCGATATCGTGTACAACGGTCGTTAGTACGACCTGTTGTATGCGATCGCCATCCCGTGTGTATGAGGCTTTAGAGTTGGTCTTAATTACCGCCAGCTTGAATCTGCAAACTGGATGTAATTCCTTTTTAACTGGTTACATGTTCTTAAAGTGGTGTAACTAAGAATCCAGAATCTCTTGCATGTGTTGGAACGCTTAGGGAAATGGTCGCAAGGCTTTCATAAATTCAGCGTAGGACATTTTAAATGAATCATACCACCTAAAAAGGGTCACAAATGCTTTATTGAATTGCCCCTATTGTGTTTTTTAGGTGATGGATGACTTAAGATTATTTGAGCACTGATGAGGTTTAAGTTGCACAGATTCCATATTTGCAGTCCTACTGTTGTCGTTATGATCATTAACGACTTACCAACCGGGCCCCTTTTTTACCTTTGTTGGTTACTAGCTAAAAACATTTTTTTTTGCTAGAAAATTACTTAGAACCCCCAAACATTATATAATTTTTTGCAAACACCCTAGAGAATAAAATGGCGATCGTGTTGTCACACGGTATTTGCGCAGCGGTCTTTCAAGCTTTACATTTTGATTTTTTAATTTTTATTTATTTTTTTTTTTTTAACACTGTTCCTTTAAAAAAAAAAAAATCTGATCACTTTTATTGCTATCACAAGGAATGTAAACATCCCTTGTGATAGTAATATATGTATATGGTGACAGGTACATTTTGCACTTCACGGTATTCAGATCGCCAAAAACGGCGATTCTGAAACCTGTAATTTTTTAAAAATTGGCGCCATTAGCCACCGAGTAAACCGGAAGTGACATTGTGACGATTACGGCTTCTATCAGGTCTCCTTCTAGCCAGCGGAGGCGCCGGATCGTCGCTCCGGTCTCCCGGTGGGACGGGAGGCCGGAGAAGAACGGCGGAAGGCGGCAGGGGTGACCCCTCCCGTCCCCTGGGGTAACGACCGCTCGCTCTAAAAATCAAAATCGGTCGTTACCCCTGGAGAGCCGACCGCCCGCTCTAAAAAATGATACCGGGATATAGCCTGCAGCTGCAGGCTATGTCCCGGTAGAGCCGCTCAAAACCGACCGCCGCCTATTTACGGCGCTGGTCGGGAAGTGGTTAAAGGTATAGCAGTCAATAGGAATAATTAACATCTTAAAAGGAAAGAGTGCACCTCAAGCTATTTTGCTTTGCAAGTATCGTAATACTATTTGAAGCACAACTTCAGAAAAAAAAAAAAAAAAAAAAGAGAAAGTTGGAAAGAGTGGGAAACCTTTTTTTTGGATAGAGGGGAGAGGGATTCGAACACCTGTCTGACTTTTATTACTGTCCGTTAGGGAGATTCCCCTCTCCTCAATATGTCATGTTTATTTTTGTCACTGAAGTAAAGCAAAAACCCAAATTTTGGGTTGTTCCTAGAACAGTAATATAGGGGATATTTTCCAATGGGGACACATTGAACAGATTTTCCCCCACTTCCTGTTTTGGCTATGAACCAAGAAGTGAAGGGAAATCTCCCCTATGGAACACAGATAGCACAAATAAAATTGACAGGGGTTTTAAACCCCTCAACTGTCTCCAAAATGAAAAAAATGTTTCAATGTAATTAAAATCAGCCAAATGGCTACTCGCACTTATATAAAGATCAATCGGCATATAACAGTATAATAATGTGGTCACTCAGCGAGTCCCCGGTGAATAGAGGTGTGTAGATGTAGGCACGAGAGGAACAACCGGTTTCGTTGTCTCGGAACCAGCATGGAACTCTGAGTCACATAGGAAGTGACGTCAGAACATGGAGATAACTTTTCAAACCATCCACTTCTCCACCAGATCTAAATTGCTAATGGCTAGGATCAATAGCAATTTAGATCTGACAAAGAAGCAGATGCTTTGAAACATTCTCTCCATGTTCTGACATCACTTCCGATGTGACTTCGAGTGCGTTCCATGCTGGTTCAGAGACAACGAGGCGGAGATCCAGCCGGTTGTTCCTCTCCTCTCGCGGCAACATCTACACACCACCATTCCCCGGGGACCCGCTGAGTGACCACAGTATTATACTGTTATATGCCTATTGATCTTTATAAAAGTGCGAGTAGCCATTTGGTTGATTTTAATTAAATGTACCATAAATAAATATACCATTTGTTGCATTTTCTGCTGCACTTAGTTTCTCCTATTTGCTTCGCTCTCAAGGGAGCTGCCACTAATGCTGCATACGTATACCTCCTGGACTTTATAGACTTTTAGTTGTTTTAAGTGTGTTTTGGTACCCTCTCGTGCGCCATTCTGTTTTGTCTTGTTGTACTACTAGCTAAACCATGACCTGGATTAATGTGAACCTTCACACACAGAGAAATGTGTAATAGTCTTCTTATACACTTTCATATGATGGTATTAAAATTCTTAACTAATACATGCACATAACAAGAAACAATTACTCGCACACATATCTTAATACATTGAGTAACTGATGTTATCTGCCTATCTAGTTAAACTCTACTTTACTCGACTCTAAACTTGGGAGCTTAACTCCCTCTGCTGGCCAAAAAAACATAATGCAGATCCTCCCAGTGTAAGATTTATACTACCTAATGACATTTGCAGGATGTTTACTAGTTTAAGTAATCTGTGGCACTATTTATTTATTTTTATTTCAGGTACTTATATAGCGCTGTCAATTTACGCAGCGCTTTACATATACATTATACATTCACATCAGTCCCTGCCCTCAAGGAGCTTACAATCTAAGGTTCCTAACTCACATTCATACATATACTAGGGCCAATTTAGACAGGATCCAATTAACCTACCAACATGTCTTTGGAGTGTGGGAGGAAACTGGAGCACCCGGAGGAAACCCACGCAGGCACAGGGAGAACATGCAAACTCCAGGCAGGTAGTGTAGTGGTTGGGATTTGAACCAGCGACCCTTTTGCTGCCAGGCAAAAGTGCCATCCACTACACCACTGTGCCGCCCACTATGAGAGCAAACAACTGGGGCAGCAAATTCACAACTCCACAGAATCTCCAAGATAGCCAGACTTTGCATGTGAGGGGCAGGATTGGCAGATACTATTTGCACCTGTTCTGGTGTGCAATGCCAGCTTGTCATGGACCCATCATTTAATGACTGATTACACGCTGAGTTTAAAATGGGGGATGCCGTAGTTGACCTTATGAAACCAAAGACAAGCATGCAGATCAGGAAATTCAGAGTCACTCCAGTACATTTAATCTACAAACTATTTTTAGGAAAAGTATAGATGCAGTTGGATGTGTATGACATCCAGAAAGCCAGCATTTTCAGGGAAGCAAAAGGCAGCCACCAGACAATACATACAGTATAACGGACAGACATGTGAAAGAGCTGCTGGTACTGCTCATAGCATCTAAGCAGCTTTTCCTCTTGCATTTCATAGATTTTTACATTGGGCCCATGTCACAATAGCGATTCTTTTACTGAAAGCACCTCACTAGTGAGAAAAAAAAAATTGCTAAAATGTACAGTGAAATCCCCTGTTTGCATGCGTCGCTCCCTCACCACCTGGAGGAGCATGGCACCTCATCCAGTCAGTGAAGGAGCAACACATGCAAACTGGCGAGCATTTCATTGCCCTGCTGTGCTCTGTATATCATCCTGTTACTGACAACAGCAAAAAAGGATCCCTGACATGGAAACCTGGCTCACAATGATTTTGTTATTGGAGATGCAGGGTAAACTATTGTTCAACTGGTGCAAAATACAAGAAAAAAGGTCTTCGTACATCAAAATCCTAAAATACAGTTTGGTGCACATTAAAAAGATGTTAGGAGACTGCACTATAAACTATGTGATAAATGTATGACCCATAGTTTTCAGACAAGGCTCATCATTTAGAAGCAAATAGAATATGTAAAAAGAACAAGATTGTGGGTATGCCATGCTGAAATGAGCTCTCTACATGGAGTGCTGGGCAAAGAACCTTGGCTTAAAGGCACTTTCACACTGGGGGCGGTGGGGCGTTAGCGTTAAATCCCTGCTAGTCACAACAGGGATTTACCGCTGTATTAGCGGCGCTACGGCAGCGGGATCGGTGCGCTTTTAACCCCCGCTTCCGAGGCGGTGTGCAGCTGTTTCGGAAGTCCTACCCCATTGTTTTCAATGGGCAAGGGCGGTGGAGGAGCGGTATATTGCCGCTCACCGCAACGCTCCAAAGATGCGGCTTGCAGGACTTTTTGTAACGTCCTGCAAGCGCATTGCCCCAATATGAAAACACTCCGCCTTTCACATTGGGGTGGATGGGGAGTGACTTTTGAGGCGCTTTACAGGGGCTATTTTTAGCTAAATAGTAAAGCTCCTCAGTGTGAAAGGCATCTTAGAGTTCACTGCTGGGCAGAGATAATTCAAATGGCCCATTCACACTATGGTGTTACTGTAATGCGAGTGTTACTGCAGCACACGTTGCAACCCAATGCACCTTGCTGATAGATGTGTGTTGCAGCAGAAAGGTCATGCATTAAGCTGTAGTGTGCTGCCAAAAAACAGTGCATGCCCATTTTTTAGCAGTGCACTGCACAGCAATGCACGTGTCACACGGCAAATTGAAGTGCCATTTAGAATTATTGGCACTGTATTGCACAAAAGCATGCCACGTGTGTTACTGGAAATAGCTTTAACACTCCTGTTAATGCAACACAACACAATATTGTGAATGGACCCTTACACTGGAAATATTAAGCTGAAGTGGTTTGGATATCTTGTAAATGCAATATAATACCCTAAAATTGTGCGTTATATATTTATTTAAATATATATAATAAACACATACACACACACACACACACACTATAGAAATGTATTTCTGCTGAGTTCATTGGCTCAAACATCAATACCTTCGTGGAATGCTGCAATTTCTCATTTGTCTACACGGTTATTGGTTTACCTGAACAGGCAGGTCACTGCATTGATTACGTTTCTAACTTCCTCAATGCTGGCTTCCACACCAGTTGCTTGAAATCTCTGTTAATAATGACAGAAATGAGAAAATGTTGTTGATACAGGTAAAATAGAAGGTAAGAGGAAGGCAAGGCATAGGTCTACAATAGCAGGCATTTTCCAACACTGAGCTGACAGGAAAAAGGTTACAATGGGATATACATTTTTGGTAACACATAAGGATGTACTATTTTAACAATTTAAAAAAATACCATTTAAATTTTTTTTTTACAATTGTCTATTCCCTACTAGTAATTGTTAACTTGGATTAATGTGTA
>BLSH010500277.1:74011-85546 GCA_018402905.1 Glandirana rugosa
TCTCTCTCTCTCTCTCTCTCTCTCTCTCTCTCTCTCTCTTTCTCTCTCTCTCTCTCTCTCTCTCTCTCTCTCTCTCTCTCTCTTTCTCTCTCTCTCTCTCTCTCTCTCTTTTTCTCTCTCTCTCTCTCTCTCTCTTTTTCTCTCTCTCTCTCTCTCTCTCTCTCTCTCTTTTTCTCTCTCTCTCTCTCTCTCTTTTTCTCTCTCTCTCTCTCTCTCTTTTTCTCTCTCTCTCTACTAGTAAAAAGGCTTGATTTAAATCAACTCGATTTAGATGATAATTTTGAAAGAGCAACTGTCCTCTCTGTCCCACAGCGGCTCCTCCTCTGACCCGCTGTTGACTCACTGACAGTCCCATTCACTTTAATGGGATGGCTGGTGCTGCGGCAGTGACACAACAAGGTGAGGGACATGGTGGCAGCAGGTGAGTGGATGCCCGCTAACAGGCGCTGCCATGATGGTTCTGAAATGACAGGTGCTCTTTAAATGTAAGGACTTCTTCTTGCTGGTAGTTAGAATCTTTAATATTTGCAAACAAAATTAAGGTTTCCCATTTAGAATAATAAGTTGGTCTGGTTAGTAAAACTGCAATATCAGAACCGAGTCAATCATACAGTTTGTAGTATACATAGATTTGCAAAACAATGGGATAAAGGAATATTCCTGAACTTTGTTTTATCTCATGGTTACTGGAAAATTGTGTGAATGCATCAGTGCAGTGCATGTTATCTCCGCTTGCAGAGCTTGGATTCATTGAATGAGTTTACCAAAATGTAAATTTTGCAGAATATACAGCCTCATGCTACATAACTAAGTTCCATTTCATGCTGAATAAACTAAATTATTAATGTACCCTAAATAGAAAACTATCTTTACATAGATTTTACTCCAAAAGCATTTTATTAAAATAAATTTGATAAAAAAAATCGATTTATATCAAAAAAACCTGATTTCAATAAAAAAAAAAAAAAAAAATCAGAGTGTGTGTGTGTTTACAAGCTCCATGATTCTGGGTAAAATGAGAACGACAATTTTTTTGCTTAGAATAAAGATCATGATTCTCGGCGTAACATCGTCTTTCACATTATAAAAAAAAAAAAAAAAAAAAAAATTGGGTTAACTTTACTGTGTTTTTAGCTTTTTGAAAAAAAAATTAATTAAGGCCTCATACACACGGGCGTTATTAACCCCACCTTTATGAGCTGTTTTTACAGCTTAAGAAGGCCACACCATGTTATTCTATGGCCTCATATACACATTGCTGTTTATGAGCTGTAGATGGCATTGGCGTTCTTAAGCCATAAGAAGAACCCAGGATCTGTGTGTTCCGAAGCTGCAGCGTTAGATAGTTTTTGATGCTGAGCCGGCAAAACGCGGCTTAACGTTGTAGACACAGCGTTAAGCCTCGTCAGGCGTTTCTTGGCCTCTATTCAAAATCAATGCTTCCCTATGGGAGCCCATTGATTTGAATAGAAGTCGGATCATAATGATCTAACTTGCTGTGTGACTTGTCTGCAGAAGGTCTTGAAGGGGGAAAACCCGCAAAAATTTAAGAAATTTTTGCATGGGGTTCCCCCTCAAGAGGTACCAGACCCTTTGGTCTGATGTGGATCTTAAGGGGAACCCCCACGCTGGAAAAAACGGAATGGGGGCCCCCCCCAAAATCCATACCAGACCCTTATCCGAGCACGCAGCCTGGCAGGGCAGGAAAGGGAGTGGGGACAAGTGAGCGCCCCCTCCTGGACCGTACCAGGCCACATGCCCTCAACATGGGGGAGTGGGTGCTTTTGGGGCAGGGGGGCCCCGCCCTGTTGATGACAAGAGCCTCTTCCCAACAACCCTGGCCGTTGATTGTCGGGGTCTTCAGGTGGGGGCTTATCGGAATCTTTAATAATAAGGGGGCCCCCAGATCCCAGCCACTCCACCCTATGTGAATGAGTATGGGGTACATCGTACCCCTACCCATTCACCTGGAAAAAAAAAGTGCAAAAAAACACACCACAGGTTTTTAAAATATTTTATTAAATCTGCTCTGGTGTCTTCTCCCCTCTCTTTCTTTCTTCGGCTCTTTTGCGGGGTCTTCTGCTCTTTTGCCGCTGTCTCCCTCTTTCTTCTGGAGATGTTGACTCGTCACTCTCTCCCACTCGAATGCCGTGTCCGTACTGCGCCGTTGCCTTATATTGGCATGGGGCAGGCCACCCACTGACGTCATCCGGAGGACCGCCCACTTAAGACGTCACAGCCCCACCTCAGGATGTGACGTTATAAGGGGGCGGACCTCCAGATTATGTTAGAGGGTGGCGTCTCCCCATGCCAATATAAGGCAATGACTGCCATTTTATTCTCTAGGGTCTATGCTAAAAAATATATATATATATATATATATATATATACGTTTGGGACGTTCCAAGTAATATTCTAGCAAAAAAATACTGATATTAGAGAGGAGGTCCGCCCACCCCTTTAAAAATTGAAAATACAACATACTGTAGCTGCTGACTTTTTTAACATTAGCACACTGTGATGTCAGCACCGCAGCTGATCTTTGGATTGGCTAGTCGGGTGTTGCCACGGCCACTGCTACTAAGAGAGCCCGGCAGTGTAGCCTTTGAGCTCCACGCACGGGCCCCTACTCTGTATATGCGAAACGCACTGTGCTCCTTCACTGGCCGGGAGAGAGGAGGGGACCGAGCTGCTGACGTACTTTGCCGCGGCCCGGTCTCCCGGAAGTGGGGAAAGGATACCTGTCAAAGACAGGTATCCGCCTCCCGAAAGGTGCCAAATGTGGCTCCGGAGGGGGGAATGAGATGAGCGGAAGTTCCACTTTTGGGTGGAACTCCGCTCTAACTTGTAAGCAACAAGTGTCAGAAAAAGGCTTAGGGCACTTTCACACTGGGGTGAGGGGGGTGGATGGGGGGGGTGGTAGCGGTAAAGTGCCGATAGTTTTAGGCAGGAGCGGGGTGCTTTTAACCCCCCGCAAGGGGTTAAAAGTGCCAGCACACGTTGCTTCCGAAGTGGTGTTCATCCGCTTCGGAAACGCTACCCATTGATTTCAATGGCAGTGGAGGAGCGGTGTATACATCGCTCACCGCACCGCCCCAAAGATGCTGCTTGCAGGACTTTTCCTAACGTCCTGCAAGAGCACCGCCCCAGTGTGAAAGCACTCAAGCTTTCACACTGGGGTGCATTGGAATCAGTTTTTCAAGCGCTTTAAAGGTGCTATTTTTAGTGCAAAAGTGCCTGAAAAATGTCTCAGTGTGAAAGTGGCCTAAGTCTTTAAGGGTCCTTTCACATAAGCGGATCCCATTTTGATGGGCTCCGCTGCTCAGTGGGGATCCATCTGTTGATCCCCGCTGAGCCAGCGGATGACAGGACAGTCTCTGCACTCCGTGCAGAGACTGTCCTGTCACAGCTCCATTCTCATCTATGGAGGATCGGATGGACACGGACCGTCGGTTCGTGTTCATCCGATCCACCAGACAGATGGAAAATAGGGTTTCTATCCGTCTGCTTTTGGTGGATCGGAGCATAGAGAGCAATGGAGCGTCCGTTCGGGTCCGCCTGAAAAACTGACAGGCGGACCTGAGCGATCTGCCCATGTGAAAGGGGACTAAGTGGTTAAACTGTTCTCATTTACAAACGGAAGTGCATCCCTTTGGTCTAAAAGAACTACATGTTACAATGTTTTTTTTTTTTTTTTTTTGTCAACTGTTAGAAGTGAGCTAAGAACTCTCTGCACTTGTAACATAGAATCTGGGAAATTCTGTTTTAAAGTGGTTGTAAAGCTGCCCCCAGCCCCCCCCCCCCAAAAAAAAACCTGCAAAGCAAAAGGATAATGAGCTAGTATGCAGCGTACTAGCTCATTATGAAACACTTCCCTCGGAGCGAAGCTGTTGCAGTGGTCTCGGCACATCTCTGTGACCGGCGACATCAGTCTTCCGGGTCTGCGGCCCCGTCCAATCATAGCGCAGGCTCCAGCGCTGTGATTGGTGGAGCCGCGCTGACGTCACTCCTGCGCGTGCGCATGGGAGCTGTCATTTACGACACAAATACAGAAGAAACGGCACCCCGGGTGCCCATTCTTCGGTGCGCATGTGCCGATGACGTCGGCACATGCAGATACAGATATTTCCTGGACCTACAGGTAAGCCTTATTGTAGGCTTACCTGTAGTTTAAAGTGGTTGTCATGACTTGTCAACCACTTTAAGATTGTGAGGAGGGTTGAATCGAGATCTTGATTATTTAATGATTAATCATGCAGCTCTAAAATGTATACAAGCCATATTGTAATTTATTGTTATTAAAGTGGAACTTGACTCTCTCAATCAACATTGACTATTTTTATTCCTTATGCTGCTAGCATTCGTAAATTGGTAGGATAGTATATCATATTTACTTTTTTTTTTCTAATTTTCTTTACTAAAGGCCTGGTTTCTTGCCTAGGCAAATTATGTAATTTATCCCAGGAGTCTTCAGGAGGGGAGGAGGAACTTTCTCAGCTAAGTGCATCCTCTCCTGCCTGCATGCCTGAGCTGGGGGGAGGTGGATTACAGGAAGTAAATGTTACATAAATCATCTGCCCTTACTCAAGATGGCCATGGCCAGAAATGCTAGGGGGGTAATTTTTTTTTTTCCAAGTGATCTTCACAAAATAAAGCATAGCGACATGGATGGAGGGGTGAATTTGCTTTGAATATTAAAAATGAATTAAATAGCATTTTTCATTTTGTTGCTCAGATGAAGTGTTCCCCGTGATTAAAGTGATTGATTGTAATGTAAAGTCTCCTTTTTTTTTCCTATAAAAATAACAAACATGTTATACTTGCCTCTTGCAGTGGATTTGCAAAGAGCAGCCCAGACCCCCCTCTTCTTGGGTCCCTCTTCAGTTTTACAGGCAGCTTGCTCTGGGGGCACCTGAGCCGAGTCACAGCTCCGTTTGTCCATTCAGACACGGAGCCCAGACAAGGCCCTGCCCCTTTTCTCCCCTGATTGGCTAGTTGACTTTGACAGCAGCGGCAGCCAATGGTGCCGCTGCTGTGTCTCGGCCAATCAGGCAGAAGAGACACTTGTGGACAGAGAGGGACCTCAGGTAAGTATGAGGGGACTGCTGCACACAGAAGGCTTTTTATATAAAAAAAAAAAAAAATTCTACCTTTTACAACTCCTTTTAAGCTCCAAGAGGCTGAGCGAAATGCTTTGGGCGTGGCCTGGCTGGAGTCTCTGCATTTCACTTAATGCACACGAGTGTGCTTCATGATGTGTGGCTTATGGATATTTTCCTTTTGAGATGAAGTGTAGTTCCACTTTAAGAATGACCTTTCCTATTCAATCTGTAGCAACCTTAATTTTCTGTAAAATCTGATGCGGTATGGCAACCTGGAGGCGTTGCGTACAACATTGCTGTATGAAAGACCCCCAGAAATCTCATTTCCTGCTTGTATGATTGGCGCACTGATTTCCCATAAGTCTGCATTAAGTAAGATACAAGGCAGATTTTAGACATCCTCTCCAACAAAAATTAAGCTTTTTGCAGGAATCTGCAACATCAAATTTAGGACAATCAGACTGCCCATAGATGGATCGAAATCCAGCTGTTGCCTGCTGAAGTGGGCACGTTTCAATCCATCTATGGCCAAATTTACTCTTTCACACTAGGGATGTTGGGTAGTCTTTCCCAGCACTAGAATGAGCTTGGGCATTCTCCAAACTCCTACCCACTTGTTCTTCCCCTTTTTACTTTAGCCATGTCATTCCCACCCCACAGTTCTCATAAACAGAGTTAGGGTGGGAATGACCCGGCCAGCAGCCCATCGGAGTAAAAAACCCTGATTCCAGAGGCGATGAGTCCATCTCTAGACATTACAGTCCAAGTGTATAGAAAAGGTGATTTGCCCTGGTTTCAGTTAGGTCAGTTCACAACACTATGCTGCAAAAAAGTAGGACATGCAGCACTTTTTTCACTGCAGCGTGTTGTGGTGCATAGAACTGAATGACATGTCACTTTGTAAAATTTCAATAAAGGTGGGGGGAAAAAAAAGGTTATAGTGTAACATGTTTTTCCTCATTGGCACCTCTCCAGTCATGGTGCACACCACTTTCTAATGCAGCTTTTGATATGAAGGGGCCCTAAGGGTTAATGATTACAGAGCTGTGTTATTTGTCTCTTAAATATATCTGGAGTCCAGCTTTAACTGTCCAAGGCCTTTCAGTTTAAAAATGTCAGACGTGGACAGCTTCTGAGTGACCTAATGTATTTGCCTCAATCCATCTTGGTGATCACAGAAATAGGTTATCTAGCCCACAAGTTTAAACTGGACCTTCTGAAGGGGAAGTGGAAATACAATTCCCCACTCACTCCACATGTGGAACTAGTTATTTTGCACCAGGGAAAGAGGAGTGGTTCGGCAAATGGATTAAAGAGGATTCACTAAAACTAAAAGACATAATGTTTAAGGGAAGAATGGGGACACTAGAAGAATTAAGACAAAGTGGGATGTTTTGTATTATCAATGCATGGAGGTATCTCCAACTGAAACATTTCGTGGACTCCCTCCCACACCCATTGAGATCGGAGAATGAATTATTATTAAAAGAAACCTGTACAATCAAAAAAACGAAAGTAGGGGGTCTCGGGATGTATTAGGTGCTGATGGCACTCGGAGAAGCGGCCCAACCTCCATACATGGATAGATGGGAGGAAGCTTTAGGTGCACGGGTGGAGGGTCAACGGTGGAAAAAAATGATTATTCTAGCATATAAAACTGCAACGGACAGTAAAACGTGGGAAATTAATTACAGGTGTCTTTAGCAGTGGTTCTTAACGCCTGACAGAGTGGTAAGATTTCAGAAGAAGTCTGCATTCTTCTGGCGTGGATGTAAGGTGAAGGGGTCAATGGCACATTTATGGTGGGATTGTCCCACTATTAAAGAGTATTGGGGTAGGGTAATAAAGTTAATAAAAATAACGGAAGTAGAGATCACATTGGACCCATGGATATGCCTCTTCCATGAGGGGAAAGACCCCATCAGACAATATGTAAAGACAATAGCACCGGACCTTCTAAATGCAGCAAAGGGTCTAATACCTAAATATTGGCATAAAAATGAAGAGCCCCCCATTAATAGAATGGTGTAGTAGGGTGGATGAGATAGCCAACATGGAATATCTAAAAAGTACAGAAATGGAAGAAATAGATGAAAGGTTGGGAAAATGGGATAACTGGGTGAGATTTAAAAAATCAAAGGAATATCTGGAGTTGAGGGTGGCAGAAATGGAAACCGCACAGAACAAGTAAAAAGATATGGGAGACGGGGGATGTTGTTTAGGGGGGTGGGGGTTAGAAAAAGGGATTGGTTTGTCACTTTGGGAAGCAGATAAGGGTGGAGTTTTTTAATTTTCTTTCGTACTCTTAAAAACGTATGTAACGTAAGCTGGTTTTTATCTGGATTGGATAATAAAGAAATAGAGATAGCAAAAATACCACAATGATGTGACTAAGCCAGATTCCAGTATGAACATTAAGCTGAATACTTTTTATCTAGGTGGTCTACTGTGGGGGAAAAAAAAATGGACCTTATAAGGCCCCTTGCACATGGGGCATCTAGCTGCTGTGTGTCCATCCCAGGATTTTAGTGGGCCCGAGAAGTACAGGTGCAGTGCTCAACTATGCTTCCTGCAGCCTGTAATAGTCTATGGCAGGCTGCAGCTGGAAGGGTTGAACACTGTCCGGAGTGGTATTTGCAGTTAGGGATGAGTGCTTGGCACACAGGTCTTCTAAGTTCCTGGCATTCCCACCTGAATGCATAGGACCTGTTGCCTCGTATGTGTTCATATGGACTGGCTTAAACGGATTCCGGGCCGCATTTTACCAGCCACCATGGCAGGGCTGGTTTCCGGTCACGTTTGTGGTCCACTGGAGTCCACCAGCAGGTGGCTTAAATTGCCAGGAAGAGAACACACTCTAGGTCTGGCCTGAACCTCAGAGAGGGATCTGAGAGGAGCTCTGTGTCTGTTGGGACTTTAAAAGACAAGGTTTGCATTTCTGCTGATGTTTTGTGGGTGTCGGTGGCCAGCCCCACACTGTATAGTGAGGAAACTATACTGTCTAGTTTAGCGCCGGATGGCAAGGACTTTTTTGTTTTGTTGTACCTGCAAACTTTATTTATCAATAAACCTGGCAAGGCACCAGATTTTAAGGAAAGTTGCCTGCACACTGACTATTTTTTCCTCAGGAAAGCTGATCCCCACAAGCTAATCTCCCACAGACCCTTAACCACTTCAGCCCCGGAAGGATTTCCAGCTTTAGGACCGGAGCCCTTTTTGCAATTCGGCGCTGCGTCGCTTTAACTGAAAATTGCGTGGTCGTGTGACGTTGTACCCAAACGAAATTTGCGTCCTTTTTTCCCACAAACAGAGCTTTCTTTTGGTGGTATTTGATCACCGCTGCGTCATTTCTGATCGCCGCTATAAACAAAAGAAGAGCGACAATTTTGCAAAAAAACCCCAAATTTCTTACTTTTTGCTAAAATACAAATCCAAAAAAAAAAAATATAAAAAAACATTTTTTTTCACAGTTTTTGGCCGATTTATATTCTTCCTCATATTTGCGATAAAATCGCAATCGGCGTTTATTGATTGGTTTGCGCAAAAGTGGCCGCGTTTACGGATGATGAGAATTCATTTTTGGGGTTTTTATTTATTTATTTATTTTTTACTAGTAATGGTGGCGATCTGCGATTTTTAGCGGTACTGCGATATTTCAGCGGACATGTCGGACGATTTTGACACTTTTGGCACCATTGGCATTTTATACAGCGATCAGTGCTATAAAAATGCACTGATTACTGTGTAAATGCCATTGGCAGTGAAGGGGTTAACCTGCAGGGGGTGCTCTAAGGGTTAACTGTGTTCTTTGGGCGTGTTCTAACTGGGGGGACTGCCCTAGCTGGGGAAGGGAAGTGGTCACAGCCTCCATATACAGGAAGGCTGTGATCACAGCCCTTCCCCCTTCACAGAACGGAGGTCCATGTTTACATACACGGACCTCCGTTCTTTCACTCCGGGGGGGGCCTTCGCGGGTAGCCGGTGGCAATGGAAGCTGCCGCACCCGCTCCCTGGCCCTCCCCGAACACAGTGAGCGTGCGGGCACGCCTCCAGCGGCGCGCACGCTCACAGTGCGCGTTATCGTAGCCGCCGTCATATGGCGGCGATTTGCGATAACGAACCACCTTGTCGCCGTCAACCTGCGGTTAGCGGTCGGCAAGTGGTTAAAGCAGAACTCCATGATCAGCAAAAAATCCCCCATTAGGACACACACCATTAAACAGTTATTACATTTGTGTAATTCAAAAAATGCTGCCTATCATAAAACTACATTTCCCTTCATGCTTTGCAAATTGCAATGAATGTGAGAGGGTACACTAGGTCTGTACATGTAAATGTGAACAAGTCCACTTCAACATAAATCACACCTCTCATTCTGCAGCCAGCCATACTGCTCAGTAACACACAGTCGAATAAGTAGGTTACAGCCTTATAAATGCAAAGCATGTTTGTGCTCTCCCTTCCACCCACAACAGGTGATAAACATTTTGCCCTTACTTGCTTTATGTAATCATTACTGAACTGTAGACACATCCCATAATTTTATACACACTGTACTCTGCTGTATTAGAAATATTCCTCCTCCTGCTGTAGCTTTCAGATCTTTCTAACAGCAATCAGTGCTGGTATGGTGTATGAGAATGTCCCTCGCTGCACCACAGAAAGAAAGAGCCGGGCCATGCTGTCTTACATGGGCACGTGACACATGTAAATGTCGGCATGAGAAAAAAACAAAAAAGTGCAGAGCTAACTTACTAATCGGTATCAGTAAAGCAGTGGAGGGTGTCCACCGGTTATCAGTGCAGCATATCAGTGCTGCCTTATAAGTGCAGCTTTTCAGTGCCCATAAGTACAGCCTTAGTGCCCATTAATGTAGCCTCATCAGTGCTGCCTCAGTTCAGTAAATCTGTGCCCACTAGTGCAGCTTATCATTGCCTATCAGTGTGGTCTAATCTATGCCCACCAGTGCAGCTGATCAGTGCGGTCCCACCAGTGCAGCTTATAAGTGGCCATCAGTGCAGAGCAGGGATAGTTAACCCAGATCATCTGCAAGACAGAGCGGAGATCTCGGGATGTGACAGTATAGTAATGTGAAAACACCACTCGCCGTAACGTCCCACATCCCATACCAGCATTGTGATAGACAGCGCACTGTTCCAATGCCAGTACGGGAGGTGGGAAGTTACGGCGATAGGCACACATACAAGACCCGTGAGCCTGAGATCTCCGCTCTGTCATGTGGATGATCTCTGGTAACTATCTCCGCTCTTCACTGGAGATGGGGGGGGGGGGGGTGCTGGCGAGGATGAGAGGGAGCGGAGGAGTAGGACACCACTTCCTATGGCTGGCACAGACCGGGGACTGTGAGACTCCCTCCACTCACTACAGCGAACAGGGTGGAAATAGAAATCCCTGCTCAGCTTGAGAGAACCACTCATGGGAAGTGACATCACTGGGCAATCAGTTTCTTTTTGTGAATATTGTCCTGCAACAATTTTTTTTTTTTTGCAGTCCTTAGACAATTAAAAGTAATAAAACTAAACAAAAAAAGCACCTTTTTTCTTTTTTTGAACAATGTTAGTTTAACCATAAATAGTGTTACTGCACATAAGCATGAATTTTATTCTATAATTTGTCCTGTGTAAAACACTAAAATGATGATTTTGGTACAAAGAATTGCAAAGTTACTTACAAATAAAGTAAAGTGTTTTTTTTTTTTTTTTTTTTTTTTTTTTTTAAATTTTGTGCTATTTTCAGTGTGATATGCGTAACTATATGAAAAAAGGTGTACAAATATTAATGGACAAAGCAAACCAACAGAAAAAAAGTTTAACTATTGGTTACTAAAGTAGAAAAAAAAAATCACTAGGAAAATTACAATTGAATAGAGAAGGAGATGTATAGAGTTAATTAGTGCTGATTAGAGTAAGCTAAGGTGTTAATATGGGCTTCAACAGGGGAACATTTAATTAGAGAGAGAATTTTTTTTTTTTTAATTTGTCAAGGTTGCTTTAACCACTTCAGCCCCGGAAGGATTGGCTGCTTTAGGACCGGAGCCCTTTTTGCGATTCGGCACTGCGTCGCTTTAACTGACAATTGCGCGGTCGTGCGACGTTGTACCCAAACGAAATTTGCGTCCTTTTTTTCCCCACAAACAGAGCTTTCTTTTGGTGGTATTTGATCCCCTCTGCGTCATTTCTGATCGCCGCTATAAACAAAAGAAGAGCGACAATTTTGCAAAAAAACACAAATTTCTTACTTTTTGCTAAAATACAAATCCCAAAAAAAAATATAAAAAAACATTTTTTTTCACCGTTTTTGGCCGATTTATATTCTTCCTCATATTTGCGATAAAAAAAAATCGCAATCGGCGTTTATTGATTGGTTTGCGCAAAAGTGGTCGCGTTTACGGATGATGAGAATTCATTTTTGG
>BLSH010500277.1:136361-148112 GCA_018402905.1 Glandirana rugosa
ACTCCCCCCCCCCCCCCCCCCCCCGCAGGTTCTCTTGGCAAGCCCAGATAATACATAGTGAGGGTAGTAAAGCTGCACATGCTCAGTATGGTCTCTATTGCTGTAGAGAACATTTCCTTGTTCTTAGAGCTAGCCAGGTCATATGATATTGACATCACACACAAACCTCCAGAGGCTCCATCTCCTAAGGGCTGAGCTGGGGCATGTGCTCAGGGCTGCAGCAGGGGGAAAGCAGTGTGAGGCTATGGGCTGTGGGGGTGAGTGCACCCTTACTGGATTGCTGGGTGGAGGAGGTTGGATGGCGGCCATGAGCAACCCTCCTTAGGCTGCGGGCAGGAGGTGACCCGGATTCTGGCTTCTTCTGAGCCCAGGCATGGAGATAGGCGCTGATACGCCATCCCCTTGGCGGCTACGGCAGGGGGGTGTGTACCCGCGGTTGGACCCCGTTTGACTCAAAAGACGCCGTGCGTCATTTCTGGGGCGTGGTGAAGTCATCAGCGCATGCTGGGCAACTGGTCTGACCCCTTAAAGGCGCGGGAAGCTGGAATGGCTGGCTGGTGTCGTTTTTTTGTGGACGCAGCTGCAGTGGACAGCAGGAACTCCACAATGAGTCCAGTTTCCCAGGGACGCAGGCACCAGTGGGACACAGGTATGCACCAGGGGTGATCCTTTGTTGTCCATATGGGGAGCAGCAGGCTAGATGGTGGTGGTCTCTAGCAGGCTGGGGCACTAGAGATTGTAGACAGGTGTCACTGGGTGTGCACGCTGTAATGGCTGGTTAAAGCTATCTTTCTCTCATGCCATGTGCCACTGTGTTCTGTTTTTTGGCAGGCCAAGCCTCCTAAAGCCCCAAAGCCCACTCCCAGGAAGCAGTGTTCAAAATGTATTACCAAGAGGCCATTGAAATACACAGAACCGTTATGTCAAGTGTGCATCGACAGGCTGGTTAAACAGTTAGATGCACTCTACACAGTTTGTTTGGATCCGTGAGAGACGAAATGCCTTCTACATTCAAGGATCTAAAAAAAAAATATTTTGAAGGTTATACCTCCCACATCTCCCTTTGGAAATTCCTCTCCCATAGCCTCACCAAGATCAGTCGCCCCAGGGTCGTAGTAGACGGTGAGGGAAAGAGTGGGGAGCAGCGCAGTTAGCGAAATGGCCCCGACAGCTCAGATTCAGAGCAGGAAAACGGGGGAGAAGAAAAAAGGGGCCCCAAGTACAAGTTATCCCTAGAAGATGTAGATGACTTACTGGGGGCCATATATGAAACTTTAGAAATAGAGGAAGAAAAAGAGCTTCCATCTAAACATGACTTAATGTACCAGGGTCTAAGAGAGAAAAAGTCCAAAGATTCCCGGTCCACCAGGTGTTGTCGGACGTTGTGAGGAATGAATGGGCAGACTTGGAAAAGAAACCTTTCTTCGCAGCTAACCCTAAAAGGTTTCCCTTTGACGATCCACAGGCGGTATGGAATAAGTCCTCACTGGTCTTTGAAGACATGGGGCATCTGAAGGATTGTATGGACAAGAGGGATGACATTGTCCTAAAGAGGGCCTGGGAAATGAGTGTTGCCAGCCTGAAGCTGGCACTCCCCACCACTTTCGTGGCAAGAAATCCCAACTTTTGTCTCACAACTTCAACACCATATCAAGAATGGTACACCTAGAGAAGAAATTCTGAAAACTCTACTGGTTCTCTCCAAAGCGGTCGATTACATAGCGGATGCATCCGCTGAATCCGTACAGCTATCAAGGGGAAGCCAAAGAGTAATGTCCTCTTTGGCGCTGCTAGCCAAATCCTAAAGAAGTGACTACAGAATGCCAGTAGGGGGAAGACGGGCTACCTTCCTACCTCAGTGGCACAAAATGACAGCCAATGAATTTGTCTTAAACAGGGGCTACTCTCTGGAATTCGACAGTTGGCCTCCAGAGAGATTCCTATTAATGGAACTTCCCAGGGATACTGAGAAGGCTTGAGCCCTCCCTCTGTGACTGGGAGAGATGGTAAACCAGTAGGTTCTTACCTTGCAGAAGTTGACCACGGACGCGAGCAGTTGGGGATGGGGGGCCCATCGGGCAGGTCAGCCTGCTCAGGGGAGGTGGTCCCCGGAAGAAGCCCAGGCGTCGTCAAATTGGAGGGAGCTTATGGCAGTAGCCAAAGCTATAGAACACTTCCAAGACCAACTCAGAAGTCATCACACCCTAATCCTGTCGGACAACGCCATGGCAGGAGCCTATGTGAACAAACGGGGCGCGAGAAGCCCCTCCTTAATCCACATCTCAAATCAGATCTGTTGATGGGCAGGAGGAAATCTACTGTCACTGGCAGCTGTCCACCTGAAGGATGAAAACTATCAAGTGGTGGACTTCCTCAGCCGCCAAGAAATCTCCCAGGAGTGGGAACTACAACTAAAGGTGTTCGAGCAAATTCCAGCATGCTGGGGAATGCCAAAAAATATATATTTGTTTTGCTTCCCCAAAAAAACACCAAAGTGAAGCTTTTCTACTCGCTAAACCTGTGAGACAGGCTCCTGGGGATAGACGCATTCCCCCCCCCCCCCCCCCCGTACATCTGATTCCTCGAGGGATGAAAAAATTCATGCAGGAACAGACCAAACTGATACTAATAGCACCATATTGGCCCAAGAGAGCCTGGTTCTCTCAACTCCACAGTCTCTCAGAAGACGAGCCTTGGCTGCTTCCTCTCAGGGATGACCTGATGTGTCAGGGACACCTAACAGACCTCAAGCAAAGAAGCTTCAAATGGGCGGCCCGGTTACTGAGGTCGAAGGGACTCTGGGGGGGGGGGGGGGGGAGTGGTGGCAACGCTTCTGAGCGCCAGGAAGCCTAACACCAGGGCCATCTACAGAAAGACACTGACTATCCTAGAATTCCTACAGCAGGGTGCTAAGGGGCTAGCGCTCAGTACACTGAAGGTGTATCTAGAATGGACATTACAAGAAGACCCGTTTGGTCTCTTGTTTTTTTGCAGAGCATTGGCGAAGTACAGACCACCCAAAATACAGAAGTGTCCCACATGGGATGCCAGTAGTACTTCGGGGGGGATCATCAAACGCCCCTTTGAAC
Organism: Glandirana rugosa; assembly: GCA_018402905.1. Classification (NCBI taxonomy): domain Eukaryota; kingdom Metazoa; phylum Chordata; class Amphibia; order Anura; family Ranidae; genus Glandirana; species Glandirana rugosa. Next base: position 139,451 of record BLSH010500277.1, read on the forward strand.
CTCTACAAGAGACAGCTCTATGTTTGCTGACACTAAAAACTGCCTTTCTCGTGGCTATCACTACAGCACGTAGGATAGGAGAACTCCCAGGCTTTATCAGTCAGGGAGCCTTTTCTCAGAATTTGACTACAAAATCGTCCCTCAAACAGATCTGGGATTTACACCGAAAGTGACGTCAACTTTCCATAAATCTCAGGATATAATACCATACCACCTTCCTTCTGCAGTTCACGGGCTGACAGTAAAGAGCAGGAACTAAGCCTACTAGATGTCAGAAGATGCTTATTACAAGATCTCAAAGTCACCAATGAGTTCAGAGCCTCAGACACTTTGTTTGTCCAGTACGCAGGAAAGCAAAAAGGAAAGCAAGCGTCAAAAAAAACATGGCCAGATGGATCAAGTTTGCTATAATAGAGTGCTACGGAGTTATGCAAGTAACACCTCCACAAAATCGAAGGGCTCATTCTACAAAGACTTCAGCTGCCTCGTGGGTGGAGAAAGCAAGAGCTACCCCGGAGCAAATATGCAGGGCAGCAACTTGGTCAAGGTTCCTTACCTTTTGTGCAGCATTACAAAGTGGATCTAATATCCAGTCAGGACCAGACTTTTGGGAGGAAAGTCCTCCAAGCTGTTGTCCCACCCTAGTCTGAGTACTTGATAATCCTCTCAAGGGCTGACCCGGTAGATGTCTGGGGAAAAGCAGTTGGTTCTTACCGGTAACTCTCTTTCCAGTAGTCTTCCGGGCCAGCACGATCCCACCCTAATGTTTAACCTTGTGGGGTTGTGTTGTGTGTTTTTGTCTTTCAGTTTCCGGGCCTTCGGTTCTCTTGGGTGACTGACCAGGGACCTGTGGGACCGCCTTAAAAAGGATTAATGGGCAACGTGTTTCTTGTTTTGGAGGGAGGAGCTCCATCTCTCAAGGGCTGCCCCGGAAGACTACTGGAAAGAGAGTTAGTGGTAAGAACTAACTCTGCTTTTTCATGGTTTCAGTAAAAAAAAGTGCCCTCCAGTAAATTTCCCATGTTTTGTCAGTAAAATGAAGTCACGAGAGGTTGGCAACCCTCCTCCATGACATTATCCAGAGCTCCATTAGAGAGATTTTACCCTCAGTTTCACTAGACAGGAATTTAGGGAAGATCGAACAGGTACATGAATGGAAATGAAAGGCTGATGAGGGATTCTAGTAGCCTTAAAGCGGATCTCCAGGCTCCTTCAGAAAAAATTAAGTCATCAGCTACAAATACTGTAGCTGCTAACTTTTTAATATTAGGCACTTACCTGTCCACAAAGCCAGTGGTGTCCTCATCCAAGCCAGTCTTTTCTGATGGAGCCTGGAGCTGTGTTTTTAAGGCTACTAGAATCCCTCATCAGCGTTTCATTTCCATTTATGTACCTTCCCTAAAGCCTCGTACACACCGTTCGACGGTTGTATAAAAACGGTCGTACAACAGCTTGTTGTATGATCATCCAACCGTTAGTACATGCAATTGGAACAGCCGACGTGCGACGGTTGTGCAACAGGAGTTGGATGAGCAGACTAGAAAACGTTTGTTGTACAGCAAGCGGTCGTACGCAGTCAGGAACGCCCAGAAGTGTCCATTTGTGTAAACCTACTTTCCTGATTCAAAAATCACATGCACCTGAACTTCCTCTTTTTATACACTTGTAACACGTCACCATGTTAGGCTTGGTCGTACGATCACTTAGTGCACGTCAGTATGTGAGACACAACAGCCAACATATGATTTTGGACGTCGGTCGTACGACCATCGCATCATGTGTAGGAGGCTTTACTTCCTGTCTAGTGAAACTACTGAGGGTAAAATCCCTCTAATGGAGCTCTGGATAATGTAAAAGCCTCGGCTGAGGGAAACTGGTAGTGTGGCCTTGCAGCCTATGCAGCCGGTTCCCTACTGAGCATGTGCAAAGTGCTCTACGCTTTGTGACTGGCCTGGCTGCGGGGGGGAAACAGGAGGGGGCCAAACTTCTGGCACAAACCAGGTACCCGCTACCCCACAAAAAACCAAATGTGGCAACGGGGGTAGGACACCTTTTGGGTGAAGCTCCGCTATAACATACTCTACTGCAAAAATAGCATTTTATTCATGTCTGTGTTATAGGAGAGTATTTTGTTGCATGTACAGTGGGGAAAATAATTTGATCTCCTGCAGATTTTGTAAGTTTTCCAATGTAGAAAGAAATTAAAGGTCTATAATTTTTATCATAGGTGTAATTTAAATGATAGAGACAGAATATTAACAAAAGATCCAGAAAAAAACACATGATGCAAATGTTATAAATTGAGCTGCAGTTCAGTGAGTAAAATAAGTATTTGAGCCCCTACCAACCAACAATAATTCTGGCTACAGTATGTGCTCATGTGGTACACAGATTAATCCTGTCAATTTAAGAAGGTGCTCCGAACGACAACTCGTTTATGTGTATAAAAGACACCTGTCCACAGAATCTTTCTTCTATTCATTCACCATCATGGCCTCTCAAAGGATGTCAGGGGACAAGATTGTAGACCTACACAAGGCTGGAATGGGCTACAAGACCATCAGCAAGAAGCTTGGTGAGAAGGATACCACTGGGGGAGCGATTTTTCGCAAATGGAAGACAAAATACCCATCAGTCGCCCTTGGCCTGGAACTCCATGCAAGATTTCGCCTCATGGGGTAAAGATGATCATGAGAACAGTGAGGAATCCGCCCAGAAGTACATGGGAGGAGCTTGTGAATGATCCCAAGGCAGTTGGGACCACAGTCGCCAAACAAACCATTGGTAACAAAATACACCGCCATGGATTGAAATCCTGCAGAGCCCGCAAGGTCCCTCTCTTCAAGAAGGCATGTACAGGCCGGTCTGAAGTTTGCCAATGAACATCTAAATCATTCAGAGAAGGACTTGGGAGAAAGTTCTGTGGTCAGATGAGACCAAAATTAAGCTGTTTGCCATTAACTCGACTCTCCATGTTTGGAGGAAGAAAAATGCTGACTATGACCCTAAACCTCATCCCTATAGTTAAGCACAGAGGTGGAAACATGCTTTGGGGCTGTTTCTCTGCTAAAGGTACAAGCCGACTTTGCCACATTGAGGGGCCAATGGACGGGGCCATGTATTGTAAAATTTTGAATGGGGACCTTCTTCCCTCAGCCAGAACACTGAAGATGGGTCGTGGATCAGTTTTCCAGCATGACAATGACCCAAAACATACCACTAAGGCAACAAAGGAGTGGCTCAAGAAGAAGCACATTAACCACTTAAGGACTGGAAGGATTTCCCACGTTGGGACCAGAGTACTTTTTGAGATTCGGCACTGCGTTGCTTTAAGTGACAATTGCGAGGTCGTGCGACGTTGTACCCAAATGAAATTTGCATCCTTTTTTTTCCCCCACAAATAGAGCTTTCATTTGGTGGTATTTGATCACCGTCATTTCTGATCACCGCTATAAACAAAAAAAGAGCGACAATTTTGCAAAAAAAAAAAAAACAATGTTTCTTTTTGCTAAAATGCACATCCAAAAAAATTTATAAAAAAACAAATTTATTAATCGGTTTTGGCCGATTTTTCTATTCTTCCTGGTAAAAAAAAAATCTCAATCAGCGTTTTGTTTGCGCAAAAGTTGCAGCGTTTACAAACCATGAGAATTAATTTCTCTTTTTTTTTTTTTCAATTTTATTGGGACTGCGATATTGCAGCGGACATTTTTGACACTTTTTTTTGGGACCAAAGGCATTTGTACAGCGATCAGACATTTAAATATCCACTGACTACTGTATAAATGTCATTGGCAGTGAAGGGGTAAACCTGGGGGGTAATCTAGGTGTTCCCTAGGTGTGTTCTAACTGTGAGGGGGCTGGGCTGCCAGGGGCATAAGAGATCTAACTGATCCCAGTGACAGGGATCAGCAGATCTCTCACATGCCGCCTGTTTACATCGGCGGTTCCCTGTTTTTGTTCTCTGCTAGGCAATCGCGGCTTGCCGGCGGAGATCGAATCCACCCGAGCTGCGGCCACACTCCTGCAGAGTTCGGCGAGCATGAGCGCGGCGCTCCCGCCCGTACGAGCCACTGTTTATAGGCGGCGATTCGCGGGGCGCTTCCACTCTACAGCAGTAAATGTACGCGAGCCGTTCGGGATCCAGTTAAGGTTATGGAGGGGCCTAGCCAGTCTCTAGACTGTAATCCTTTGGAAAATGTATGGAGGAAGCTAAAACTTCAAGTTGCCAAGCGACAGCCACGAAACCTTAAAGGAGTTGTAAAGGCAGAAGGTTTTTTATCTTAATGCATTCTATGCATTAAGACAAAAAAAACCTGTGTGTAGTAGCCTCCCCAGCACCCCCCTAATACTTACCCTGAGTCCCATCTCTCTCCAGCGATGTCCATGAACCCTGAGTCGTCCAATACACTTCTCCTGATTGGCTGAGACACAGCAGGGACGTGATTGGCTCCCGCGGCTGTCAAAGTGCCAGTGTCAGGGGATAGAGGGGGTGGGGCCAAGTTGGGGCTCCGTGTCTAAATGGATACATGGAGCTCTGACTCGGCTTGGGAGTACCCCCATAAAGAGCTGCTGGCTGAGGGAGCACTTGATGGGGGAAGGGGCCAGGAGCAGAAAAGAAGGACTCAAGAAGAGGAGGATGCGGGCTGCTCTGTGCAAATCCAACTGGTAAGGTGCAAATCCAACTGGAGGTAAGTATAACATGTTTGTTATTTAAAAAAAAAACAAAAAACGTAGGGCCGAAACAACTAATTGATTATGAAAATAGTTGTCAACTATTTTCATAATCGATTAATCGGCCAGCCGATTAGTTGGCCTGAATACAGAATGCATTATTTGTTTACATATCCGGAAATACAGTGAAGCACAAATACAGCTCAGTACACCATCCATACATGTCAGGAAGTGTCTGAGAACTTGTGATTGTGAATGTGTGCTGAGCAATGCCTCATGGGACATGTAGTCCTGGGCAGGAAGTGATTGGTTCTAAAGGCAGAAGTATTTTTTACCTTGCTATAGAGGCACTCTATACTAGAGTTTGCAGAATGCTATTGGGGCACTCTGAAAGCAGGAGGAGCCAGAAGCGTCAGTGGGGGATGCAAGAAGAACAGAATCCGGGCTGCTCTGTGCAAAACCATTTCACAGAGCAGGTAAGTATAACATAACATGTTGGTTTAAAAAAATATCACTTTAAAGACACTGTGCATGGAAGATCAGCATTTGAACCCAGCGATGGTGGAGGCTGATAGAATGGAGGTAATAGAAGGCATTGCAATTACATTTAAAGTAAACCTTTACCAGTATTGTGCATTATATTTAAAATGATCATATCTATGAAAAAAGTCTCAGCTTCTAGTACTACTTTAACCGCTTGCCGACGGCTGATCGGCAATTGACGGTGACAGAGTGGCTCTGTAACGCGAAACGCCGTCATACGACGGCGGCCGCGAGACAGAGCCTAGTGAGCGCGTGCACACCGCCGGAGGCACGCGCCCACACTCACTGTGTTCGGGGGGGGCCAGGGAGCGGGTGCGGCGGCTTCGATTGCCGCCGGCTACCCGCGATACCCCCCCGGAGTGAAGGAACGGAGGTCCGTGTATGTAAACACGGACCTCCGCTCTGTGTGAGGGGGAAGGGCTGTGATCACAGCCTTCCTGTATACGAAGGCTGTGACCACTTCCCTTCCCCAGCTAGGGCAGTCCCCCTACAGTTAGAACACGCCCAGGGAACATAGTTAACCCTTAGAGCGCCCCCTGCAGGTTAACCCCTTCACTGCCAATGGCATTTACACAGTAATCAGTGCATTTTTATAGCACTGATCGCTGTATAAATGCCAATGGTCCCAAAAAAGTGTCAAAATGTTCTGACATGTCCGCTAAAATATCACAGTACCGCTAAAAATCGCAGCTCGCCGCCATTACTAGTAAAAAATAAAAAAAAATAAAAACCCCAAAAATTAATTCTCATCATCCGTAAACGCGACCACTTTTGCGCAAACCAATCAATAAACGCCGATTGCGATTTTTTTTTTTATCGCAAATATGAGGACGAATATAAATCGGCCAAAAACGGTGAAAAAAAATGTTTTTTTTTATATTTTTTTTTTTGTATTTTAGCAAAAAGTAAGAAATTTGGGTTTTTTTGCAAAATTGTCGCTCTTCTTTTGTTTATAGCGGCGATCAGAAATGACGCAGAGGTGATCAAATACCACCAAAAGAAAGCTCTATTTGTGGGAAAAAAAGGACGCAAATTTCGTTTGGGTACAACGTCGCACGACCGCGCAATTTTCAGTTAAAGCGATGCAGTGCCGAATCGCAAAAAGGGCTCCGGTCCTAAAGCTGGAAATCCTTCCGGGGCTGAAGTGGTTAATATAAAAGTTTTCAATCTCCCTTCCACCTTTCATATGGCTTGACTCCTAGTTATAATGCCCATATATCCTACTTCTGGGTGTATTTATTATTTTATATATATATATATATATATATATATATTATTATTATTACTTTCAGTGTTTCACAGTATAAATGAACCCCTAATAATAGCGATGCGCTGCTCTTTTGGTAATATAAAGGGCTAATTTTAGTTTTTGTTTTTTTTTTAACCCCATTATGACAGGTGATAAAAAGCATGCTGCTGCTACTAAACGTCTTAGGCCTGGGTCACACCTATGCATTTTTAGTGTTTTTTGCAGAAACGCACTACAGTTCATTTAACATGGTTTCCTATGGGACACGTTTACATCTATGCTTTTTTCAGCCACTGTGTATTTGGAAAGGGTCAAGGGTTTTTTTACAATGCAAAATTGTGCTTTTTTTTTTTTTTTTTTTTTGGGTTCAATAGACTTCAATGAAGAAGCTGTAGGAAAGCATGTAGCGCGTTGTTGCCGCAATTTGTGTTTTTTAATCTGCCCAACAACAAATCGGCCAAAAAAACATAATAGATGCAAAATGCAAATCGCAGCAAAACCGCAAAGCACACAGCAAAAGGACTGCAGAAACGGATTAAAAGCAAACTGAGGTGTGAACTGAGCCTTATGCTGGCCATACACCTATCAGTTTTCGGACTAGAATATTCATTACGAAAAATCTTTGTACATGAATGAAAGAATGTTTGAAAATTTCTCTAGCTTTTATCATTCAGTTTTAAAATGAATGTCATTTCTGAACAAAAACCACATACACTGTCTAAAAACTCCTTTGACCAAGAAGTTTTCCATTGTGCTCCTTTTAAATTTTCCCACCACTGTGGTAGAAAACGAATGTCAATTTGACCCCACTAATGGTTAGAAAATCGAACGTTCTTAAAATGCAGTTTTTTTTTAAAGGAAGAAATTGTTTTTGTATGGCCAGCATAAGTGACAGCAGGCGCAGGTAGCTTTTATCAAGCCACCTGCCTATGACAAGGGAATGTCATACATAATATATTACAGTTCTGTCTAAAAATCCGCAAAAGTCTTTCATTTTTTTTTCTTTACAAATTTGAAGTCTGATAATATTTTCCAGATTCGACCTCTTAGGCCTCATACACACGGACGTTTTTTGACGCCGGCGTTTTCTGGCGTTTTTTGCAGCTCTCCATGTTAGTCAATGGCCCCATAAAAACGTCGGCGTTTTTGAGCTGTAGATGACGTCGGCGTTAGTGAGCTGAAACTAGAACCCACAGCCATCGCGTTCTGAGGCTGTAACGTTTTGGTATTTTTTGACGCCGACGCCACAATATGCCAACAAACGCCACCTATTATTATACTGGTGTTTTCCAGCGTTTTTTGACGCCGACGTTTTTAGGTTGAAAAATAGCAGAGGGATGATTTTTTTTAAAAAAACGCCTAATGACGCCGACGCTCACTAACGCTCAAAAACGCCGATGCATAACGCCGAAAAACGGCGACTTTTTTTCCTTGACGTCGGGCCCGACGTTTTGTTTATTTTTTTAGAAACATCCGTGTGTATGAGGCCTAATAGTATATACAGTATATCTCTTCTGTCTGTTATTCTCAGAGTGGATTACAGCTTTTGCTCCCCAACCATACAGTTGGTTATTTAGATTTACCACTGCATATAGATACTTTACATATTAACTAAATTATACACCACACTTTTTTAACTCCTTGCCGACCGCCGATCGGCAATTGACGGCGGCAAGGTGGCTCGTGAGCGCAAATCGCCGTCATATGACGGCGGCTGCGCTCACGAGCCTAGTGAGCGCGCGCGCGCCGCCGGAGGCGCGCGCTCTCACTGTGTTCGGGGGGGGCCAGGGAGCGGGTGCGGCGGCTTCGATTGCCGCCGGCCACCCGCGATCCCCCCCCCGGAGCGAATGAGCGGAGGTCCGTGTAAGTAAACACGGACCTCCGCTCTGTGTGAGGGGGAAGGGCTGTGATCACAGCCTTCTCGTACATGAAGGCTGTGACCACTTCCTTTCCCCAGCTAGGGCAGTCCCCCCACAGTTAGAACACGCCCAGGGAACATAGTTAACCCTTAGCGCGCCCCCTGCAGGTTAACCCCTTCACTGCCATTGACATTTACACAGTAATCAGTGCATTTTTATAGCACTGATCGCTGTATAAATGCCAATGGTCCCAAAAAAGTGTCAAAATAGTCCGACATGTCCGCTGAAATATCGCAGTACCGCAAAAAATCGCACATCGCCGCCATTACTAGTAAAA
>BLSH010500277.1:152708-177846 GCA_018402905.1 Glandirana rugosa
ACTAGCGGCGATATTTTTTTTTTTTTTTTGTTTCTTTGCAAAATTGTCGCTCTTTCTTTGTTTTATAGCGGCGATCAGAAATGACGCAGCGGTGATCAAATACCACCAAAAGAAAGCTCTATTTGTGGGAAAAAAAGGAGGCAGATTTAGTTTGGGTACAATGTCACGCAACCACGCAATTAGAAACATAGAAACCTGGGAAATCCTTCCGGGGTGAAGTGGTTAAAACAAACCAATTAATAAATATTAACTTGTTTTTTTTTTTTAACCAAAGACATGTAGCAGAATACATTCTGGCCTAAATTCTTTTTTTTTTCAAAAGGTTTGCTTCATTGTTTGCTTATATTGCAGAGATGAATGAATCAATAAAAGATAGTTTCTTGTGACCTTGTGCCATGTTTTTTAGATTCCTGAAGATAATGTGTACTATGGCCATGACTTTGATAGTGTGTGTTTAACTACTTCCATACTCTGATTGTCAAATGACGCCCTCAGCTTTCAGTGGTGATATCTGAATGTTGCCTGCAGTTGCAGGCATCATTCAGATATTATTTTTTTAGCCAGCAATCCCTTCACCATAAGAACAATCATATCGGCTGTTCAGCCTGAATTGAAAATGCTATTTCATGATGGGCAGAATCTGTATGTCTGAGGTGGGTTATCTTGGCTTATCTTGTGCTGTGATGTTTTCCCCTTATTGTTGACAGTATGACGCAGTAATAAATGACATTTGGTTAAAATGATTTACAAATGTATTTATTTTTTTTTCCCTTGTCCCCAGTATGAATTATTTAAAGCAGAGGAGGAAGAAAAAATTAAATGCCACGGTCAAAATGTGGATTCCTCTGTTTACTTCATGAAGCAAACAATAAGCAATGCCTGTGGAACAATCGGCCTTATTCATGCAGTGGCAAACAACCGAGAAAAGCTTGATTTTGGTAACTAACATTTTCCAAAACAAAACTAGACTCTAACCACCAGGTGGTGCTACAGTACCGGCTTAGATGTGCTCTTTGCAGTGTTAATAGCTGGTTCTTTCTGCCAGGGACACACTGGCAACTTACTTTCAGATATTCTTGAAGCAAAGTAATATTTTATTTTTTAAATTTTGTGTTTTGGTCTTTGGTCATGAAAATTTGTCAGGTAATGAGAAATACTATAGAGGAATTTACCAAGGCTGGAGCAGTTGTGCAGTAACCAGTCTACTCCTAACTTCAGCTTCTTCTGTTAAGCTTTGAAAATGAAAGGTAAAAGCTGATTGGCTGCCATGCACAGCTTCTCCAGATTTGGTTTTCTCCAGTCTTAGGGGACTTCTTTTAAGCAAAGGATGTACTATGTGTAGCACCCTCCTAGAGAGGTGCTAGAAGAGAGAGTATAGTATTTGGTCTTTCTGCTTACCAGGAAGATTATCAGGCAAAACTTGGAGTGCTCTCTGCCTACCAGGGAGCATGATCTATTGGTTAGGTCTGCTCATTGTGCTCAGGTGCAGCTCAAGTTGTCAGGCTATTCCACACTGGTCCAATAGGGAGGCATATTGGACAGTGGGAGGCGACCTGGCAAGTGAGTGCACAGGCTTTGTTACAGTCCTGGCTAATGGCAGAGGAAAAGTGCTGCATTGCATGCTGTGATACTGTGTAAAAGCCCAGGGCACATGTGCTCAGAGTTAGTTGAGTCGGGGAACAGAGTCCAGGAGGGAGGGGGTCGTGCCGCCTTCGGTGGTCAACCCAAGGGCTTAGAGTCCAAGTGAAGCTGAACCCAGAGGTCCTGCAGAGCTGACTGAAAGCGAGACACCAGGAAGGATCTGATTCTGCCTACTGTGAGTACAGATCTGTGTCTTTGGGGCCTGTCAAGTGAGGGCTACCCCCTTCAGCTAGAAGAGTCAGTGGATGGGTGTCAGTAAAGGGAATGATAGAGAGTGTCCTGAAGATTATGTAGTGCATCAAGTCTGCTGCTAGTTAAAGCAAGAAGACTTAATTCATCCATACATGTGGCAGTATGGTTAAAGCAATGTGACTGCTTCTACAAATAATCCAAGTGAGGCCAAGTGAGAGTTGTCCTTATCCATCGTGAATAGTTCCAGTTGGCGTATCCCACTAATCCCTTCTCCCATCCAAGTTCCAAAATAGAGTACAAAAACCCAAATACCCTGGACTGGTCATTGAGTGGAGAGCAAGCGGGAGTAAGGGTGAGACAAGTGTAAACTCCTAGCAACCGGCTGCAGGTAACCAAGGATAGGCCAATGAAGTCAACACACACAAGCACTAAGGGGACAGTGCTACATATGTTAAAGAAATAAAATCTAAGGCCTCATGCTCACTGCTGTTCCTAAACTCATGCTTAGGAGCTTTTGCTTTTTTTTTTTCTAAAGTACCCTGATCTCAACTCAATAAAAGCCTATGTGCCCATGCACACATAGGCTTGCACCAGAATTGAGGTGTAGCAGAGTTTAGTGGCAGTCAAAGCTCATCTTCTGAATGCAGAAGAATCACGTTTGGGAGAGGAGCTTTTAGGCATAAAAACACCAAACGCACCTAAACGCTAGGCACAGCTAGCACCGCAGCATTTATTCATTTCAATGGCCAGAATGAATTAAAATTCTGGCCAATGAAATAAACTCCGACTCCTAATGCTGCTAATCTCCCCTAAACTGGTTTGAAAAATTTAAACAGGTTGATTTATAACGCTGATTTTCTCCTGTCATTAGAAACTGCATTTACAATACACCAATGTGCATGAAGCCTAAGGGGGTCGTAATTAACTATAATATAAGCTGTTTAGACTGGCATGGGGTTATGTCAGTTCGTATTTGTGGAAGTATATTTGCTCAGAATGTGCTAGCACTTTTTATGAGCTAAAACATTGCTGTATTTTGCTAAGTAAAGTATTTGCATATTTCTGGGTCAGTGACTCATTGAACCACCATCAGGATGACAGCTCTCAGTTGTGCACCACTGTAAAAAGTTTTAATTTATTACTAGAATATTCTTGATTTTCCTATCCTTGGTACTAAGCCCCATCCTTCACCCCCTGTCTAAGGAGGAATGTTTCATTGGCAGTGGGGGCGGGGCACATGAGGATGGAAAGTGGGCATTATTTACTCACCCAAATCATGGGCATTCATACCCTTAGAGGGGTGCAGAGCAGAGTGCTCTGGTTAATAAAGTAATGTTCTATAACCACTAGGGTCTATTTTTAAAAAGGACTTCATTTTTAAAGTTTAAAATTGTGGACATGGCTTGCTTTAAAACCAGTAGTGGCAGATCTCGTATTTTTATCATTATGGATTTACTTTGATCTTCTCCAGTGTATTATGCCACAAAAAGTCAAGATTTGAGACCTTCATTTTTCCCAATGTGTTACACTGCAGTTTTGTAGTGTGTGTTATACTACATGTAATCACTCTACTTTGATTAAAACTGGTTGCCTCCATTACTGCTGTGTTTTAGAATGATGGTATATTAGTTATGCTTACCCTTAGACTCCAAACCACATCTCCAGCCCTAAAGCACTATAATAAACTGCTTTCTGCTGTATGATCACCCCAGGAATCAAGAACTTCATCTGACTGCTAGATTATGCCCAAAGAAAATGGGAAGATGGTGCTGTTAAATCAAGGGGTGTTTTGATTAGTGTAATTACCATTTACTGTCACATCTCCACTGCTCTAGTTTTTACTTTGTGAATTTTTTTTCTATGAATATTTTACCACCAAAACAAAGGTCTACAAGTGAGGGCTGAAATGTCAGTGGCCCCAATAGGGTGATTTAATCATAATTGCCAAAAGTCTGGTTCTCTTTTATGTTTGTGTTTTTTATTTTTTTATTTATTTATTTTTTTTTTTAGAAAATGACTCTGCTTTAAAAAAGTTTATAGATGAATCCCTTTCATTGAGCCCTGATGAAAGAGCGAAGTTTCTAGAAAGAGATGAAGTAAGCAAACTTTTTATTTTTTTTAATTGAAATAATCATTTACCAATAGCAAATGGAGAATGTGCTCCTTGGAACGCTGCTCATCCGTCTCTGCGAACTGTTCAGATCACTTGTGGCTAACAACGAGAAGCTGTATATGATGTAGAAGTATGCTGTGTGTGACAAACAGGTTACTAGCTTGGGGAAAAGGGGGTGTCCAGCATTTAATTGCTAACTTTCTAACTTCCTATACCTGATTGTTTGGTAGATGCATTTTCATGGTGGTAACGCCATTAAAAATAATGATTAATGCTCTGATTTTTCTCTCATTTAACCACTTCCGGACTACCCTATAGCAGATTTATTGCTACACGGTGGCCCTCCTGTGCAGGATCAGGTGTGTGTGTGTATATGTATATATATAAAGGATATAGTCCGGATTGCTGCACTTAAAATTTATTGGACATCAAAAATCCAAAATATTACAAATATAGTCCAAAGTCACAGTCCATGGTATGCTGGAGAATGCATACCCGTTTACAGTCCCACATATAGTACTATTAAGATGTTAACCAGGTAATAACAGCAAGTGGAACTCCTCATCCAATTAATGCATTTACCAAGTCAAATCTATTCAATGAATGGGATATTGAAGCAGTGTGGACACAAGAAGCGATTAAATCCCCTGGTACTTTTAAACATGTCATCAGAACAAATGGAGAAATTTCTTATATGATCTGCATAAGACAAAACATCATCCGTGTATAAACAACTTCCTTTTTACCTATATTACATAGACAAAAAAAATATATAATATAGCATGAATATATAGGTACAGATTTGATCGCTTCTTGTGTCCACACTGCTTCAATATTCCATTGATTGAATAGATTTGACTTGGTAAACGCATTCATTGGATGATGAGTTCCACCTGTTGTTACTACATTGTTAACATCTTGATAGTACTACTATATATGTGGGTATGCATTCTCCAGCATACCATGGACTGTAACTAGGGACTATATTTGTAATCTTTTATATTTTTGATATCCAATACATTTTAAGTGCAGCAATCTTGACTATATCCTTTTCTACATATGGCCTGTGGGAAGGCTTGATTGCATGCACTACCTTATACCTGAGTGCACCTCACCTGTTATTTGTCTTATATATATATATATATATATATATATATATTTTTTTTTTTTTGCTCATAAGTTTACATACCCTGACAGAATTTATGATTTATTGGCCATTTTTATTAGAGAATATGAATGATAACACAAAAACATTTATTTCACTCATGGTTAGTGTTTGGCAGAAGCCATTTATTATCATTCAACTGTATTTACTCTTTTTAAATCATAATGACAACAGAAACTGCCCAAATGACCCCGATCAAAAGTTTACATACCTTGGTAATTTTGGCCTGATAACATGCACACAAGTTGACACAAAAGATTTTGAATGGCTATTAAAGGTAACCATGCTCACCTGTGATCTGTTTGCTTGTAATTGGTGTGTGTGTGTGTATAAAAGGTCAATGAGTTTCTGGACTGCTGACAGACCCTTGCATTTTTCATCCAGTGCTGCACTGATGTTTCTGGATTCTGAGTCATGGGGAAAGCAAAAGAATTGTCAAAGGATCTGCGGGAAAAGGTAGTTGAACTGTATAAAACCGGAAAGGGGTATAAAAAGATATCCAAGGAATTGAGAATTCCAATCCGCAGTGTTCAAACTCTAATCAAGAAGTGGAAAATGATGGGTTCTGTTGAAACCAAACCATGGTCAGGTAGACCAACTAAAATTTCAGCCACAACTGCCAGGAAAACTGTTTGGGATGCAAAGAAAAACCCACAAATAACTTCAGGTGAAATACATGATTTTCTGAAAACATGTGGTGTGGCTGATTCAAGAAGCATAAGAAGGAGGCACTTGAAGAAAGATGGGCTGCATGGTTGAGTCGCCAGAAGAAAGCCATTACTTTTCAAATGCCACAAACTATCCCACTTACAATAGGCCAAACAGCACAGAGACAAGCCTCAAACCTCTGGCACAAAGTAATTTGGAGTGATGACACCAAAATTGAGCTTTTTGGCCACAACCATAAACGCTTCATTTGGAGAGGAGTCAACAAGGCCTGTGAAACATGGAGGGGGATCGCTGATGTTTTGGGGATGTGTGAGCTACAAAGGCACAGGAAATTTGGTCAGAATTGATGGCAAGATGAATGAAGTATGTTATCATTCCAACATGACAATGATCCAAAAACACAAGGCCAAGTCTAGCTGTCATTGGCTACAGCAGAATAAAGCGAAGGTCCTGGAGTGGCCATCTCAGTCTCCTGACCCCAATATCATTGAGACACTCTGGGGAGATCTCAAACGTGCAGTTCATGCAAGATAGCCCAAGAATTTCCAGGAACTGGAGCTTTTTGCCAAGAGGAATGGGCAGCTTTACCATCTGAGAAGATAAAGAGCCTCATCCACAAATACCACAAAAGACTTCAAGCTGTCATTGATGTTAAAGGGGGCAATACACGGTATTAAGAACTGGGGTATGTAAACTTTTCATCAGGGTCATTTGGGTAGTTTCTGTTGTCATTCTGATTTAAAAAGAGTAAACACAGTTGATTGATAATAAATGGCTTTAGCCAAACCCTAACCATGAGTGAAAGAAAAGTTTTTGTGTTCTCATTCATATTCTCTGAAAAATGGCCAAGAAATCATAAATCCTGCTAGGGTATGTAAACTTATGAGCACAACTGTGTGTCTGTGTTATTCTTCACTATTGCCTACAAGGGGAGCTGCTTCTACTGTGATTAACACAGAGCTGCTTCTACTGTGATTAACACAGTAGAAGCCAATCTGCAGGTGCCAGGCGTTGCATATCCATCGCCACCCGCTGATTGTCGGTAAAACACACAGAATGGAGCTCTGCCTATGTAAACCAAGCAGATCTCCGTTCTGACAGGGAAAAGGATGGATTTTATGTTCCTGCAAAGTAATCTCTTTTCCTAGTAAAAGCAGCACATACAGTACACAAAAACACTGGCTAGGCGCAGTTAACCCTTTGATTACGCTAGATGTTTAACCCCTTCCCAGCCAGTGTCATTACTCCTGTGACAATGTATACTTTTTGCACTGATTTAGCCTTGTCAGAAAAATCCACTTTCTAAATGAACACAATATTCAGATGTAGAACACTTTGGGTTGATTTAATAAAACTGGAGAGTGCAAAATCTGGTACAGCTGTGAATGGAAGCTCATTCGCTTCTAACCTCAGCTTGTCAAGGTAGAACTATAGGAAAAACATTTTTTTCTTTATTCTGGATAGATTATGGGAGGGTTATAACCATTGTCAGATTTTTTTTTTTTTTTTTTAAGCCATCTGTTTCCCATTGCGAAGATTTCCTGCACCTTCCTGTCCCATAGCTAAACAGGAAGTGAGAGAAAATCCCTGTAAATCAAGGGATTTCCTTTGACCCCCAGTTCACCAGAACTAGTGTCCCCATTAGAAGATTTCCCCTCCATGGAGAACCCAAAATGTGGGATTTTTTTTTTTTTTTACTTTCAATGATCATGGTAAAAAGGACGAATAGAGAGTGGTGATCTTGCTGGGCGGACGTCCTGCTGTGCACCCCTGTGAGGTGCACACGTTCCTCTCTGTGATCACCGAGTCTGAGACTCAGCTGATCACAGATTGGTGTAAGGGGCCAGTCCCGGCCCCTTACCATGTGATCAGCTGTCAGCCAATGACAGCTGATCACGTGATTTAAGCAAAAGATCAGTGATCGGCTATTTTTTTTCACCTCAAGCCGACAGCATGAGGGGAAAAAAAAAAAGCCAATCTCCGGCTACAGACAGAGGGACAACAGTCCCGCACATGGAGAGGCACTGCTGCTATGCAGTGCCCTCCAGTTCTGTCTACCAGTGCCACCTACAGGTGCACATCAGTGCAGCCTACCAGTGGCCATGAGTGCCACCTATCAATGGCCATTAGTGCCTCATCAGTGCCACATATCAGTGCCGATCAGTGCCACCTATCAGTGTCCATCAGTACTACTTTATCAGTGCCGCCTTATCAGTGCCCAGTGCAGCCTATTAGTGCCCATCGGTGCTGCCTCATCAGTGTAGATCAATCAAGGAGAAAAATTACCCGTTTTCAAAATTTTTTAACAAACTGTAAAACTTTTTTTTTTTTTTTTGTTTTAGCAAAAAACTAAAAAACCCAGCAGTGATTAAATACCACCAAAAGGGTTCTATTTGTGTGAAAAAATTAATAAAAATTTAATTGGGGTACAGTGTACTATGCCCGCTCAATTGTCATTCAAAATGCGACAGCGCTGAAAGCTGAAAATTGGCCTGGGCAGGAGGGGGGTTTAAGTGCCCAGTAAGCAAATGGTTAACAGAGTTGGACATCAATAAAAAGAGGTGTTATAACTAAAGACAAAGCTTTTTTTTAGTTTAGACTTTAAGGCTGGACAAAAAAAACAAAGCTGATTGATTTCTGTGCAAAGCTGCACCAGATTTTGCACTCTCCAGTAACTCAACCTGTTACTTGGTTCAAAGACATTGGTTTCTATAAACTCCTGCTTTGTGGAAGTCAAAGCAAGCCTGGTTGGAAATGCACAGTTCTGCTGTTTATAAAAAAAAGCCCTTTCATAATGTCTTTGTAAAACTTTTGCTCATACAATCATTTTTTCTTTCTTCCTGCCTTACATTTAGCCTGAAGTGTTCTTGTCTATGAGGGGATTATATAAACTGCTATGCTGCAACCTCCTAAATTCCCATAAAATATACTCTGAATAAATAAATAAATATACATTTCTATGTATCTGCTGCTGACTTGTAATCAAATACTTGTGTTGTGGAAATTGCACTTTTTTTGTCTTGGATTTCTCCCTTTCCATGTCTAGTACATATCGAGTTTTGTGTGTCTTCTGTGGCCTGGCTCTGTTGTAGTGTGTGTTGGAAGACTGTTGTTTGGAAGTATTCATATAAATGGTTTTATTTTCTCTTAAACCAGAGTATTCGCGTTACACATGAAAGTAGTGCCCAGGATGGACAGTCTGAGGTAACTTTTTTTTTTTTTTTGTTTTGTGCCCAGTTCTGGGTTTCTGGTTTTCAAACTTGCAAATCTTACAGTTCACTGCCAAAAGTATTTACGAATAAATGTTAAGTACTTTTTGTAGTTTTTGTTTTCCTTTATGCAAACCAAACTTCTTGTCTGACTACATGTTGCAGCTAGCAGTTTGCATTAAGAAACTGTTCATAACCAAGAGCAAAGGTTTCACTTACCCTAAGTAGGAAATAGAAACTTACAGCGATCCCAGGTTCTTCTAAAGTAGTGGTACAATTACACACACATATGGAAAGTAGAAGTCTGGCAAAGACACAAGTTGAAGTAAAGTAATGCAGACTTTATTTGTTATCCATGAAGACATAAGAGAATCCACCATGTAAAAATATTGACCTGTTTTTGCCCCAAACTTTGGGCCTTAAGCCATAATGACTAGGGCACAAAGTGTGGGGCTAAAACATGTCAATCTTTTCACATGGCAGATTTTCCTATGTCTTGATGGGTAACAAATAGTCTACAGTTACTTCAAGTTGTCTGTGCCAGCCTTTTACTTTTCACATGAAAATCTACGGTATGTACTGCGAAATACAACTTTTATACAGCAAAAGCTGTATTTATATAAAAGACAAAAATTACTTTTAATTCTTCTTTTTCTTTTATGAAGTGGTTGTAAACCTTAGTCATGAAATCTGAACAAAACACATGTATTTGTAGTGTTTACTTGTCTCTTCCTAAAGCTCTAAGGGCTAGTTTACACTTGCTTCGGCTTCAACGCTCATTAAAGCTCATACAGCTTCAACAAGCTCTTATGTATTTCTGAGGCTTCGGCGATGCTTCGAAGAGGCTTCGATGAGGCTTCAGTGATGCACTTTTAAAGCTTTGTTGAAGCTTGGCCAATGCCTTTTGTGTGTTTGATATCTCATACCTGCAATTTCTCCAAAACAAAGCAAAGCTAAAGCTGAATTACAGCCTCTGAAAAGCCACAGGTGCTTCAAGCAAGCTTCAAATAAGCTTTGTTATAGACTTCTATGGAGGCGTTGAAGAGGCTTTGAAGCATGGCTAAAGCTGCATGGGGTATCATTTTTGACGCAAAGCTAAAGCGCAGCTAAGCCAACGCAAGGTGTAAACAGGGCTGTAAGCTAAATATTTTATTTAGTGACATGGGCTTTGACTGGCCTTAAGGGAGCTCTAACAACGCCTGTCTGACGCCCTGTTTTGAAGCAAGTGTAAACAAGCCCAAAGGCTTTATGCACACAGGACGTTTTTGAATGTCTTAACAGCTGCTGGTTTTGCCTTCAGACGTTGTTGTTTTTTTTTTTTTTTTTCGACAGTCAATAAACACAATATACACACATAGGCTATTATCAACTGTTTTTGGCTGGGGTATTTTGAGCTGTAAAAAAACCCAAGACTAGTGGGTTCTGAGAGACGTTTTTCAGCTGTAAAAATGCGACTCACCAACATTTTTGGACGTTTTTGATCCATCGAAAAAAAAAAAAAAATGTTCAAAAATGCTAGTGCAATAACACTGAGAAAAGCTGAAAAACTCACTACAAAGATACTGACATTTTTAGAACGTTTTATTTTTTGCGTCCTGTGTGCACGAGGCCTAAGGCTACATACTCACGGGTATTATGAAAAACGAGCTGTAAAGCTAGTACCGACGCCAGAAAAAAAGCCGCTTTAATGCATAACGCTTATAAAATTGCGTTTTTAATGTCAAAGCGTGTTTAGCCGTGCTAGCTTTCAGCAGTGTTTTTCTGCCGCTATTTAAAATCTATGTTTCCCTATTGGAGTCCATTGATTTGAATAGAAGTCGGATCATGATGATCCGACTTGTGTGCTGACGATTTTGAAGGGGAACCCCTGCAAAAATGAAAAAAAAAAACCATTTGCGTGGGGTTCCCCCCCCAAGAGATACCTGACCCTTCGGTCTGGTATGGATTTTAAGGGGACCCCCACGCCAAAAACAAAATTGTGTGGGGTTCCCCCCAAAATCCATACCAGCTTGCGTGGCCCCCCCCCCCAAGAGATACCAGACCATTCAGACCCTACCAGATTCTGATAAGCCCCCACCCGCACACCACGACAACCACCGGTTAGGGTTGTCGGGAAGAGGCCCTTGTCCTCATCAACATGGGGACAAGCACTCGCTTGTCCCCCACCCCTTTTCTTAATCTGCCAGGCTGCATGCTCGGATAAGGGTCTGGTGTGTACAGGGCAGTGGAGTCGGAGTCGAGGAGTCGGAGTCGGTGGAAATTTTGGGTACCTGGAGTCGGAGTCGGCAAACAATGCTCCGACTCCTGAAGGGATTACGACCTGAAATACCTCCACAGGATGAAGTTCTTTTCAGCAATAGTGGTAACTCAGGATCATCTTCTTCAAACGAAGAATTAGACTTTGATTCCTTCTTAGACAAAATGGAAGTTGCTAAAGGAAAGCGACGTCGCATAAGCGTTACAGAACCAGTAAAATGTCCAAATAAAAAAAATTCCAACAGGAGTTTTATAAAGCACTAAAAGAAGTTGAAAAGTATGATCGCTCATCAAAACTTACTGTTGAAGAAGCCACCCTTGTTTATCCAGAGATCGTTAGTGATGTGGCCAGAATAGTTACTGCAATGCCACCCACCCAAGTCCGTGTCGAAAGATTAATTTCACAAGAAAAACAATGGTGTGCTTGGTTTTAACGTAACTTTATTCTTTCATGAGTTATTTACAAGTTTCTGACCACTTATAAAATGTGTTCAATGTGCTGCCCATTGTGTTGGATTGTCAATGCAACCCTCTTCTCCCACTCTTCACCCACTGATAGCAACACCGCAGGAGAAATGCTAGCACAGGCTTCCAGTATCCGTAGTTTCAGGTGCTGGTGAAGGGCGGCCACAACCGACCGAACAGACTCCATCCGGAACTTTCGTGCCCTGACAAACTTGTTTAGGGCCTTCAGGTCCAGGATGGGCCGAAATCAGTCCCCTTTCTTGGGCACCACAAAAAGATTTGAGTAAAAACCTCGAAACCTCTCTCCTGGGGGAACCGGTACAATCACTCCCTGGTCTGAGAGGGCCTGTACCGCCCTGGAGAGGGCCTTCCTGCGCTCCTGCGGTAGGTTTAAATTTGATGGGAAGAACCTGTCTGGGGGTAGAGTGACGAACTCTATCCTGTACCCGGTGGACACCCCCTCCCGGACCCAGCGGTCGGAAATGTGGTCATAACAGGACCGCAGTTCCCTATAGGGAAGCCAGGTCAACTCCTTGCGAACTAGGCATTGAAACTGAAGAGCTATACTGTGTGGGGGTTTAATGTAGGAAGAGAGGACGGCCCCCAGGGGAGGGGCCAGCTGATTCTTTTCCCTGCCTAGTTAACTCCTAGTGGGACGAACATAAACCCCCACAAAGTCAATGGAGAGCTGCATCTGTCAGTGAACTCGGAGAAAAGGATTTTACGGTAAGTTTTAATAAAATCCCTTTTTTTTCCCCCACAAATAGAGCTTTCTTTTGGTCGTATTTGATCGCCTCTGCAGTTTTTATTTGCGCTATAAACAAAAAAAGAGCGACAATTTTTTGAAACAAGCACACTATTTTTTACCTATTGCTATAATAAATATCCCCAAAAAAATATATAAAAAAATAAATTATTCATTAGTTTTGGCTGATATATTCTTCTACATATTTTTGATTAAAAAAATCGCAATAGGCATATATTGATTGAGTTGCGCAAAAGTTATAGTGTCTACAAACTATGGAAATGGATTTATGGGGTTTTTTTTATTTATTTTTTCTTACTAGCAATGGCGGCGATCTGCAATTTTTATCGGGACTGTGACATTGCGGCGGACATGTCGGGCATTTCTGACACTTTTTTTGGGACCAATGATATTTATGCAGCGATCTGACTACTGTATAAATGTCATTGGCAGGGAAGGGGTTAACAGTAAGGGGGCGATCAAGGGGTTAAATGTGTTCTCTGTGTGAGGGCTGGGCTGGCAGGGATGTAACAGATCTAACTGGTCCTGATCACAGGGATCAGTAGATCTATCATGTCCCCTTCACAGAATGGAAACCGCCGTGTTTACATCGGCGGTTCCCCGTTCTGGCTCTCTGTTAGATGGTCTCGGGCCGACATCGAGTCCGCCCGATCCGCAGGCACGCTCACGCAGCGTACGGCGGGCGTGAGAGCGCATCGGCGGCGGCTGCGAGAGCACACAAAGGGGTGGATGTCAATTGACGGCGCCCCGGCAAAGGAGATCCGTGCTGTAGCCGTCAATTGGCTATAGAGTGGATCTGAAGAGGTTAAGTTAAGTTCTGCACTGTAATGATGCCAATCTGCGGAGAGACTAGTGCTGGAAATTGTAGTATACAGCACTTCTACGTCACCAACAGCATTTGCACAGCACTTTACAAAGTAAGAGAGACAGTACAGTTACAATACAGTACAATGCAGGGGGAGTAGGAGGGCCTGCTCCTAAGAGCTTACAATCTGGTATGAAATATAATCAATTTGTAAATGGTTATGATTTATATTTGAGAAGGTTGCAGTGGAGGGCATTATGTGACCATATTATTATAACTGTAGGTGATGCTTGCATATGAAACTGGAGGAAAGGAACTGTGATGTTACCCACGGTGAGAAGCCCTCCTGACATTCTAGTGGCAACTACTTGCTATATTTTCAGTTTTATTAGCTCTGCCCTTTCCATTATTTATAAGTGTAAGACTGAGTTGATGATTTTGGACTGTGTTCTACCGTGTGACATTGTTGATCAGATTGGTATGGGAACTGGGAAGCGTAGCTCCTGAGAAGCACTAAACTCTCACAGTTGGGATGCAGTGCAGAGTGTCGTATAGGAAGAAAAATGCAAATGTAATCTCAGGGTCAGGTCAAGGATGTGAAGGCAAATGTCTCTACCATGCTGCTTGCTGCCTCCTTTACTGAACAGGTCACATGCTTTAGCTGCAGGCAAGAAATTACTTGATGGCATTCGCAAGAGTAGAATTCAACAGTTATTGCCTCCAGAGCTGTGCAATGTCCTACAAATCCATCAAGTAACCCCTGGTAACTAGAACATGGAATTTATCTTAAAAAAAAAAATAAAAATCTTCCACTGTGATGGGGTGTCTGAATATTTGCATCAGATTTGTATTCAGCCTGTTATTAGGAATAGTAGTTGTTTATTTTGCTTCAACTCCTTTCACGTGTGCTTTGTAGGCATGAGTACATGTTTTTTTTTTTTTTTGGTTTTATAGGACCAGACCACCCAAAACAGGCATTGCATTTAGGTCGATGATAGTTGAATTGCTCACTTTTTTTTTTTGGCCAGGGACACTGGTCTTTAAATATCTGGCTCCTTCCTCCTGGTGGTAGTTTTTTTTCCTATTTGCCAGTGTGCTGTTTGTCAGCAAGTGCTCACCAACACCACCTATTTATGAACTTTTGGATGGTCTGGACCCTTTTACTTGGGTTTGTTTTATTCGGTGTATCTGCATAGTTTTGCAGCTCTCTGCATGGTGCCAGCATGAGTAACATTTCTAAGCCTTTCATGTGGTTTAGGTTTATAAAAGTTTCTAACACTGCCAGGATGCACAGATTATGTTCATGATTTATTTAGCTGCCGTACATTTTTATATCCTATGCATGCCTTTTTTTGGAGATATGTCTAAGGAGGAAGCGGCAGGCGGGGGTTATTAAAGCTTTCTATAACTGGGACTATGGGAGTCTGACATTCTTTTATATAATGCCTTTCTGCCTCCACGTTTGTGTCCTGTTTATTTTCCACTTTCCCTTGACAGTACAGTTTAAAATTCTCAGTAATCCCACATTACTGCCACTGCAAAAGTTGAAATAATTATGTGGATTAAAATAAACCTTTTTGTTTTTGTTCCTTGCTTGATTGTACATTTTGTTGTGTGGAAAATGTGTAAAGGTCCTAGAATTGTCAACTTTCAGGCCTCATATACATGGGCGTATCTTTAACCACTTCCTTACTGGGCACTTAAACCCCCCTCCTGCCCAGACCAATTTTTGGCTTTCAGCGCTGTCGCATTTTGAATGACAATTGCGCGGTCGTGCGATGTTGTACCCAAATAAAATTTGCGTCCTTTTTTTCCCACAAATAGAGCTTTCTTTTGGTGGTATTTGATCGCCTCTGCGTCATTTCTGATCGCCGCTATAAACAAAAAATGAGCGACAATTTTGCAAAAAAGAACAATATTTTTTCCTTTTTGCTAAAGTACAAATCCATTAAAAAAATTATTCATCGGTTTTGGCCGACATATATTCTTCTACATATTTTTGGGGAAAAAAAAAATCGCAATCGGCGTATATTGATTGGTTTGCGCAAAAGTTATCGCGTCTACAAACTGGGAATTGATTTATGGCGTTTTTATTATTATTTTTTTTTTTACTAGTAATGGCGGCGATCTGCGATTTTTAGCGGTAATGCGATATTGGGGTGGACATGTCGGAACATTTTGACACTTTTTTGGGACCAATGACATTTATTCAGCGATCAGAAATTTAAATGTCCACTGATTACTGTATAAATGTCATTGGCAGTGAAGGGGTTAACCTGGGGGGGCAGTGTAGGGGTTAAATATGTTCCCTGGGTGTGTTCTAACTGTGGGGGGGCATGGCTGGTCGGGACATAACAGATCTAACTGATCCCAGTGACAGGGATCAGTAGATCTGTCATGTCCCCTGTGAAAGAACGGGGAACCGCCGTGTTTACAACGGCGGTTCCCCGTTCTGAGGCTCCTGGAAGTGATCGCGGGTCTCGGGCGGACATCGAGTCCGCCCGACCCGCGGGCACGCTCGCGCAGCGTGCGGCGCTCGCACGCGCGCGCCGCCGCTGCCTCCAGGGGGCGCGCGGGAGCATGCGCAGTGGGAGGACGTCCATGGACGTCCTCCCGGCATTTCAGGTCCGCGCTGGAGCCGTATTTCGGCAATAGCGCGGACCTGGAGGGGTTAAAAATAAACAAAACGTCGGGCCCGACGTCAAGGAAAAAAAATTGGTGTTTTTCGGCGTTATGCATCGGCGTTAGTGAGCGTAAGTGAGCGTTGGCGTCAATAGGCGTTTTTAAAAAAAAATCATCCCTCTGCTATTTTTCAACCTAAAAACATCGGCGTCAAAAAACGCCAGTACAATATTAGTTGGCGTTTTTGCAGCGTCGGCGTCAAAAAATGCCAAAACGTTACAGCCTCAGAACGCGATGGCCGTGGGCTCACTAACGCCGACGCCATCTACAGCTCAAAAACCCAGACTTTTTATGGGGCCATTGACTAACATGGAGAGCTGCAAAAAATGCCAGAAAACGCCGGCGTCAAAAAACGTCCGTGTGTATGAGGCCTCAGATTTAAAGGGGATGTGAACCAAAAAAAAAGCGGCCATCATATAGCCTGTGTATATACCATCGTTTGCGGAAGCTACAACTTTCACACAAACCAATCAACCTACACAGAGCAAGGGGAAAGGGAATTTCTTGTGGGTTTTTTTTTATTGTTTTGTTTATTTGTATATGTTTTGTAATGTAAAAGGAAAAAACCTTTAAAAACAAAATGTGATTTAGGGTCCTTTCACACGAGCGGAGCCCGTTTTGATGGGCTCCGCTGCTCAGCGGGGATCCATCCGTGTATCCCCGCTGAGCCGGCGGATGACAGGACAGACTCTGCACTCAGTGCAGAGACTGTCCTGTCACTGCTACATTCTCCTCTATGGAGAATCGGATGAACACGGACCGTCTGTCCGTGTTCATCCGATCCGCCAGACGGGTGGAAAATAGGGCTTCCATCCGTCTGCTTTTGGTGGATCTGGTGTCAGCGGACATGTCACCGCTGACATCTGTCGCTCCATAGAGAGCAATGGAGCGTCCGTTCGGGTCAACCTGAAAAACTGACAGGCGGACCTGAACGATCCGCCCGTGTGAAAGGGGTCTTAATCAAAGGTGGTATCAACCTTTTTGAGAACATTGTCCTTTTGATCCAAAGCATCCCAAATCAATTGTTTTCTATTGTCAGGGTGTATCTGACAGCCATGGCCTCTGTCAAAAAAAAAAAAAAAAGCCCCCCTTGTATTGCCAACATGGTCTCATAAAGGACTCCCTACTTCTTCTTTTTTTTTTTTTTTTTTTTTTTTTAATATAATCTTTATTTTTATTTTCAAAGGGTATAAGGCGTACAATAAATAAAAGTCCAAAAACAAAACAGACATACAGCAAGTATAACAAATTTTTAAATTGCACATGTGTCAGTAACGTCTAGAGTCACGTTGGTACAGCTTGTGAGCAGCATATAATTCCATCATTTGTGATCCTCACACAACTGTGAGGTGCTTGTTTAGACTATTGTACCAACCCGAGACTACACCCTCAGAGCCTTTTACCGTAATCTTAGTGCAAGCCAAAAAGGGGGTAAAGATGATAAAAGCGGGGGGAGGGGGGTGGATAGTAGGAATCAGGGGAGTGGGGAGAAGGGGGGATGGAATAAAAGGTCCCACCCCTGTATATGTGAAACAAATAAATCCAAAAATATAACAACCACAATATTAAACTCTCAGAACATCTTGAGAAATGCAATTAGTACTGTCCCCGATATTCCGGGGGTCTAAGGTATACTGATCCCAATCTTAGTACAGTTCCATGGGGAAACATCGCTGGTAGACATCTGGTGGAGAGAGTGAATGTATTCAATGCTAAGGGGGCCTGTGGCAATGGCGTCTGTGGGACAGTAGACGCATATTAAATCCAAGTGGCCCAAATGCCATAGAATCTTTCATATCTGTCTTTACACTGTGCCACCCATTCCTCCGCAGCCATAATAGAGTTAACCAGGCGAATCCAGTCTTGCCGGTTAGGAACACGCGCTGATTTCCAATATATTGGTATCAAACGTCTGGCAGCGTTTAAGAGGTGTGGTAGAACCGGTTTACGATATTGGCTAAGGGGAATGGGCGACAAATGCAAGAGAAACTTTATCTGAGCCCTGACGTCCATCCAGAAGGCCCGGAGCACTGGGCACTCCCACCACATATGTAGAAAAGTGCCATGCTGCCCACAGTCCCTCCAGCAGACAGAGGTTGCCAGATAAATCCTTGCCAGGGCCACCGGTACCCTGTACCACCGGGTTAATATTTTAAAGCAATTTTCTTGCATCTTTGTGTCTACTGTACTCTTGTGAGTAAGGCTGAATATCTGATCCAGTGAACCGTGAACCTATGCCACGGGTCCCTCTCCCACTCCCGTATCTAGACAAGCCTCTCCCTAGGTTCCGTCGACTGCAACAGTTCATGCAGCACTGAGATGGAGTGAGGAACTGGGTCAGTTGACATACATATTTTCTCGAATGGACTCAAGGAGGTCTAATGGCATAAGGGAGACTATGAACGAAATGTTGCAATTCTCTATAGTGCCAATCGTACATCGGAAATCCACCAAACTGAGACCTAAGCCATTCCAATGAAACCAATCCCTGTTCCTGGACAAACCTCCCGCATCGCATCTCCCCATCTCTCGCCCACGTGCGGAAGTACAAGATGTGGCCCCTTTAGGGCCAGTTCACACCATAGAAACGCAGTCCGGATGCGTTCCGGATGCTTTTCTGCATGCGCGTTTTTGACGCGTTTCTGGTGCGTTTTTGATGCAGTCCAGTGCAGGTTTTTTCTCCCTTTTTTTTCTTCGGACATGTGAGTTTTTGGTGCATGTAGGTGTGTTCCAGTGAGTTTTGGTGCGTTCCGGTGCGTTTTTGATGCATTTTACCGCATTCCAGTAGAGTTCAGTGCATAAAAAATGCAGCATGTTCTACATTTTTTTTTTCTGGAGCTGGAACGCACTGGTGTGAACTAAGCCATTTAAAGCCATATAACCTACTTTCCATGTGTTTTGGATGCAGAAAAACAAAAAAACACACTGGACTGCATGTGGTGTGAACTGGCCCTTAATGTTGGGATTTAAACGTATCCTATTTAACAATGGTTCCAGCGTAAGGGCGAAGATGAGTAGGGACAAGGAGCATCCCTGCTGTGTTCCATTACGTAAATGGAAGGGACCCGAAAGAACTCTGTTCACCCTCACCCTGGCCTCCGGGGAACTATATAGGGAACCTATCTACTTCAGCATGTTGTTACCTAAGCCCAGTTTGGCCAACACTGCCTGAAGGTATGTCCAGTCCATCCTGTCAAACGCCTTTTCGGCATCAGTAGACAGAAGCAGACCGAGTGAACTGGACAGCCATGAGTTAACCCAATGAATAAGTGCAATCGCCCGGTTGGAGTTGTCCCTAGCTTCCCTTCCCTGTATGAATCCCGTTTGGTCGGGATGAATGATCGTCGGCAGAATTGGTTTTAGCCGATTTGCCAAGACCTTCACTAAGATCTTCGAAGGACACCCTACTTCTAAGTCCTAAGCTAGGTGGATAAGACCGCTTGCTGCAAGGGCTTATGCTCGCAAAGAGACGATACTTCCCGTGCTTTTACATGCTCACTCTACTAGATCAGTTGGGGTTTCCTGTGCTTTCTGATATCAAGTATCTGTTGCCCTGCTTTGTAAAGCTTCTACCTGGTCTTCAGTTTATATTTTCTTACCTTTACCAAGTGGATGTCCAGGCCTCTTCACATGCAGCCTTTGGCCACAAGGTTCTTTCGCTGCACTGAGAGTTGAGTCTTTGACCCTGGTTTGTTTTGTTAGGCCTGTTGGCGCTGTTCTGTTTGCCTTATTGTTGCTTACCCCATGGTTTCATTGCTTGAGGGACACCCCAGAGCCTTTGAATATCCAGTTTGTGCTTTGTACTGTACAATTAGGTTATTGGAATTTTGACTTGCCTATAAATGTCTGTGAATATCCAGCCCTTGTCCTGTACTGTGCCCCAATATGTGGAATTTACAGGCAGTCAAAATGCTTATGAAGACCAACTTTCTCTCTCGTTCGTCGACAGGCACAAGCGACTCTTAGGACTAAGTGGGTTATACTGCCCTCTTCAGGAGTTTACTAGGCAGAACAGGCAGTTCTAACAGCAAAAAGAACAGTAACAGACACAGCCCCTCCTGGGGGGCAGTCCCCACTGGCAGATAACCCCACACCCAGGTCTGCTAGCTCAGTTTTTAGACCTATGCTCCCTGTTGGGATCGGTGTTACCTCTCTGGTCCACTTTCGGCTGTCCTGGGACAGCCTCACAGATGTAGACTTCAATCAAGCAGCCATGCTGGACAACAGGCTGGGTCTTGGACCCAGGTAGTCTCCCCAGCCAGCCATCACGCGTTAGACCAGATGCTTCGTGCTGGGTCGACTGCGACAGACCCCGAACCGGACAGGGTGGCCCCGCGGGTTAAACGCCCCACCGGCGCACGTAGTGCGCCCTGGGCCGACAGTTCCCTCCGGCCTAGCCAGGAGCGTGAACGCTGTCTCAGGTGGGGTCCCCGCCCGCCCGGCTAGATGGGGTAAGTGCGTCCCCCTCGGGGGTCCGGGGGGGAGCTGGCGGGTCTCTCCTCCGGGGTGAGCTCGATGGGTGGTTTCCTCCCCCTCTTCCTCGCTAGTGCCCCGTCCCCCCATCCCTCCGGGACCCCGCTGTCGCATCCCCCTCCCCTATGGGGGGCTTCCAGGGTGGTGTTTTGGGTAAGGGGCCCTAGCTGGTCTCCCACCTCCCTCCCCCCGCCTTGTGCTCGGTGGTCAGTGCGCTCAGTGGCCATTTTGCCGCCGCCCGGCCGCCATTTTCTTGTAGTCGGCCACATTTTTAAGGCCTAGGGAGCGGCCGGCAGCCATTTTGTGTAGCCACGGCCCTATTACAGGGGTGTTTGGCCTCTAGTGTGCAGGGCGGTCCTTTTCCCTGTGTCTACACGTGCATGTGAGTGCTTGGGGGCTTTTGGCGCTGATTTACCCCCATCAGCACGCCACGGTTCTCCCTGGCAGCAGCTCTGAGCACAGCGGCTCTTCGGTCGGGGAAGTCTGTCCTCCCCGTTCACTGGACAGTGATCATGACAGACGCCAGCCTGACAGCCTAGGGCGGAGTCCTGGGGCTGCTCTCAGCCCAGGGATGGTGGTCTCAGGAGGAGTCTCGCCTCTTGATCAATGTCCTGGAATTGCGGGTGATTTGGTGCTGCCTCTCCCATTGGACGTCAAGACTGCACGAGTGCCCTGTCCGGGTTCAGTCGGACAATGCCACGGCTGTGGCATACGTGAACCACCAGGGCGGGACGAGAAGCTCGGCTGCGGCCTCGGAGGTGGCTCCCATCCTGCAGTGGGCAGAAAGCCACGTTCTGGCAATTTCTGCCATCCACATACCGGGCGTAGAAAATTGGCAGGCGGACTATGTCAGTCGTCAGCACCTAGACCAGGGAGAGTGGTCCCTGCACACGGATGTGTTTCATCAGATTTGTCTGCGATGGGGTGTCCCGGACGTGGACTTGCTAGCGTCCCGCCTCAATTGGAAGGTGCAGACCTTCGTGAGCAGGACAAGGGACCCCTTAGCGGACGCAGCGGATGCTCTTGTAGCTCAGTGGGATCGGTATCGACTCATCTATGCCTTCCTTGCTCTCAAACTGCTTCCGCGCCTTTTGTGCAGAATAGAAGCGGAGGGTATACCGACCATTCTGGTAGCTCCAGATTGGTCAAGGCGTCCTTGGTACGCAGACCTATGAAGGATGGTGGTGGACGTCCCCTGGCGGCT
This sequence comes from Glandirana rugosa, assembly GCA_018402905.1. Taxonomy (NCBI): domain Eukaryota; kingdom Metazoa; phylum Chordata; class Amphibia; order Anura; family Ranidae; genus Glandirana; species Glandirana rugosa. Next base: position 174,349 of record BLSH010500277.1, read on the forward strand.
CCCGCTTCATGAGGACCTTCTGTCCCAGGGGCCCATCTTGCATCCTGCTTTACCCTCTGGCTTTAATGGCCTGGCTATTGAATCCCAGGTGTTGAGGGATCAAGGTGTCTCGGACTCGGTGATTCCTACCATATTGAAGGCACGTAAGGCCACTTCACGTAAGATTTACCACTGCACCTGGAAGGCTTACATCGCCTGGTGCGAAGCTGGGGGTTGGAACCCTTACTCCTTCTCTGTGTCTCGGGTTCTGGCCTTCCTACAGAAGGGCCTCGACCAAAAACTGGCGTTGAGCACTATCAAGGGTCAGGTTTCTGCTCTGGCGATCTTTTTTCAACATCCTTTGGCAACGCATTCATTGATCGGTACTTTCATGCAGGGGGTTCGACATGTCGCCCCCCCAGGTATGTTCGCCTTTGGCGCCCTGGGACCTCAATTTGGTCCTCTCGGTACTTCAGAAGCCGCCTTTTGAGAATATCAGGGAAATCTCTGCATTTGCTTTCGCAGAAAGTGGCTTTCCTGGTGGCTATCACATCCGCTCGGCGGGTGTCTTGAGTTGGCGGCTCTGTCTTTTAGGTCTCCTTATCTGGTCCTACACAAGGATAAGGTGGTCTTGTGCTCGTCGCCTTCTTTTTTGCCGAAGGTGGTGTCATCTTTCCACATCAATGAGAACATTGTCCTTCCTTCTCTATGCCCGCGCCCGTCTCACCCTAAGGAGGTTGCCTTGCACTCCCTGGATGTTGTTTGGGCCCTGCGGGTGTATCTGGCGACTATGACCTCCTTTCGGAGGTCGGATGCTCTTTGTCATGGTGGATGTTCCACGCAAAGGTTTGGCGGCATTATCGACTACTATCTCACGTTGCATTAGACCAGTGGTTCTCAACTCCGGTCCTCGGGACCCACTAACAGGCCAGGTTTGCAGGATAACTGAAATGCATCTCAGGTGATATAATTTTCTGCTCAGTGATTGCAGTATTCTAGTGTGCATCTCCCCAAGGTAATACTTAAAATCTGGCCTGTTGGTGGGTCCCAAGGACCGGAGTTGAGAACCACTGCATTAGACAGACGGTGACCCGAGCCTATGCTGTTCGGGGTCTGGAGCCTCCTTTTCCAGTCACGGCTCACTCTACCAGGGCGATTAGACTTCCTGGGCTTTTCGACATCAAGCCTCTGTGTCTCAAGTGTGCAAAGCGGCTGCTTGGTCCTCTGTGCACACCTTCTCAAAGTTTAACAATGTTGATGTTTTAGCATCCTCGGATGCTGCGTATGGCCGCAAAGTTTTGCAGTCGGCCCTGTGAGACACGTAGGGTTCCTCACTGAGGGTTCGGTTGGGTGTACTTCTGTTGTTGTTTTGTTACCCACCCCTCATTTTTTGGCACTGCTTTTGGACTTCCCACTTGGTCCTAAGAGTTGCTGTGCCTGTCGACGAACGAATGAGAAAACTGGATTTTTTTTTTTGACTTACCATAAAATCCCTTTCTCTGAGTTCGTCGACAGGCACAGCACCCATCCCTCTGATGCACTGCTTGTTACGAACTGAGCTAGCAGACCTGGGTGTGGGGTTATCTGCCAGTGGGGACTGCCCCCTGGGAGGGGCTGTGTCTGTTACTGTTCTTTTTGCTCTTAGAACTGCCTGTTCTGCCTAGTAAACTCCTGAAGAGAGCAGTATAACCCACTTAGTCCTAAGAGTCGCTGTGCCTGTCGACAAACTCAGAGAAAGTGATTTTACGGTAAGTCAAAAAATCCTGTTCTTTACATTTAGTTAAAATTGTTCCTTACAGCTCCCCTTTAACCAATATAAAGCTAAACGTTGTCCTTTAATAATACTTTGCAAAACCTAATAATGTATAATAACCAATCCAATTTCCCCTTTAAAACAATTTTTTTTTTTTTTTGGGAATAATAGTAAAATGTTTGTGTAGCTGTGAAATGTAAACTTGATACATTGCAGTTCAAATGGATTTATTAATATAATGCCTTTGATAAGGGCCCATTAGATTGTTGATATGGTTTGTTGTATATCCCAAGGGCCTATTAGATTGTTGATATGATTTGTTGTATATCCCCACAGCTCTCTTACATTACTTTGTAAATTGAATTCAGTAACTGAAAAACTGCCATTAATGTATAAAATGCAGTACCACATTTCCCCAACAGGTGCAAGTGAAATTTTTGCTTGCAGATAATGGTGCCGCCTTAGGCTGGCCACACATTATGCTATTTTGCTTTTTTTCAACCATAGGTTGAAAGATAAGAAATTTGCTTGATTTTTTTCCCCATTGCTCGATTTTCTTTTCAACACAGTTGGTGTTGATGGGACAAAACCTCCTGCTGTGCCATCAGAATACAATGATTACTGCTGCCAGCTAAATCTGATGGCAGTAATTGTATGACGAAAAAACAGGCTGGATGTACTGAAGTTGATCGAGTTAGATTGACTTCAGTACAACCAGTCTGCCCATAGATGGATCGAAATTGGACCATCTATGGCCAGCTTTACAGAGTCTAATTAAACAATGTATTCTTTTTTAAAATGCAAACTGTGTGCAGATATAACCATGAAACGTTTAGCTATCAGATTTTTCTTTAACATAACATCCGGTGTAGCACATTTAATATTTACCTCTCGGTCTGTATTCCCAAGATTCCAGCAGTTCCTAGGACTTCAAGAACAAGTAGATCTTATGTTAGTGCACTCTGATACAACACATATAAAGCTGGAAAATCCAGTTTAGATGTGAATCTTCACTTTGTGTAAAAGGTAATTGCTTTTCTTTTGCCTGGAGCTTTTAATGGTCTTATTATCTCCTGTTATAAAGTTTTTTTCTGTATTTTGGCCGTGCACAAAAGATGCTTTCAGAGTGAGATGTCAGCCCATTTTCACTGAGCAATGTCATGTTATTATCAAAGATGGTAAAAAAATGAAGCAGCTATGTGAACTTCAGTTGCTAACTATGAATGGGAGACTTGTGGCAAAATAAATGTATTTACTCATCAAAATTTCTGTTTAAATGTTGTCACAAGATTTTCTTTTATATTCTGTCTTTTTTAAAATGCCCATGCAGAGGAGTTGGAAATAATAATCTACTCATAGAAAAGCTAACTAAAGACCCGAAAGTGCTGTAAATGAGCTTTTAAGGCTAGGTTCGATCTGATTTTGATACGATTTTCAGTGTGATTATGTAGTGCATCTTGGATGTGGTTTGCATATTATATGAAGACCAAATCGCTCTAGAATTGCACCAGAGCAGTACAGGAACCTTTTCCAAAATCATGCCATACTGACTTGCATTGATGTGAAAGGGCACCAATGAAAACAACGTGATTTCCATTGTCATGCAATTCTGTGCGACTAAAGTTGCAGCTGAAATCGAACTAGGAGAAACAGATTTAGTGTCTAGCCAGCTTGTTTTGTTTTGTTTTTTTGTTGTTTTTTTTTTTTTTTTTTTTTTATTGCTTTATGCTTACCTGTTGCAGATTTTGCACCACTTTGTGTAATTA
>BLSH010500277.1:194736-210547 GCA_018402905.1 Glandirana rugosa
CCCCCCCCCCCCCCCCCCCCCCCCCCCCCCCCCCCCCCCCCCCCCCCCCCCCCCCCCCCCCCCCCCCCCCCCCCCCCCCCCCCCCCAGGACCTGGCATTATCAAACAGATAATCTAGGAGATACCAAGGCATAATTTAAAAAAGCAAAAGCACCAGGCTGCTAATTGCACATTAAAGGAACACTTTTTATTTTTTTTTTTTTTAGTGTTAACAAATGCTTTAAGCTTTCCTACCCTGCATAGATGATATTTATTTATTTTTTTTCGTTCAACCAGTGGTGTTGATGGGGGGAATTCCTCTCACTGAACTATTGTATTCTGACAGTAGGGAGAATTCCTCGCAGTTGGAATGCGATGATCAGTGTTTCTGCCTATAGCCGGTGGCACTGATTGCGTGTATAAAAAAAAACGCAATAGGCTGGTTGTACAGAATTCTATCGCAAGATCGACTCCTGCACAACCAGCTTGCATATAGGTGAATCAAAATTTGTCCATTCGCTGCTGAACCAGCCAAATTTTAATTCATGTATGTCTGGCTTAACGCTGAGGATCAAATCATATTTACAGCGCAGTTCAGCTGAAATAGCCTGCACCGAGGTGCTCTCCCTTGCTTGTTAAAGTGTGTTTTTTTTTGTTTTTTACAGCTTATTCGTGTACTCTGTAAGCCTTACAGCTTTGTGTTCAACCTGGAACTACTTTTGTACACACAATAAAATGCATCCAGGTGCATCTGTAATACCAAGTATAATAATCAAGTAGGTATCACCTGTGTTCTATGAATACATTGGGATGCGTCTTTGGGCATGGGACAGTAAAGTAATCCCAAGTCTAATGTAGACAATTAGAACTGAGAATATAATTAAAGCGTTTGCTACCCCAACATTTCATATTCCTGAGATGTGCCTGCTGTACCATGTACTTGTATGAGAAAGTATCCTGTTCTCTTTGTATTGCTTCCTTTATGTGATATCCCTGGTGTTCCTGTCAGTCCCTCTGCTTTCCTATTAAAAACTGACCACACTAAGCAGGAGAGCACACACTGTGGTCAGTTCTCTAGCTGTGCTAGGAAATCAGTCTGATTGCTTCCAATGGTCAGACACGCCATTCACTAGGAAGCTCAGTCTCCTCCTACCTCTCGTCCCCCCGGCTCTTATGCAGCTGAGAACAGAGGGAAGGTGATAAAAAAAATGGATTTATAATGTTTATTTTTTTAAATCTATAAACAAATGTTTTGCCCTTTATGCCTATTTCAGACTGAATGGGTTGTTTTAAAAGGTGATAATGTACAACCACTTTAAGCAAAGGTTACCATAAGTGAAAACTGCATGTCAAAGGGATCAGTAGATCTAAGCATCTGAATTGATACAAACCACTTTTTTTTTCTTTTTTTTTTTTTAATTTAATTTTTTCCATTGCTTCATGGCATCTGCTATAAGACTTACAACAATTTTTTAATTAAATTGGTGGACAAAGTATAGTTAAAGAAGTTTTAGTGTAGCCAAAAGGCAAAACCTGAATGTCATATGAGCTCAGGCTTTTAAAATGTCCTTTCTTACAATGGGAAAGCAGGCTATGTAAATCTGTTCCCAGCACCAATATAGACAACGTATCTATGTATGTCACTTCTTTCATCTTCATTACACTGATGATTAGTTCATGTCAGCCAGCTGTCTGGGCTTCTACAAAAGGAGAGATGAGGAGCCAGTCAGATGAGGGAACAAATGTGTTGTCATCCATTGCTGTGCCTTGTACACTGAGAAAATGATCTGAAAGCATCGTAGAAGCTGGCTTTTTCCTGATTCAGAGATGCCAAACAGTGCAGTTAAAGAGGAAGTAAGCTAACTCTGCAGACATTTACCTATATGTAAACCTATAATAAGGCTTACCTATAGATAGTTACAATATCTGCTAAACGTGTACCATTTGGGAGATATTCACATTGCATGCAGCCAGTGACATCACTGCGCTCTGAAGGAAGTGGCATGGGTGCCGTTCCTTCTGAGCTCCGTGCCCTGAACCGGAGCCGACAAATACAGGAAGCAACTCCGGGAAAAATGTTGGCTGCGTGAGCGGAGTGCAGGTGACACTGCAGGGCTTTGTTTTAACCACTTCAGCCCCAGAAGAATTTCCCAGGTTAGGACCAAAGCACTTTTTGCGATTCGGCACTGCGTTGCTTTAACTGACAATTGCGCGGTCGTGCGACGTTGTACCCAAACGAAAATTGCGTCCTTTTTTTCGCACAAATAGAGCTTTCTTTTGGTGGTATTTGATCCCCTCTGCGTCATTTCTGATCACCGCTATAAACAAAAGAATAGTGATCATTTTCCAAAAAAATCCAAATTTCTTACTTTTTGCTAAAATTCAAATCCAAAAAAAATATAAAAAACATTTTTTTTCACAGGTTTTGGTCGATTTATATTCTTGCTCATATTTGTGATAAAAAAATCGCAATCGGCGTTTATTGATTGTTTTGCGCAAAAGTGGCCGCGTTTACGGATGGTGAGAATTCATTTCTGGGTTTTTTTTTTTTACTAGTAATGGCGGCGATCTGCGATTTTTAGCGGTACTGCGATATTGCAGCGGACGTGTCAGACATTTTTGACACTTTTTTGGGACCAATGACATTTGTACAGCGATCAGAAATTTAAATGTCCACTGATTACTGTATAAATGTTATTGGCAGTGAAGGTGTTAACCTGCAAGGGGAAATCTAGGGGTTAGGTATGTTCCCTGGGTGTGTTGGGGGGTTGGGCTACCATGGGCATGAGAGATGTAACTGATCCCAGTGACAGGGATCAGTAGATCTCCCATGTCCCCACTAATAGAGCGGGGAACCGCCATGTTTACATCGGCGGTTCCCCGCTCTTTGCCTGTGGCCGCTCAACGCGGTTCGCCGGCGGACATTGGATCCGCCCGAGCCGCGGGCACACTCCTCAGGAGTGCGGCGGGCGAGCATGTGCCCCCTGGCGGCCATTCGCAGATCGCCTCCTTTTTACGGCGATTCGCGGCCAGCGTCCACACTGCCGCTGTAAATAGACGGTAGGCAGTGTGGAACTAGTTAAGGTAAGACATAATGAGCTAGCATGCGATGCATACTAGCTCGTTATACCTTTTTGTTTTTTGTTTTTTTTGCCCATCCCAGTTTTCAACCTCTTTTCCTCCTCCATTCGACAGAAGTCAACTGTTTTTCTGTTCTATGGACATGTAAAATTTTCTGTTGATCAGCTGCAGCCACTGATCAGTGTATTATAGAATAAAATTGCTAACCTCAGGAGTTCTGTAAGGCTCAGAGGTTGTGTACTGGGTTGGCACTTTTTGAAAAAAAAAAAAAAAGGCTTGCTTGTGGGTTGTATATATCAAAGGTGTCCAACCTGCGGCCCAAGATGGATATGAATGCAGCCCAACACAAAATAAGCTTACTTAAAAATGGTGTTCATATTTTTTGTAAAAATACATCTAAAAACCAATGTACACTACTCTGTACTCCTACTTCTGGACCTTTCAGCTGCCTTTGATACAGTTGACCAACCCCTCCTCCTCAAAAAACTTTACTCCCTAGGTCTCCATGACTGTGCTCTTCGGTGGCTCTCGTCCTGCCTATCCTAACGCACCTTCAGTGTCACGTACAATTCTACCTCCTCCTCTCCTCTTCCTTTGTTTGTCGGGGTCCCCCAATGTTCTGTTCTTGGACCTCTCTTATTTTCAATATACACCTCTTCCCTGGGCCGGCTGATTGCCTCCCACGGCTTTCAATATCATTTCTACGCTGATGACGCCCAAGTTGACCTTTCCACCCCTCAACTCACTCCATCAGTCTCCTCACACATCACTAACTTATTAACAGACATATCTGCCTGGATGTCACACCACTTCCTCAAACTTAACTTGTCCAAAACCGAACGCATAATATTTCCTCCCCCACGTGCCTTTTCCCCTGTCAAGAGCAATGGCACAACCATCCACCCATCCCCACATGTCAGGGTGCTTGGTGTTATCCTGGATTCTGAACTCTCCTTTTGGCCCCACATCCAATCACTTTCTAAGGCTTGCCGCCTCAACCTCCGCAACATCTCTAAAATACGTCCTTTCCTAACCAATGAAACCACAAAGCTCCTGATTCACTCCCTGGTCACCTCACACCTCGACTACTGCAACTCCCTCCTCACTGGCCTACCTTTAAATAGACTATCCCCCCTCCAGTCCATCATGAATGCTGCTGCCTGACTCATCCACCTTACAAACCGTTAATCGTCTGCCACCCCTCTCTGCATATCCCTCCACTGGCTGCCACTTGCCCAAATTAAATTCAAAATACTAAAAATGAGCTACAAAGCCATCCACATCTCTGCTCCCAGCTACATCACTACCCTAGTCTCAAAATACTAACCTAATCATCCTCTTCACTCCTCCCAAGACCTCCTGCTTTCTCATCACCTCCTCTCATATTCGCCTCCAAGACTTTTCCCGAACCTCTCCCATCCTCTGGAACTCCCTACCTCAATCTGTCAGACTGTCCCCAAATCTATCCACTTTCAGGCGATCCCTGAAAACTTTTCTCTTCAGCGAAGCTTATCCTGCCGCCACCTAACAACTGCACTTGTATTTTCTTCATCAGCCCATCCCCCACGGTTATTACACTTTCATATCACTTGACACTCCCTCCTAGATTGTAAGCTCTAAGGAGCAGGGCCCTCTGATTCCTCCTGTATTGAATTGTATTATAATTGTACTGTCTGCCCTAATATTGTATAGCGCTGTGCAAACTGTCGGCGCTATATAAATCCTGTATAATAATAATCTACACTTGGCGAACACGTGGCTGAAGAAAATTGTTACAGTGTCTCCCTTTACTGGACTTTTTTTTTTTTTTCTTACATTCTTGATTTAGAAATTTTTCATACAGATAGGAATAGGAATGCAACAGCTTTGGCCTATAGTAGAAAACTAGGTCATAGTTGGACCAATGAAATACAAAGCGGTCATCAACAGCTTGGACTTTATACATTTTATCTTCCCAAAGAGAAATATCCCACTCTTCATGCCCATTCAGGTCATCGGTTTTCTGCAGCGCCTATATTTGTGAGCAACTATTTTCAAGGGTGAAGCACATGACAGGCAAAATTTAGAACCAAAATATCTGAGGAGCACCTTAAGAATTCATTAAGAATTGCTACTACATACATCGAACCAGATATTTGATGCGTTAGTTTATCAAAAACTGTGTCAAATATTGCATTCGTTTTATGTTGCCCTCTTTTACTTTTATAACCAGAAATTATACAAAAATATGATGTTTTATTACGAAGATAGATACATTACCTATATCCTTGATCGTTAACTTGTGATCTGCCTGACTTTTTCTGCTCATCAGCTATCCTTATTGTATTTAATGTGTGGCCCAAGACAATTCTTCTTCCAATGTGGCCTGGGAAGGTCAAAAGTTTGGACACCTCTGATGTGTGTATATATAGATGCCTGCATGTGCAGAGTACCTCATAAGCCTCAAAACCTTAGGTCCAGCTAGATCTTTCATGGTTACACCATATGCAGTAATAAATCCAGCTTGAGTTTTCATTTTATATATGAAGAGATCTAAGAATCCTTATTTCACATAGACACACACAAGTCATGGCACGTTCATTCACAGTTGCTGTTTACTTTGTAAATTAGGTGTAATTGTTATTTTTTCTGCTACTGTCTCGGCAGTTCTTGGATGTCTGCCTAATGATTTAAAAAATGAAAAAGCTAGACAGACTTTAGAACAATGAATGTGTAGCATGTGTGAATGAGGGCTGCTTTCATAGGTGCACTTTGAAGTCTGGAAGCCTTTAAGGGTTTCAGATTTGTTTAAGCTTGTCATTTTATTAAATGAAAATTGTCATTCCTCCTCCCAGCTTTCTCACTCACTTTATAACAGGGGTAGAAGTTCCACTTTATCCTGAGATGTTTGATAGTACAGTAAAACCTTGGATTGCGAGTAACAAGGCTAACAAGCGCTTCGCTATACGAGCAGTTTTTTTTTTTTTTTTTAATTCTGACTGTTTGCAAGAGCTCTCTCGCATAATGAGCAGAATTAAGCCTCTCTGCATGCAGTACCACGTGTGGCCAGAGGTGTGGGGGCACTGGTGAGCCTCGGAGATGCCCGGAAGCAATCGGGAATACTCAGAAATACTGAAAGTGTAAACCGCTCCCAAGCAATTCCAAATGTTTCCGACCGTTTCCTCACCAGCGTCACTACACCTCTGGCCACATATGGTATTGCATACACCAGGCGCCCTTGGACCTCTGGCCACATACAGTACTGCATTGACAAGCAGTGCTGTGGAACAAATTACCTGAGAATCCATTGCTTCCTACCGGGAAACATGCTTTGATATACGAGTGCTTTGGATTACAAGCATTCTCCTGGAACGGATGAGCTCATAATCCAAGGTTCCACTGTATAGATTTTAATGTTCCTTGTAACTAGAGTTGAGCGAACCTGAATTGTAAAGTTCGGGTTCGTACCAAACTTTGGGGTGTCCGTGACCCGAACCTGGACATTTGAAAAAAAGTTTGGGTTCGAGTTCTGGGTTCAGGTATTTGATCACGTATGTTGAATAGCTGCAGGGCAGCCAATCAACAAGAGTTTCACTGGTTTTCCCTAGAAGCCATCACAGCCATGCCTACTAATGGCATGGCTGTGATTGGCCAGTGCATCATGTGACCCAGCCTCTATATGAGGCTGGAGTCACAGTGCTGCATTTCACATGCTCTCTGGGTAGTGTAGTGAGAGGATGCTGCCGGTGCTGTGAGGGACAGATTGCAGATAGATAGATAGGTAGAGGTTACTACTACTACTGCTTTTAGGGACAGATTGCAGATAGATAGGTAGAGATTACTACTACTACTGCTTTTAGGGACAGATTGCAGATCTCATCCTGCATTACAGAAAGATCTGACTGGACTAGGTAGAGTCTACTGCTTAGAGGGACAGATTATTGTTCTAAAATCATCTTCTAGTTCTATAGGGTCAGGTTCCTGCTGTTGCTGTAAGGGACAGATTATTGTTCTAAAATCATTTTGCAGCCCTCTAGCACTTTCCAGGACTCTTTTACAGTCATTTTTGTGCCGAAAAGTTTGGGTCCCCATTGAATTCAATGGGGTTCGGGGTAAAGTTCGGGTCAAGTTCGGTACCAAACCCGGACTTTTTTCCGAAGTTCGGCCGAACACGAACATCCACGGGTTCGCTCAACTCTACTTGTAACCAATTTCTGTTAAGCCATTTATAATTGCAAAGGCTATTAAACTTAATGGTGGAGTGCATCCTTGCTTGCCACATACATGTTGACTTAGTTATGTTTGAAATGTGAACATCTTGATGTGAAGAGCTTGTTTGGTGAGTTTCACTTTTATGTTTATGCAATATTTCATCTCTTACCAATCTAGTTTATTGTGGTAAATGGAATGTGAACATATTAAATTGGTCAGGAACATTTAAAACTTAAATTTAACTAACCAGATTTCAGTAAATGTTTATTGGAGCAAGATTTACATTGTTATAGGGCCCTCCTATTCCTTCTGTATTTAACTGTATTGTAATTGTACTGTGTCCCTTCTTTATTGTAAAGTGCTGCGCAAGCTGTTGGCGCTATATAAATCCTGTATAATAATAATAATATAATAATTTTGGCTATGTGGTCATTTTGCAACTCCAGGCTTCACCAGCAGATGGCTGACCCCTGTAATTGCAGCTCTGATAAAGTCTGGTAATGGTTAATAGTAGAGCTGCACGATTAATCGTATTAAAATCGCGATCTCGATCTACCCCCCCCCCCTGCGATCTCCATCAGGCATTACCGCGATTTTCAGTGCAGTTAATGGGGTCCGACTTGCGGGTGAATCAGCGTGACTTGACAGTAATAAAAGTGAATGCAAGTTGCCTGAAGGCTTTTCAAGTCGGAGCGACTTGAGTCTCAGGGGAAGTCAGGGGAAGTCTGGGCAGAGAGCCAAGTTCTGAGTCATCATTGATAAAAGACACAAAGTAATTTTACTTCAAAAGCTGTGTGAACTCCCCTTCTATAGTTGTTTGGTTTAACCATTTAAAGACTAAATCTTTCCTGACATTTGCTCTTTACAAATAAAAATCCATTATTTTGTCCTAGAAAACAACTTAGAACCCCCAAACACTATATATTTTTTTTTAGCAGAGACCCTAGAGAATAAGATGGTGGTTGTTGCAATATTTTATGTCACACGCTGTTTGCACAGCGGACTTTTAAACGCAATTTTTTTGGAAAATTTACCCTTTCAAAAACCTAAACAGTGCTGTTAGCCCAATTTTTTTGTATATTTAATATATTACGCCGCGAGAATCGTGAGAGAATCGTGATCTTTATTCTAAGCAAAAAAATCGTGATTCTCATTTTGGCCAGAATCGTGCAGCTCTAGTTAATAGGTGATTGCCGTTTTGACTGTTTCACCTTTTGCTTAAGAATTTAAGATTCACCTAGATTACCCTTAACCTCCTTGGCGGTATGATTATGTCAAATTTTTGCGTCTCAAAGAAGTATATTTTTTCGCATAGAAATTTGTCGTTTTATATTGTAGGCGTGTAATTCTTAGGAATAACTCACTTAAATCTGTCCAAACAAGAGTCTAGTAAACACCATTGGTATGATAGTTTGAAACAATGAAATCATAAATTATAATATAATAACTATAAAAAATTATCAAAAATAATACAATTTATTAAATAATGTAATCAAATAAAAACACTGAAATTTGCTCAGTTGCAGAATTGTCGCTGTCGTCACTTTCAGTGTCTGATGATGAATTTCTCCACAAATCCGTATCGTTCAATTCTGAAAATGATTCTTATTTACTATCGCTGTTTTCTAGCTGATCAAAAACCGCTTTTGATGTAAAGGGACGCTTTTTGGATGCCATGGACATTCTCAAGTTTCCGGGCAGGAAGAATGACATTATAATATTAAAGTGCATGCAGGGCACTGGACAAAGCACTAGTTTAGAGGCAAAGGGAATGTGAAATGATTTAATGCAGTAATGTAATCTTACAGATTACAGTGTACTGTATGTGTTATGTGTGTTTCATTTTTTGAATCCCCATGCAACGCTCGGAACCCAGTCATATGGCAAAAGATTCCGCCGGAGGACACAGTGGGGGCACATCGCAGGATCCAGGGGACAAGGCAAGTCCTTTTGCCTGGATCCTGCAATGCCTGCAAAACCTCCAAGGAGGTTAAATGCACAGATTTTTCCTTCACAGACTCATCAGTCTGCGCAGTGAGCGTCCTAATCTGGCTCACCAACCGTCTTACCTTTTACTTTTATCAGGGATGGCCAATTCAGCTGAAAAAAATCTATTTTGTTAAGTTGACATTAGGAACAACAGTTGTATGAGAGCTGGATGCACACGCTGATGGGGGAATTATTTACTGGCTTGTTAAAGTGGTTGTAAACCCTCACATACTGTATGCGGAGTGACTGGCCTCAGGTTATAGAGATGAAACAAATCCTCCTACATAAGTTGTACCTGTTTATCTGCAGTCTTCTCTACATCCATTCGAAGTCCCGAATTTTTAAAGCTGTTCTGAGTTGTCAGAAAAAAAGGGGGCGAAGCGCTAAAGTTGCACTCTGCAAAGCTCAGTGAGGAGAGCTCTGACAGCTGATTGGTGAAAAGTGACCCCCCCTCCAGACAGCACACAGGAATAGAGATGAGGCTGTCAATCAGGCTTTGTGCCAGAGATCCCTACCCATTACCTTTTTTCTCTGTGTCAGAAGTAGAGGAATGAAGCAGCAGACAGAAATGGCACATAGTGCTCTTAATTGAGACAAGTACACACTATTTAATGTCTGAGGTTTACAACCACTTTACAAGTAGTAAAAGTTCGCATATGGGTTAGCAGGTCTAGGATAACCATGCTCTGCAGATAAAATGGTCATGTGAATGAGCACCTTTAGTCAGACTTATCAGACTTGGATCCAGTGACATTTTTAAGAAGCCAGGGGCTCATGCTGCCATTGACAATCATAGGAAAGAAGGCATCCACAGTCCTACATTTACATCTCCAAGTTACAAGAGTCCTGAAATTAGACTAGCCTCTAGCCATGTGTTACAGACCTGCAGCTTTGGCTACTGAAAACCTTATCTGCTTTCTTCTCTGCAAGCACAATCTTTGAACACCTGTTTACGATCCCTCTATCTGTTGGTAGTAAACTATTTCTGTAGTTAGAATATGTAGTATTAATAGGAAAAGTCTAAAAATTATGGTTTGCAAATTGGAAGTTGTCTGCCATGTGCTGGTTGCAGTGATGCATACATGTGTACAGATTGGCAAAGCAGTAGAGGCTACCGCAGGGGCTGTGGTGAGGAGTTCAAACTGTAGCACCATATAGGAATATAATCCCAGATAAGATGCTCTTTATGTCCATAAATGAGAACAATAGTTGTGGAAAACTTAATGTAGCATGACATATTGATTGGACATCTTTTGTCATATCCTTTGAGTTTAACGCAGTAAGCTGAAATCTTCTGGGTTCCTACCCTTAATGTTGTCACTGATGTTAACTGAATAAGCTTGTGTGGTAATATTTGTTACCATTGTCCCTATGTGTTTAATGTATCAAAATTGTCTGTAGTAAATCTTGTCACCTAGACTAAACATGGCCATCTTGGCTGGACTAAACCTGCACAAAGATGTTCTGTATGATCGTAATGTAATTGGGCTATGATTGTTTGTTTATTTTGAAATCCTGGCAACCTCAAATGACTAGTCTTGGTGAAAGGTCAGGCATGGATGGATTTTTCCCAAATCCTCTTCCAGGACAGCATATGAGATATAGGCACCTCCTCCAATAGGAATAGGAAATACATCACCAAAGACACTTTAAAAGAAAGTCCTTCTAAACTGCTCAGTTCCTCTTCCTCTGACTGGAGGAGATGCATCACCTAGAACCTGGTGAGGGAGACCTCTGTTTTTTTTTCTCGCTGTCCTTTTTTTCTTCCACCCATCGCTTTACCTAGCTGGCTTCTCTGGGGGCAGATGGTAGGGTTCAATGCTAGATTGCCCTCCAGGACCCTCCTTCTCCCTACAGGAAGGAGGTGGATTGGTTCCGCTTCTCCTCCTGTCCCTGGCAAAGGCCATATCTGTAAGCAGCACGCCCCCTTGACGGAAACCAGCATGCACAATACAACTTCCCTGGTGCATGCACTGTCGGACACTGTTGTGGCATGAGCTTGAGCAATAGGTGTGTTAAGAGGTATGGCACCTGGCATGCGCAGGAGTGACGTCATTGGGGCCCCAGCCACTCATACAGCCAGAGAAAGTGGAAGGAAGACCAGGGGAAGATGGAAGCCATGTCAGCGATGACAGCGCACCACTGGAGGGCTTAAATCTAGGATACGTATTTCATGATGTGCTAGTATATGATGCATATTAGCACATCATACCATTTTGCTTTGCAGAGGATTTTTTTTTTTTTAAATGCTGTGGTTTACTACCACTTTAAGTCGCAAATATATGAATGGTTATCATTGGAAAACATGGGGTACGACTTGTCATGTGACTTTGATGTCCAAAGTCACATGACAAGCCTCACAATTGTGAATGGGAGTGTAACTGCCTCTTCTGTTTTATCACCAACAACATGTAATACCATCCAACTAAATGGTACAATACACTGTTGACAATTCTATACATGTAACTATCCTTTCAAAAGATTTCAGAGCGACACCTCTATTTGCAAGTCTAGCATTGTGTATCTCCTCCTTTCTCCAGCTTACTCCATTCAGGTCAGGTCAGTTCACAATGACTTTGGAGTGTAACTTTGATGCAACTTTGACGCAAATTTGAATGGGTGCGACTTGTTGCCCCTCTGAAAAGTCGACCCACTGCTGCATGTAAAGTCTATGGCCCTCAAATTGCATGAAAGTTGGACCAAAGAAATGCATGAACTTCTTTGAAGTCGCCGCTGCTTTAAAAAGGAACTGCAATCTGCTCACGTAATTTGTAATAAAAAACATCTTTGTCATTCTGAAGCTTCCCTCAAACCACTTTGCATATTATTCTATATATACTGTGATTCTGTATTTGCCAAATATGCTGCAGAATTCTCCCTCCACTGAGTCTGGCTGCAACCATTTTAACTGTGGGCAGCTGAAGATGCTGCCTGTTCACTTCCTGGATTTACAGAGGCACACCTCCAGCTCTGCAGCCCGCAGCTCTGATTGGCCCTCTTATGACTCCTCCCCCCCTCACATCCTGGAAAACTCTCACGAGAGTGAGAAAGAGAGCTGTGCATGATGTCATAAGCCTAGGCTTTTAACCAGACAAGTCAGAGGAAGTAGGCTGTATAAGGTATTTACTGGCAGGGAAAAAAAAATGTTTTACTATCCAAAGTTATAACAACAAGGGCAGAAGATTTAGTCGATCGAAAGTTGAAAAAATTACTGAAGGTCCGGTTTAAGTTGAACATATATGAATGGTTATTGGGAAAACATGGGGTATGCCTTGTCATGCTATTTTGATGTCCAAAGTCACATGACAAGTTGCACAACTGGGGTGTACAATGTGACACGAAGTCGTCTCACTGATGAGGTCCCATACTATGTCCTGCTTATACAGCTTTTTTTCCAGTCCGCATTAACCTAATATATGCTACATTTCGCAGAATTGTTTAGTACACAATAGCCTGACTGATTCGCAGTGACCGCCTTCTGCTTGATTTTTGTTGCTGAGGAACTTAAAGGAGTTGTAAAGGCAGAAGGTTTTTTTTTATCTTAATGCATTCTGTGCATTAAGATAAACCTCCTGTGTGTAGCAGCCTCCCCAGCACACCCCTAATAACTTACCCGAGCCCTTTCTCTCTGCAGCGATGTCCATGAGTGAGGGGGTGGGGCCGGGTTGGGACTCCATGTCTGAATGGATACATGGAGCTCTGACTCGGCTCGGGTGCCCCCTGTAGCAACCTGCTGGCTAAGGGGGCACTCACCAGAGGAAGGGGCCAGGATAGCAGAAGAGGCGAATCCGGGCTGCTCTGTGCAAATCTGATTGCACAGAGGAGGTAAGTATAACATGTTTATTTAAAAAAAAAAAAAAAGACTTTACAATCACTTTAAAGCATAATTCGACCAAACCATATTTATTGCAAGCACTTGAAGTGCTTTGATATGCTGCTAGACTGTTTTTCCCTTCAGTGACGCTAATGAGTCCATTTTTACTAACCTTTGCACGGTGATATACAAGGTTCCTGGAGTTTTTTTCTTTTCTACAACTTTCTATGGCTCATTTATAAGGGGTTTGTTGACCCTAAAATGCTGATATTACGAGGTGCCCTAGTGAAGTTTCTAAGGAGGTTTATGTAAAATATATTCCATATGTGTATAATCTGCTTACAGCAGAGTTTTGGATGGTACAATATGATGGGTGGTGGCTAGTAAACTTCTGCTGGAGTCAGACAATAGTAATCGGCTCAACAAATACTTTACATTACCCTTCCTATTGCTAAAGGAGAAAAACATGGATTTCTGCTTTTATATAAGGTCAACTTTTTGAGTACTACATAGAATGGCTGTAATGTATGTTTGTTTTTATTTATAGTGTTCTACAAAATCTTGTAATATCTATCTGATTCGGTCATCTTTTCAACTTCCAATGTGGCACATAGTCCAACTTTACCTGCAATAGCTAGTAATTTTACGGTTTCTTAGCCTAGGCAATTTTAGAAGATACCGTAGTTTATTGAACTTTAGAAGCCTGAATTTATACTTGGGTTTTACATTCCATCTTCCTGGCATTGTGTCTGAATACAGAACTTGTTTGGATGCTTTGCTTATTTTTTTGGTCCAAGCATGACATCCATTGCATTGAGGTGGTTTTGGTATTAGAAAATTTTCCTGTGTGACACCCCCCATCTACTGATCCTTGGGTAACTATAAAGTTTTCCTAATGCACTTTTTTATGTAAATCCTACATATACATATGTATATATGTATCCTGCAAGTGTTCTCTGACCTCATTTCTTGCATTACCTCAAGTGGCTTGATCTCTTAAGAGATTTGTGCTGTATACATGTGTGTCTAAGTTTATTCTCTAGATTTTTACGGGAGTACAGGAATATTGCAGAATAACTGTCAGCCTGCCAATAAATGGCATGTGCCTAAGACTGCATTCACACCTAAGCTTACTGCAGCAATACCTGCTGCACTGCGCACTCTGCCAGACATCAGGTTGACACATAGAAAACTGATCCACACCAACAATGTGTTAAATTGACCGAAATAGTCCAGTATAAAATTTGAAGAAGCAAAAGTGATTTAAGAATTTTTTGGATGCCCTCCAGGCAGCCCTGGTCCATTGCATGGCTCTGAGTAACTGGTCTTAAAGTGATTCTAAAGGCAGAAGGTTTTTTTTTTGCATTGTATGCATTAAGATAAAAAAAAACCTTCTGTGTGCAGCAGCCCCCCTAATACTTACCTGAGCCCTATCTCAATCCAGCAATGTGTACGAGAGACTCGGCTGTTCGGGACTCATTGGCTGGGACAACAGCGGGCCCCATTGACTCCCACTATTGTCAAAGTCAGCAGGGGACAAACCGCGGCTCTGTGTCTGAATGGACACGCAGAGCAGCAGCTCGGGTGCCCCCATAGTCGGCTGCTTGCTGTGGTAGCACTTGGTAGGAGGGAAGGCCCAGGAGTCCCAATGAGGGACCCGAGAAGAGGAGGATCTGCTCTGTGCAAAACCACTGCAACAGATCAGGTAAGTATGACATGTTTGTTTATTTTTAAACAGGAAAATAACCAGACTTTTTAATATCACTTTAACCTAGGACACCCCCACTGGGTCCCTAATATAAGTCTTGCTAGGATGCATGCTATCTTTAGCCCTCTCCCCCTGGCACACCCTCTCCCCTCTCCACCTATCCTTATCTCCCCCTTTCTTCCCTCTCGATCCTCTCTACCTTTCTACAGTATATAAAATATAATTGTTCAAAGGCAATGGGTTAGGGATGTTTGCAGGCAGCTTGCTAAGGTTGTCTGTCATGTATACATTTCTGGTGTTGACCTTTCTTGCCTAATTCTATGGACTTAATGTCAGGGGTCAAAAACCACCTACTCTTCTGTACCAGTTGCACAAGTTGATATGACTCTTTCACTCAGCTCCGTCTGAGCTGCTTTGATAATGAAAATGTGGCTGACAACCCATGTCTTTTGTTAAATAAAGACTAAAAATTATTTGTTTCTCCCACAGGCACCAAGTTTAGATGAGAAAGTAGACTTGCACTTCATTGCTTTTGTTGATTTACAAGGACATCTGTATGAGCTAGGTAACTTCTTTCTGTTTATTTATATATGTAAAGTATGTTGAATTAATAATCTGCTGGTATGTTGTGGCAGAATGCAAAGACACTAGGAGGTTGAAGGGTGTGTATGCATATATGTTCTAATATTTACAGAAAAGAAATTATATATAAAATATCTAATATATATATATATATATATATATATATATATATATATATATATATACACACACAGCTGGTGAAATGAGTATTGAACAGGTCACCATTTTTCAAGGTAAATTATATTTCTAAAGGTGTTATTCGTGCTAAAGGTGCCACATGTCGGTAACAACCCATGCAATCCATACATACAAAGAAACCAAAACAAATCCTGTCAGAAATTTTATTCATGTGAAATAAAGTGGAATGACAAAGTATTGAACACTCAAAGAGAGGCGCAAAAAGTCAAACGATGGCCTATAAAAAAGGTGTCTCCTTATCAAGGTGTCACACAAAAAATCTTATGTTGG
>BLSH010500277.1:210557-224649 GCA_018402905.1 Glandirana rugosa
AACTATTCCTCTGTGGAAAAAATATCCGGTAGCAAACTGAAAAACGCGGAGAGAAACTCACAAGTTATGAAACAGTAAGGTGAAATAAAGTGTACAGGTAAATTATATTTCTAAAGGTGTTATTCGTGCTAAAGGTGCCACATGTCGGTAACAACCCATGCAATCCATACATACAAAGAAACCAAAACAAATCCTGTCAGAAATTTTATTCATGTGAAATAAAGTGGAATGACAAAGTATTGAACACTCAAAGAGAGGCGCAAAAAGTCAAACGATGGCCTATAAAAAAGGTGTCTCCTTATCAAGGTGTCACACAAAAAATCTTATGTTGGGCAAAGTGCTCTCAAGGCCTTCTCAACCTTATTATTGCAAATCGTACTGATGGCATTGGTTAGAGAAGGATTTCTATACTTCTGAATGTTCCAGTGAGCACTGTTTTTGGGCCATAATCTGGAAGTGGAAAGCATTATTTCACCATAAACCGGCCACAACCAGGTGCTCCTTGCAAGATTTCTGACAGAGGAGTGAAAAGAATTATCTGAAGAGTTGTCCAAGGCCAAGGACCACTTGTGGAGCTCTTCAGAAAGACCTGTAATTAGCAGGTATAATAGTCTCAAAGAAAACAATAAGTAATGCACACAACCACCATGGCCTGTATGCACGCTCACCACGCAAGACTCCATTGCTAAAGAAAAAGCATGTTGAAGCTTGTTTATAGTTTTTCTGTACAACATTTAGACAAGCTTGTGAAATACTGGGAGATTAGTCTATTTAGATGAGACCAAAATTAAACTCTTTGGACGCCATAATAAGCACCATGTTTAGAGGTAAAATGGCACTGCACATCACCCCAAACACACCATACCAACAGTTAAGTTTGGAGGTGGGAACATCATGGCGCGGGGCTGTTTTTCAGCATACGGTACTGGCAAACTTCATATTATTGAAGGCAAGAGTGGAAAAAAATGTACCAAGACATTCTTGATAAAAATCTCCTGCCATCTACCAGGTTGATGGCGATGAAACGAGGGTGGACATTTCAGCAAGGCAATGATTCCAAACACAAAGCCAAGGAAACTCTCAATTGGCTTCAAAGATAGAAAATAAAAATGCTAGAATGGCCCAGCCAATCACCTGACTTGAATCCAATAGAAAATCTATGGAAAGAACTAAAGATCAGAGTTCATAGAAAAGACCCACAGAACCTTCAAGATTTGAAGACTGTGTGGAAGAATGGGCCAAAATCACACCTGAGCAATGCATGTGGCTAGTTTCTCCATACAGGAGGCATCTTAAAGCTGTCATTACCAACAAAGGATTTTGTACAAAGTATTAGATGTCAGTTAGTGTGTTCAATACTTCTTACCTGTGTCATTCCATTTTATTACACATAACTTAATTTCTGAACGTATTTGTTTTAGTTTCTTATATGTATATATGGATTGCATGGGTTGTTACCAACATGTGGAAAAATATGGTCAATAGCATCTTTAGAAATATATTTACCTAGAAAAAATGGTGACATTATATATATTACTGCACTTTGGAATATTGAGAACAGAGCAGTTTTTCAGGCAGTATAGCTGCTCATTGAATGAGTTTTCTTTCCCGTGAGCATAAGTGGCCTAATGGTTACATTTTATAAATGAGCCATTTGTGCTAAAATAGAGACCCTGACCTGATTTTAAGGACCTCATTGTTTCAGCACAGGTGGTTCAGCTAGAATGCAATGATTAAATCAGGAGCTGAAATAAGAAATTGGATAGTGTCACCATTATTTAGGACACTGGCAGGGTGTTCATCAAAGAGAAGTGTAGACTGTTTTAAGTCTTTGGCTGTTTTAGAGACTTGATTTAAGCCAAACTAGCCCACAAATGTTTTGTGTGATTAAAACCATTTAAAATGAGCAAACATATGACTAATTATATAGTTTATCAAGCAGTTGCCTTACCGACAACCTTCTTTAAAGGTACACCAAATTCTGGGAATTTGAAATCATATTGGTGCACTTACAAAAAGAACTATTGTACTGCCTGTGATTACTTTTTTTTTTTTATTTATTGCACCAACATCCAAATTTTTGGGCTAAGCTTTCAGGGTGTGTCCCCTTCTTCAAGGCCCATGCAGTACAGTCCCAAGCTGGCCCTGAAAATATGGATGTTAGTGCAAATAAGAACTATGACGGACAGGACTCAAATGTTCTTGATAGAGGGGGAACATAGAAGACATAAAATAGGGTCAATCATGCTTCTTTTTTTTTAATACTTTTACTTTTGTTATTTTATTGTACATTATACTGTTTGTATATTCAAACAGAATGAAGTACCAGAGCTTAAATAAGTAATAGTGAAAGCTTCAATGGATCCCCTGATTTGAGGTCCATCTATTCACTAATAGAATATTTTTATTGGTTGAAGCCAAGCTGCTCTTTGATGTATCCAGCATGCTATGTATAATGTTTTGCAAATGAATGTGTGGCAGCACTTTTTTTTTCCCCCAATTCATATTTGTATTGTGAATCAATAAATAGATACATATAAATTGTTTTTTTTCTGGGAGGGTGCATGTGATCAGCACAGGGCCAATCGGCATTGTCCAGACAGAGGGTCAGGGGTCATGCAGCCTCATAGGACAAACAAACCTGAATCTTCATCCATGGTGCTCACACCCTTTGTGTGACCACCACCAATGCACTCTAGCAACTCACCAGAGTTAACAATAAAGCTGGCTGTTCATTTTATAGCACAGGATCAGCTCACTTCCAGCCACCACAGGATTCCATATATTTTATCCCTGAGCTTGCATTCTGTGTAGTACGGCTGGGACCAGCACCGCTTAAAGTGGATGTAAACCTGATTCATGAAATTTGACCTAAGCACATATATCTGTAGTATTTTCTTATCTCTCTCCAAAGCACAAGTCCTGTGTCTTTCTGCTGTTTCATTGCTCTGTTATCAGCATGATAACTTCTGACAAGTTTTCTGTCAACCAAGATAAAAGCAGCCTGACATTTGTGTTGAGGGAGGTTGCTATAAATAGATTAACAGAGAGCTTGCCTTTTAACAGCTCTGCAAGGCTCTGCCTATGTGAAGGAGGAAGGTGTGTGCCTTTCCTCCAATCCGCAGTCTTGGCTATATGCCAAGAATCCACTCCCAGTGCTGATCAGGAAGAGAAAATCTCTAACACCATGTGCACTTTCTAAAGAATATATAAAGCTGAAGACAGCAGATATACATGTGAAACTTATGTAGGGCGATTCTTTTCATCTCTATGTATCATCTGGTGAATATATGGGTATATGTGAGGGTTTACATACACTTGATGTCATACAGTATCTCACAAAGCTGAGTACACCTCTCACAGTTTTGTAAATATTTTATTATATCTTTACATTGTAGCAAAGTGTCATTTCTTCACTGTTGTCACATGAAAAGTAGTGAGTGTACAGCTTGTATAACAGCATAAATTTGCTGTCCCCTCAAAAAAACTCAACACACAGCCATTAATGTCTAAACCGCTGGCAACAAAAGCGAGTACACCCCTAAGTGAAAATGTCCAAATTGGCCCAATTAGCCATTTTCCCTCCCCGGTGTCATGCGACTCATTAGTGTTACAAGGTCTCAGGTGTGAATGGGGAGCAGGTGTGTGAAATTTGGTGTTATCGCTCTCACTCTCATACTGGTCACTGGAAGTTCAGCATGGCACCTCATGGCAAAGAACTGTCTGATGATCTGAAAAAGAGAATTGTTGCTCTACATAAAGATGGCTTAGGATATAAGAAGATTGCCAAGACCCTGAAACTGAGCTGTAGCACAGTGGCCAAGACCATAAAGCAGTTTAACAGGACAGGTTCCACTCAGAACAGGCCTCGCCATGGTCAACCAAAGCAGTTGAGTGCATGTGCTCAGCGTCATATTCAGAGGTTGTCTTTGGGAAATAGACGTATGAGTGCTGCCAGCATTGCTGCACAGGTTGAAGGGGTGGGGGGGGGTCAGCCTGTCAGTGCTCAGACCATAAGCCGCACACTGCATCAAATTGGTCTGCATGGCTGTCGTCCCAGAAGGTAGCCTCTTCTAAAGATGATGCACAAGAAAGCCTGCAAACAGTTTGATTAAGACAAGCAGACTAAGAAAATGGATTACTGGGACCATATCCTGTGGTCTGCTGAGACCAAGATAAACTTATTTGGTTCAGATGGTGTCAAGCGTGTGTGGCGGCAACCAGGTGAGGAGCACAAAGACAAGTGTCTTACCTACGGTCAAGCATGGTGGTGGGAGTGTCATGGTCTGGGGCTGTATGAGTGCTGCCGGCACTGGGGAGCTACAATTCATTGAGGGAACCATGAATGCCAACATATACTGTGACATACTGAAGCAGAGCATGATCCCCTCCCTTTGCCACAGGGCAGTATTCACACATGATAACCCCAAACACCCCAGACGTCCACTGCCTTGCTAAAGAAGCTGAGGGTAAAGGTGATGGACTGGCTAAACATGTCTCCAGACCTAAACCCTATTGAGTATCTGTGGGGCATCCTCAAACGGAAGGTGGAGGAGCGCAAGGTTTCTAATATCTACCAGCTCCGTGATGTCGTCATGGAGGAGTGGAAGAGGACTCCAGTGGCAACCTGTGAAGCTCTGGTGAACTCCATGCTCAAGAGGGTTAAGGCAGTGCTGGAAAATAATGGTGGCCACACAAAATATTGACACTGTAGGCCCAGTTTGGACATTTTAACTTAAGGGTGTACTCACTTTTGTTGCCAGCGGTTTAGACATTAATGGCTGTGTGTTGAGTTATTTTGAGCGGACAGCAAATGTACACTGTTATACAAACTGTACACTCGCTACTTTACATTGTAGCAAAGTGTAATTTCCTCAGTGTTGTCACATGAAAAGATAGAATGAAATATTTACAAAAATGTGATGGGGTGTACTTACTTTTGTGAGATACTGTACAT
This sequence comes from Glandirana rugosa, assembly GCA_018402905.1. NCBI lineage: Eukaryota > Metazoa > Chordata > Amphibia > Anura > Ranidae > Glandirana > Glandirana rugosa. The sequence continues at coordinate 215,515 of BLSH010500277.1, forward strand.
CCCAGGAGTGTTCAGGAGGGGAGGAGAGGAAGAGCGGTTTTCTTAGCCAAGCTCTCCTGCCTGCATGCTTCAGCTAAGGGCAGATTAATTCCAAGAAGTAAATGCTACATTAATCCTTTGCCCTTACTCTTTGCCCTTTGCCAGAAATGCTAGGGGGTTTTTCAAAGTGATTTCTCAACAAAATAAAGCATGGAGACATGGATGGATGGGATGGTTTCCTTTGAATATTACAAATTAATTTAACAGTTTTTTTTTTTCTTTTTTTTTGCTTTGTGGTGCTGAGATGCAGTGAAGATCCACTTTAAGCCATGCTGGCCTCAACTGCACTACAGACTGCAAACTCGGGGATAAATATTTGGAATCCTGTGGTGGCTGATGAGCTGATCCTGTGCTATAGAATTTAATAAGAGCCAGCTAGAGTGCTAATGTACAGCGTGGATCGGGAGGGTGTATGGTGTCCACTTTCTTTTTTTTTTTTTTTTTTTTTTTTCTGGAAAGGTGAACTTGCATTTTAACTCACCTAAAACTAAGCTGATTGTGCCATGATCTAGCAATGGTTTGCTTGGTGTCTATAAGACGAGTATGGCCAACTTCCTTTGATGCCTAGTTTTGAGTTTTTTTCTTCAGTTTCCAATAAATTCCTTGTGAAGGTGTAAATAAGAATGGTATGGTTAAGATTGTACATTCAGATACACAGTTTCTGTACTCCAGGACCCTTCCACCAAATATGGAACATAGAACCCTGGGAGGCACAGTCTCTGAAACAAAAGAAGGCAATGGGTGTATACACCGATATCCGCCATAACATCATGACCACTGATAGGTAAAGGGAATAACATTGGTTATCTCTTTACTATGGCACCTGAAAGTGGATGGGATATGATAGGTAGCAAGTGAACTTGTTGTCCCTGAGGTTAATGTTGTGAAAGTAGACAAAATGGACAAGCATAAAGATTTGAGCAACTTGGACAAGGGCAAAATTGTAATGCTAGACCAGTGTTTCCCAACTCCAGTCCTGAAGGCGCACCAACAGGTCATGTTTTCAGGATTTTCATTATTTTGCACAGTTGATTTGATCATGTTCACTGCCTTAGTAATTACCCCAGCTGTTTCATCTGAGGGAAATCCAGAAAACATCACCTGTTGGTGCGCCTTGAGGACTGGAGTTGAGAAATACTGCTCTAGACCACTGGGTGAGAGCAACTCCAAAACTTCAGCTTTTTTGGGATGTTTCCAGTCTACAGTGGTCAGGATCTACCAAAATTGGTTTAAAGAAGGAAAACCAGGGTCCTGATGACAGTTCTGGGCAGCCAAAGCTCATTGATGCACATGGCTAGAGAAGGCCGGCCCATGTAGTCCGATCCAGTAGAAACTACTGTAGACCAAATTGCTAAAAAAGTTAATGCAGGTTTTAATGAAAAGGTGCAACAACACACAGCTATGCAGCTGCAGACCAGTCAGGGTGCCTATGCTGACCAGTGTCCACAGCCAAAAGCACATACAATGGGCACATGAACATCAGAACTGGACCACAAAGCAATGGAAGAAGGTGACCTGGTCTGATAAATCACATTTTCTTTACATTATATGAATGAACAGTTGTATGTGCACAACTTAACTGGGGAAGAGATGGCACCAGGATGCACTATGGGAAGAAGGCAAGCCTGGAGAGGCAGTAATCTGCTATGGACAGCTTGGTGCCAGATACCACAGCATACCATCAAGGGTCTAGCGGTGTCCATGCCTCGACAAGTCAGCATTGTTTTGCCGGCAAAAGAGGAACCTACTTATTAGGTGGTTGGTCATAATGTTATGGCTGATTGGCGTATTTTGTGAGCTTAGTTGGGTTTACAAAAAACACTATATTAAAAGTTTTTGGAAGTATTTTCATGTACTGGAAGGTTGAAGTTCGTAGTGACTACTGACTACATCCCTTCTCCCTCCATAGATTCACGTTAACTCTTAGGTCTCTCTCCCACCTGGCAAAATATAGGTTTTGATAAAGCTGTCTATATGAATAGGTTTGTTTTCCACTTTAGACCTCATGCACACTGGACATTTTTGGACTGTTTTACAACAGCTGTTTTTGGCTTTAGAGGTTTTTTCTACAGTCAATAAAATCCCCAGCATGTTATCCTATGTGTCCATGCACACATAGGATGTTATCAACTTTTTTGGGCTGTAAAAAGAACCCAAAACTAGTGGGTTCTGAGAGGAGTTTTTCAGCTGTAAAACAGCTCTAACTCTGAAAACAGCTTAAAAACGCTGAAAAACACTACAGCTACTGCTTTCCACCACTAATGTTACTGGCTTTTTTTATAACGTCCAGTGTGCATGAGGCCTTTAAACTCAGAGTGGACTTCTCTACCCCTGTGTAGCGCTATGCAGATGCTCTTTTTATATTATCTTGTATGCTGATATTTGATGCTTGCAGTCTAAGATTTCACACCTTTAGGAAAATGCAAATGTTGCATCTTGCAGCTAAGATCTAACAGTGCTGTGTCATATCGGAGCAGGGCTTCAGCTGCTGAGTCAGCTGTGACAGTGAAAGCAGCGGGGTGAGAGTGCCTGTGTTCCTCTATAAGGTAATGCTGGTAGCTTTCAGGTTAGCACACAGAACACTTTGGTTTCATGTGACAACCCATTTAAGAGTATGTATTTAGCTGATGATCATTCTATTTTAATTAACCATATTGTTATTGTAATCTTTTATCCACTGGTGTCGGCAAGGTTATGCAAGAAGGGAACATGGCAATAAGAGTTAACAGCTGTCTGATTTTATTTTATAGATGGGCGGAAGCCTTTTCCTGTAAACCACGGACAGACCTGTGAAGATTCATTCTTAGAAGTAAGAGCATCATGTTACATAAAGCATTTGTTAACCCGAAAAAAAAAATTACAAATCCTGGTCCCTTAAAGCAGATTAAACAGCACAGTGCTTGTGCTATGTAATATGCCCCCCTGTAAACTGTAAAAAAAACCCTGAACCTGACACTTCCTGTATCCCCCTCTCTGCATAGACAACAAAACCAGCGCTTCTGAGCCCTGGCCACCGTTGTCTGTGATGTCAGCAGCCCTGCTCTCATCTCTCCCCCTCCTCACCTGTGTCACTGTAAAGCCAGCCCCCCCCCCCCCCGACTGCTTTTGCCACTACTAGCGGGATATAAAAATGAAAAAGTCTATGCTAGCCCCTCTATTAGAGGCTGGCATAGCACACTGTGCTAGCTGTTATAGAAAACAAGGCTTCTAAGTACCTGTTCAGCCCGATCTTCAGGCTAGTCACATGACTTCAGGATGGTTTCCATGGCTACTGCAGGAGGGACTAAGCGGCCATGCATTCTCCCCAGCTGACATCAGAGGGAGATCTCAGTCCCTCCTGCAGTATCTATCCATCGGAGCTGAAAAGCGGCCCTGGGTCATGTGTCCGGCCTGAAGACAGCTTAAATAGCTATTTAGAACACTCATTTTTTTTTAACCACTTCAGCCCCGGAAGAATTTTGCACTTTAGGACCAGAGCACTTTTTGCGATTCGGCGCTGCGTCGGTTTAACTGACAATTGCGCGGCCGTGCGATGTTGTACCCAAACAAAATTTGCGTCCTTTTTTTCCCACAAATAGAGCTTTCTTTTGGTGGTATTTGATCGCCTCTGCGTCATTTCTTATCGCCGCTATAAACAAAAGAAGAGCGACCATTTTGCAAAAAAACCCAAATTTCTTACTTTTTGCTAAAATTCAAATCCAAAAAAAAAATATAAAAAACCATATTTTTTTCACCATTTTTGGCCGATTTATATAATTCCTCATATTTGCGATAAAAAAAATCGCAATTGGTGTTTATTGATTGGTTTGCGCAAAAGTGGCCGCGTTTACGGATGATAATTCATTTCTGGGGTTTTTTTTTTTTTTTACTAGTAATGGCGGCGATCTGCGATTTTTTAGCGGTAATGCGATATTGGGGGGGACACGTCGGAACATTTTGACACTTTTTTGACGGTGAAAAGACGGCGCGCGGTCGGGAACCTGTTAAAAAAACTGTCACTGTGTGCTATGCCAGCTTCTTATAGAAGGGCTGGCATAGACTTTATTATATGAGTTTACAAACACTTTAAAGTCCTGTAGAAAAACAAAATGGTTTCTGTAGTTGTGTCTAATACCAAGACGTCTGTAGCAATGGGTAAATTATTCCCTCCAAATTTAAAAAGGTCACAACACAATATAAAGACTAAATGCAGAAAATGGCAAGAACATATGTAGAATAGTGTACAGAATGTTGACCTTACTCCATGACCAATTCATGTTGCTGTCTCCTACCCCCTCATTCTCCTCCATAGTACTGTTTACTCTAATCTATGGCATCCCCACAGACATCTGTTTTGCCACTTCATCTAAATTCTGATTGCTAGGTGTCACCTTAGTGTGGAAACCGGGTTAGTTTTTGTTCATGTGCAATGAAATGGTTATTGAATCTTCCTCATAAAAAGGAGAAGGTGAAGCATGGTCCCAAGGAATCTTCCATTCTGTTCAGTGTGGCTTATCCATGCTCCTCACTTAGCTCACTTATTGCTTGAGGAGTTCAAGCTGCTCATATTACTTGTGTAATTCATGCGGTTTATGGTATGCTTTAGTTATTACGATTTATCAACTTTTATTTCTCAATGGGTAATATTTTGGTAAACTAGAGTGTGGAATATACACCTCATGCACACTGGGCTTAGCCACTTGAAGACCAAGCCTTTTCTTGCACTTTTTGTTTACAAGTTCAAATCTGTATTTTTTGCTAGAAAATTACTTATAACCCCCAAATTTACAGATTGCTTTAATGATTAAGCCAGCTGAAAAGCAAAAAATACCGGGGTTATGGCGAGTGTCTAAAAACATCACTTTTACATGCATTTGGCTTTCAGCCCCTGGTCACACTGGTGTAACTTGTCTTGTGATTTGACAATTCTAAATTGCATGACTAGTCGTACCCTATTGTCCACATTGGAAGCAGTCAAACCAGTGCGGCTCCGTTGGAGTCACAACGATTTTGAAAGTAGTAGTATGCACTACTTTTTGCAAGTTCAGGTGCGACTTGCATAGACATCTGTGCATGAAGTCGCACAGATGTCTTCCAAGTCGCATATGAAGTAGCATGATTTCAATGTCGCAATTGGTGTGACCGGGGTGTCAGGGAAGATGAGGAGAATGCCCTGTGTGCACAAGGCCATGAAGTTTAGTGTTACTGTAAAATACCATAGGTCCAATATTTTTATACAATGAAACCTTCTCATCCAAATAATAAAAGTTTAATGGTTGTTTACAGAGCAGCCCTCTTCTCGGGTCCCGCGCCAGCGCTCTTGGCTCCTCAACAGACACTTTAATTTGCAGGAATTTCCTCTCACTTCTTGTTTTGACTATGGGAAAGGAAGTGATGACAAATCTCCCCGATGGGGCACAGATGTCCAAAAACTGATGTTATAACCCTCCCTTACTCTATCCAAAATAAAAAAAATGTTTTTCATGTAGTTCTGCTTTAAAATTAGCACAGTTTAAAACTGTGTTGGAACCGAGAACTGATATCTCACTGCCATTATAAACAGCAGCTGAGACTGAAACCAGAACATTCCTTTTAATGGCTTCCAGCAGACCAAAGGTTTGTGATAGAACTGTAATTACATGATTCCTAAAGCTTTTTTGTGTTTAGCTACTTCATCCATATAATGTCACCTCAGGCTGTACAATGAGAACAGATAAACCTTTGCCAGCAATGCACTATTGGCTCACAAATTATAGGAGATGAAAAGACTATAAAGTCAATCATCCCCATTGAAACAATCTGTCCATGAGCTGAAAAAGCTTCTTTTTAAATGTTTTCCTTTTTCAAAGATGTTTGAACTCTGCAGTGAATAGACATTCCTGTTGATATTTTATGAACCACGGATGTATATTTTTATCAAGTGACTAATCCTGCAGTACAGTATGTTTAAGTCCTTTTGACATTAAATGTATGTTCTGATATTGTTGCTGTCCTTGTTCTGCCCTTTTAGGATGCTACTGAAGTTTGTAGAAAGTTTATGCAACGTGATCCAGATGAACTGAGGTTTACCGTGGTGGCTTTCTCTAAAGCATGATGAAGCCCGGACCATAAAACTGCCCAATAGCACTTGAAAAGAAAGCCACGCGACAAGTGATTTTTTTTTTTTTATATTCATTCTGTGCAAATGCAATTTCTCAATATTATTAATAAACAAACATTTGCTAAGTCTTGACACACTGTGGTGAATTCCTACTACTGTTTAGTTCTCTTTCAGCTAACCAGTATGTGAGATTTTATGGGGTGATGCCAATAAACCTGCCAAGTGAACTGGTTAATTTATAGAATGCTACAAAGAAGAGGGGAAAAATGGAGTGAGCATTTTTCTTCCATCTGTAAAGATTTTGGTGTATTTTAAGTGTGGTTTAGCTTTTTGGTTTGGTAAAACAAACCTTAGGGCATGACTAGAATGGTAGTCGGAGCTTATTTTTGTCCAATTGCATAACACCTCATTGCAGTGTCTACCTCTTTCTCCATTGTAGCATTATATCTGCAGTTAAGTAAGCATGTCACATTTTATCAGTTTTACCACAATTGGGCTTACTTAGTTAAGTAACACAAAGAGCTGAAATAATGTTCAAAGTGCATAACCATAGCAACTTTTCAATTTACTGACATCATAGCAGTTGGCTACTCTTTGATTTTCCCAGAGGGCCTGCATAGGAACACCACATAGGTTAATGAATTCAAGATCTCTTAAACACTGCAGACTTCTAACAAACAGTTGCCAAATCTTATATCTTTGAAGACCTGGAAAGTACCGGATTATTGCAATTTTAGCCCTGGTAATGTGCTTAGTTTCTGCTGTTTCCCTGTTGAGGTGCAACTTACCTTGTTTTGGCTGTTTGGTGCTCAGCATATGTTCCTATTTTGTATGCTGTTTAAATGACCATTTTATTAAAGATACAAATTTGAAATTCAGTAGAGTTGTGCAGTGATTGTTTTCTTCGGGTGTTCCGCAGTTCAAAAGCATGTGTTCGAATGATATACTTATCATTTTTATGAGTCTTAAAGTGATTGTAAACGATCACCTTGTAAAACAACCCATTCAGTTTAAAATTGAAATGAAAGGCAAAATATTTTTGTATAGATATAAATAAAAAAAATGTAAATATCATTTCCCCCTTTTTTAAATAAAGGATCATATTCCCTCTGTTCTCAGCTGCATAAGAGCTGTGGGAAGGAGAAGCAACAGCACACTGCGCTTGCCAGTGAATGGGTGTGTAGCAGGGGGTGTGTCAGAACAAGTGCGATCATTGAAGGAGAGTACACGGAGTTCCCAGCACAGAAGTGTGCTCTCTTGCTTAGTTTGATCAGTTTTTAATAGGTAATCAAGGGAACTAGCAGGAACACCAGGGCTTTTACATAAAAGAAGCAATACAAAGAGAACAGGATACTTTCTCATGCAAGTGCATGGTACAGTAGGCATATGTCAGGAATATAAAGTGTTAGGGTAACACTTTCGGTGTGGTAATTTTATTTATTATTTATTTTAAGTACTTATATAGCGCCATCAATTTATGCAGCGCTTTACATATACATTGCACATTCACATCAGTCCCTACCCTCAAGGAGCTTACAATCTAAGTTCCCTAACTCACATTCATACATATACTAGGGCCAATTTAGACCAGATCTAGTTAACCTACCAGCATGTCTTTGAAGTGTGGGAGGAAACCGGATTACCCAGAGGAAACCCGCACAGGGAGAACGTGCAAACTCTAGGCAGGTAGTGTCGTGGTCGGGATTCGAACCAGCAACTATGTTGCTGCTAGGCGAAAGTGCTAACCACTACACCACTGTGCCGCCCATACATATCAAGAAAATAAAGGCTGCACTAATAATTTTTAAAGGAAATCGTTGAAGTCCTTCATAGATTATAACTGAGGCTGAAAGTATAATCCAGATGGTAACGCACACTCTAAGGCTCCTTTCACACTGAGGTGCTTTACAGATGCTATTTAGCTAAAAATAGCATCTGTAAAGTGCCTCAAAAATCCACCCCAATGTGAAAGCCCTGAGTGCTTTCACACTGGAGCGGTACGCTTGCAGGACGTTACAAAAAGTCCTGCAAGCAGCATCTTTGGGGCGATGAGGAGAGCAGTGTATAATAACACTCCTCTACCGCCCCTGCCATTGAAATGAATAGCAAGCGATTCCGAAGCAGTTGCACATTGCCTCGGTAGCGCGTTAATGCCCAAATGGTGTATTGTATATACACCTCAAACCTGTAATCAGTCTACCAGCAGTAGCCAAATCAATATGCACATGTTGAAAAAGATGGAAAACTGAATTGGATGCACATAGATTGCAAAAAAATGTGTCATATGAGCAGTCTTTTCATAAGTTGTAATCAGATAACTGCTATGGGTAGCCAGAAACTGATAGTCCACCCGGTGCTCCACTATAAACAGGTGCTATTACATCCACCACCGGACAGATAGCAGGCTTACCAGATGTAAGTGCTTACGGCGCTTGTGACTTCTAGCCCAGTCAAGGTCCCTTTCGGGGTTGATCTATGGCTCCACTTCTGTCCTGGGGACAAATCCCTTGCGTTCAAAGGAATTCCAATATACCATCCAGCGTTTATATAAGGAGACAAGCCTCACATAGTGTAATATTGTCAGGAATAGTTTATTATATAAAAGTAATGTACTTACAATTAATATGTATAAAAATCGCATAAAACAATCGCTGGCCGCCTGTAAACCTCCCGTCTCACGGGTATTTGGAGGATAGTGGTGAAGTCAGCGTGCCCTCCCTTTTAGGTGTGGTAATACATAGTCTACTGTCTCCAGTGTAATAATATTTGGTCAAGTTACTAGCCCATGCTTGGCAGATATTCTGCCTTTTTATTTGTGAATATTATACAGGGTTTATTTAGTGCCAACAGTTTACACTGCGCTTTACAATATAAAGGGGGACAGTACGATTACAATACAGTTCAATACATAAGGAATGGGAGGGCCCTGCTCATAAAGCTTGCAATGTAAAGGTGGGGGGGGGGGGGGGAGTGGTACAAAAGGTAATGGCTGCAGGGGATGATCTGATGGAGATGAC
>BLSH010500277.1:224659-238904 GCA_018402905.1 Glandirana rugosa
GAGGTGGTACAAAAGGTAATGGCTGCAGGTAATGATCTGATGGAGATGACACAAGTACAGTTCTTAGGTTGGGGTGGGGTAGGCTTCCCTGAATAAATGAGTTTTCAAGGATCGTCCAAAGGCAGATGGGTAGGAGCTAACCGAACATACTGGGGCAAGGAGTTCTAGAGGATGGGAGAGGCTCTGGAGAAGTCCTGGAGGCAAGGATGGGAGGAGGTAACAAGGGAGCTAGAGAGCATGGTCCATCTCTACTAGGGTCACTTTGAGGGTATGAATCGATTAATTTTGTTACTGATCATTTGAAGCACGTGTATATTGTACACTGGGGTGCAACATCTGTTTTATGTCTTTCCTGGTTGGTTGTATGTTGTGTGAAAGTTGTACCTGAACAGTACACAGTACTGCACAGGTTCATCTATCCAAAAGAAAGTGGCCATGGTTCTACAAATATGAGCATACATAGTAATAAAGTAGAGTTCTGGTGTATCTACAAAGTAATTTAAGTAAACCAGTCACAAACCTAGGCATTTGATTTGATACATTTGGGTTCATTTACTAAAACTGGAGTGCTCAGAATCTGGCGCAGCTGTGCATGGTAACTAATCTGCTACTAAGGCTGGGTTCACACTATCCGACAAAAAAACGGTCCGACTTTGATCATACTTTGCTGTACGATTTACGGTCCTACATGGGGTCAAAGTCGGACCGATTTTCTGTGAACAGGGATCCGACTTTGATCCCGACAATTCCAGGCACCTTGTGCTCTGGGCATCTTGAAGGGGAACTCCACGCCAAATTTAAAAAAAAATGGCATGGGGGTCCCCCTCCAGGAGCATACCAGGCCCTTTGGTCTGGTACAGATTTTAAGGGGAACCCCCATGCCGAAAAAACAGCATGGGGTCCCCCCAGAATCCATAAGAATCCCCAGAACCTTATCCGAGCGCGCAGCCCGGCAAGCCAGGAAAGGGGGTGAGGATGAGCGAGCACCTCCCCTCCTGGACCATACTGGGCCGCGTGCCCTCAACATGGGGAGTATGGGTGCTTTGGGGCGGGGGGGTTCTGCACCATTCAGATATCCCTTCTCAAAGGTAGCGGCGTCATATGACGTCCACCCAACGAGAAGTGGTTAAGCTTTGACAGCAAAACCTGGATATTAAAGGAGTTGTAAAGGCAGAAGGTTTTTTTATCTTAATGCATTCCATGCATTAAGATAAAAAAACCTTCTGTGCGTAGCAGCCTCCCCAGCACCCCCTGATTGCTTACCTGCGCCCCTTCTCTCTCCAGCGATGTCAATGATTGTCTTATCCATCCGGGACTCTCCTCCTGATTGGCTGAGACACAGCAGTGGCACCATTGGTTCCCGCAGCTGTCAAGAGAGGGGGTATGGCCAGGTGAGGCATCCAGGTCTGAATGGACACACAGAGCTGTGGCTCTGCTTGGGTGCTCCCATAGAAAGCTTCTGGCTGTGGGGGCATTCAATAGGAGGTAGGGGCCAGGAGAGCAGAAGAGGAACCCTGAAAGAGGAGGATCGGGGCTGCTCTGTGCAAATCCACTGCAACATTGGAGGCAAGTACAGGGTGGGCATTTATATGGATACACCTTAATAAAATGGGAATGGTTGGTGATATTAACTTCCTGGGTGGTGACCATGGTGGCCATTTTGAAGTCGGCCATTTTGAATCCAACTTTTGTTTTTTCAATAGGAAGAGGGTCATGTGACACATCAAACTTATTGGGATTTTCACAAGAAAAACAATGGTGTGCTTGGTTTTAATGTAACTTTATTATTTCATGAGTTATTTACAAGTTTCTGACCACTTATAAAATGTGTTCAATGTGCTGCACTTATAAAAGGTTATCCTTAAAATAAATAAAAATAAACCTGTTATACCTAAACCATTGCGCAGAGCAGCCACGATCCTCCCCTTTCTGGGGCCCCCTCCTAGGGTTGCCACCTCATCCCTCTAAACCCGAACACACATTTATTAAACAGGTTTTGAGGCTAATTTAATGCAGATAAGGCACCAAGTGAGTTTGATTACCACCTTAATCAACCTCAGAACCTGTGTAATTAATATGTGTTTGGTTTTAAAGAGGGAGTCAACCGCAGGGTTAATTTTATTTTCACTGACCTGCAAATTCAAGCCACATCACATAATAGCACATTATGTGAAACTTACCTGCAACAAAGCCCTCCACCACCAATGCATTGTCACCAGGTAGCTGTTCCTTCAGAGTGCATGCGCCGATGACATCAGCTGTATACACCCTGTTCCAAATTATTATGCAAGTTATATTTCAGTGTCATAAATATTTAATATTTTGTATTTCAGTTTAACTCACGGATGGCATTATGTCTCAGGGCTCTTTTGAACACTGAAAACAATCTTGGACATCTGTGATAATAAGATTGCCAGGTGGGCCCAATTAAAGGAAAAACTACTAAAGGAGGGTGTTCCACATTATTAAGCAGAGAACCATTTTCAAGCAATAAGGGGAAGAAAAGGGATCTCTCTGCTGCCGAAAAGAGTGAAATAGTTCAATGCCTTGGACGAGGTATGAAAACATTAGATATTTCACGAAAACTTAAGCATGATCATCGCACTATAAAGAGATTTGTGGCTGATTCAGGGCACAGGCGGGTTCGTGCAGATAAAGGCACATTGAGGAAGATTTCTGCCGCATCCATGCATCAAATCAAGAGAGCAGCTGCTAAAACACCATTACATAGCAGCAAACAGATATTTGAAGCTGCTGGTGCCTCTGGAGTCCCACGGACATCAAAGTGTAGAGTCCTCCAGTCTTGCAACTGTGCATAAACCTTCCATTCGGCCACCACTAACCAATGCTCAGAAGCAGAAACGGCTGCATTGGGCAGAAAAATACATGAAGACTAATTTTCAAACAGTCCTGTTCACTGATGAGTGCAGTGCAACCCTGGATGGTCCAGATGGATGGAGTAGTGGATGGTTGGTGGACGGCCACCCTGTTCCAACAAGGCTGCGATGTCAGCAAGGCAGTGGTGGAGTCATGTTTTGGCCAGAATCATGGGAAGAGAGCTGGTCGGCCCCTTTAGGGTCCCCGAAGGTGTAAAGTTGACCTCTGCAAAGTATGTCGAGTTCCTGGCTGACCACTTCCTTCCCTGGAACAGAAGGAAGAAATATGCTTTCCGTAATAAAATCATCTTCATGCATGACAATGCACCATCTCATGCTGCAAAGAATACCTCTGCATCAATGGCTGCTATAGGGATAAAAGGAGAGAAAGTCATGGTGTAGCACCCATCCTCCCCTGACCTCAATCTTATTGAGAACCTTTGGAGCATCCTCAAGCAAAAGATCTATGAGGGTGGAAGGCAGTTTACATCCAAACAGCAGCTCTGGGAGGCTATTCTGACATCTTGCAAACAAATTCAAGAAAAACTGTCAAAAAACTCACAAGTTCAATAGATGCAAGACTTGTGAAGCTGCTAACAAATAAGGGGTCCTATGTTAAAATGTAACTTGACCTGTTAAAATGTTTAAAAAGTTACAGTGTTGTTCAAAGTTTGATTGAAATAGCTTTTGATTTGAGTAAATATGCTTCAAACACAACAAATTACAATTTTCAGTACTTTACAACCTATAAAGTGTTTTGAAACTTACTGTGCATAATAATTTGGAGCAGTGCATTGTAAGTTTTTTATTTTGAAAAAAATACTGTTATTAGGAGGTATGTTCGAATAAAATTTGAATTGTACTCTTAATAGTTGATAACATGAGAATTATGCTGACTGTCGCTTACATCAATTATTTAGGTAAATTAGAAAAATATCATTGGCATAATAATTTGGAACAGGGTATATACGGTAAATATCTCCTAAACGGCACGCGTTTAGGAGATATTTACAGTACTTATAGGTAAGCCTTATTATAGGCTTACCTATAGGTACAATGCATGTATGGGAGTTTACAACCACATTAAAGGGATGAGGTGGCAATCCTACCCCTGCCGTAAAATGCCTGTCACCGCAGTATGTGTGAATTGACCCTAAAGGTATTTAAAGTGTTGCCTCTGGACACTTTTTGGGTATTATGTTGTTTTGTCATTTTACGAGCACTCACAATTTTGAAGCTTGACATATTTGACACATATTTACTTGACACAGTCTCCTCATTTTATACTTTTTTTTTTAAATTATTATTACGATTTATATTTTTTTTGTATTTCGGAAAGCCTAAAAAAAAAAATAGGTAGCTTGCGGTAGGTAAATTTACAGTATCCAAACAAACTAATGGGAAAATGTGTGCACCCCCAAAACAGAATATAAGCATAAAACACACACAAAAAACATCCACAATACTCAAATATAATTACGAAAAATCAGTGTAAATAAAGTCCAAATATATGACGGGATCCTAGTTGATACAAACGCACAAACAGTGCAATTGCAAGCATGAAACCCAGTGGCAAGATGTCAGTGTGTAGCTCCTGCCCCAATGCAATTCATGCGAATGCATGTCTTCAGGGGACGCTAATAAATCTACTACACCATGGGATTTATTTACTAAAGGCAAATCCACTTTGCACTACAAGTGCACTTGGAAGTTCCATTCGCTGTAGATCCAAAGGGGACATGCAGGGATAATAACCAAACGCATTTTTTCTTGTACATGATTGGATGATAAAATCAGCAGAGATTCCCCTCATTTCAGATCTTCCTCCCAGATTTACAGCGACTGCACTTCCAAGTGCACTTGTAGTGCAGAGTGGATTTGCCTTTAGTAAATCAACCCTTATCTGTAGTCCCCTGCTTGTGGCTCCTTGCGGTGAGTGTTTTTTTTTTTTTTTTGACCAAGTGTGAGGGTTCATCTTAATACAAACAAGCATGTTGCTGCTTTCCTCTGGCAGCTTTAATATCAGTGAGTGCATTTTGGTTCTGTTGCTCACGTGTGGTGGAGATTAGTTTTTAGCTGGTGGAACACTTTCTGTGCAATGATATTTATCACATATTTGGACTTTCTCACTTTGGACTTTATCTGCACTGATTTTTTAAAAATTTATTCTGAGTATTGCAGATGTTTTTTGCACATTATGTTTTAAGCTTGTCATTTTTGTCATTTGTTTTGGAGGTGCTGCGCTATTTTTCTTCATACATTTGTGCAAATACTCACTGTGATTCAATGTTTCTTGGACAATAAAATATGACTTCACAGGGGTACTTTCTATTAGCACTGTAATACTGCATAAATAATACAAGAGCATAACACCCAACAGCAACAAACCTAAAGAGCTGTAAAGCAATAAAATAGCATGGGAAAAGACAGACAATATTAAAAACACAATTAACAATCACACTAAGGCTGGGTTCATATATGAACCGCCTGCGGCTCACAGCAGGGATCAGGTGCGTCCTGGTTCACCGTTTCAGGTCTGATTTCAGCCCGAATTTTGGGCTGAATTCGGACCTGAAACAGACCAAAGGTCGCACAACGTTTTTGTGAAAAACACACCGGACCTGCTGTGGAGATATGTGAACCGGCACATATCTATATGCTATTGCGTATTGGGTGCAGGGATCCGGCATCCAATTCGCAATGGTGTGAACCCAGCCTAAGACTTTTGAGGTTCAATGAATTTGAAAGGACATAATCAGCATGAATATCATCTAATCTGATGTAAACTGACTTTCTTTGTGTTAACATTGCATTGGAACAATAAAGGAAGTTATCAAGTTTAGCAGTTCTTGTGCAAGGAGCTAATGAACAAAAAGCTACTGGTACATCCTAAAATGCTACTTTGAAATAATGTTCCATAATCTTGTTCTGCTTTGCCCTTTAAATGGAGCCTGTTCTGAAATTGCTGACCACTTTCTGAAAATGATCTGCCATTGTCTGGTCAATACCTCTGACTTACAGACCAAGAAAAAGAACATTGTACTTCTGCAAAGATGCAGAATTGTGTATTTATATACTTGCTCAGGTGTAGAGATGAGATATTTTGACTTTCTCTTGTTTTCACTTGTTGCATGCTTTTTTCACTACATTGGAACTTGAAATGCTCCCTAATGAAACCAGACAACTTGTATTTTTAGGAAAGGTAGCTAAACCCATACTTACATTACAATCTGAGTTTTAAAGTAAAATGTTAGTAAAGGTTATAGTGATTTGAAGAGGTTCTCCTTCCTGGAGAGAAAGTCATAGCTGAAGTGCAGCGCAAGATACTCATTGCTTCTGTTTCATTCATTTGGTGGACTTGTGCTTCCTACACTTTCAATCATCGGATCACCAGTCATCCGGGGAGCAGCTCTGATATAATGAAAAAAAAATCCCTAATTTTCTACCAAGAGGGCAACCCCCACACAGAAACACAGTGCAGAACAAGGCTGGTAAAGCAGTAATTTGGGGGGTGGAATCGGCAGCAGGCAGCCTATGGGCAATACAGTTGACTAGTCCTTTTCCCTCTGCTTGCCATTGTTTTGTTTTTTTGCATAATGTCTCCACGGATTAAGTCCTCTTTAAAGCCACACTCTAGGCACAAAAAAGTGTCTAGCTATATTCCTCAATAACTATAAGTGGAGGGAGGGCTTGTGGGGCATGGAAGAGCAAGTGATGTCTACATAGGAGTTTTAGTACATATGGCACATGGCATCAGTCACCTCACTAAAGATGCATTAGTGTGCTGACTGCTAATGCATAGCGTCTGGTTTTAGTGAGTTCCCCAAAAGCATTCTCCTAAGGCAGATTCCCCTTTACAAAGAATTCAAAACGACTGCATTTAGATGTCCTGGAGAGGCACCTATGAGTATGCCCTAGTGTGAGGTTGATGTTCTCAGGTTGACCTGGGCCCTGGCTGGTGGCTAATGCAAATGCAAAAACAGCAGCAAAGAAAATTCTAAGTGCAATAGTTTGCAGATGTGGAGTTCCTGAAACTATTGAGTGTGATGGAGGAATCCAGAATCCATTTTACTGGGGAAGTGATGAAAGGGGTAATGAAAGTACTTAAAGAGGAAGTAAAGTCATTTTTTTTTAACTTGCCCCTACAGGTAAGCTTATAATAAGGCTTACCTGTAGGTACAGTGAATATCTCCTAAACTTGCACTGTTTATGAGCAGGGCCGGCTCTACCACTAGGCGGAGTAGGCGGCCGCCTAGGGCGCACTGCAGCCTAGGGGCGCCTGCCTGCTGTTGATCTGTCACTGGCTGCTCTTCATTTATTCATGTAAAAACTGACACTGTCTGACTGAGATAATGAGATTGTATTATCACATGCCATTTGAAAATGGATATAGAAATAGTGACTGATCTGCCAAATACCACCCTCCGCCCCCACCCCCCATGAGGCTGCATTTGATGGGCACAGGTGAAGCTGTATTTGATGGGCACAAGTGAAGCTGTATATGATGAGCACAGGTGAGGCTGTATTGATTGGCGCTGGTGAAGCTGTATATGATGGGCACATGTGAGGCTGTATTGATTGGCACTGGTGAAGCTGTATTTGATGGGTGCTGATGAGGCTGCATTTGATTGGCACTGATCAGGCTGCAATTCATTGGCGCTGCTCAGGCTGGGCAGAGAAAAGGGGGTGGAATCAGGGGTGGAGCCAAGGGGGGCGGCAAGATGAGGTTTCGCCTAGGGTGTCAAAAATCCTTGCACCAGCCCTGTTTATGAGATATTCACAATGAATGCAGCCGGCAACGTCACTGGTGTAGAGCTATGTGCCGCAGCCAAGGGCTCCCGCATGCATGCACGGGAGTGATGTCATCGTGGCCCCAGCCACTCATACAGCTGGAGCCTGCGAGCCCGGAAGGAAGACTGAGGGAAGATAGAAGCCCTGTCAGCGGTGACAGCACACCGCTGGAGTGCTTTGTTCTAAGGTATTTCATAATGTGCAATGCATACTAGCCATTGTCTTGAAGGGGATTTTTTTTTAAATGCTGTGGTTTATTACCGCTTTAAAAGGTATCTTCAATCTGTTTAGAAAAAACTAAGTCGGCAGCTACAACTACTGTAACTGCTGACTTTTTTTTTTTTGAAAATGTTTATTCTGAGTTTAAAATAAAGATTGCATAATAAAGTTGAATGGTATTTGTTCACTGCTAAATTTTAATAAAGACTTGTCCAGGGATTCAGCACTGTCCTCACCAGGGCCTGGTTCTTCGCTGTTCTTTGGGTCCCCTTGGTCACTATGTTTACTGTAGGAAGCCAGCTGGGACTCATTGCTTCTCACTGCGCCTGCGTGAGTTGTGTGGCACTGTGAGTGTTGGCCTGCAGCCTCCTTTGACATGTCCCATGAAGTTGCGGGGGAGGGGATGAACTTGTGTTTGGGTTGCCTAGGAAGAAGGAGTGGGTACCTGTCAAAACTAGGTACTGCTCCCTATAAAAAAAAAAAAAAAAAAGAATTCCCCGCTGAACACTGCCAAACCCTATAAGAAGCTGCTTTGACATATCATCACGGCCGCGTGCTGTCTTGTCGTCCTTAACAGGAAGCAGCACCCCCCACCCTCTTCAGATGCCCTGTGTGTTAGGGGTAAAGATGTGGAGCTGATGGAGACAATGACTGCTAGAATCCAGGACAGAATGAAAGCCCACAATAAGGTCTAGGAATTATGGAATCGCCAGGAGGACCTGTTTTGAGCCCGTAAATAAGCTGTTATGATGACCCTCTATTCTTCTCTTTCCTTCTTTTTCTTCTTTCTTATTTACTTTCCATGATCTATTTTATGTCATTTTAGTTTTTCTATAGTGCTCCATAGTGCTACAATGTTCCAGTAATACTATTGTTTCAATTGAACCCATGTTACTCATGGTTGTTACCTCCATGGTTATTTCACAATGTCTTTATTGTTTGAAAAGCGTTTACTGTGAACATTGCACTACTTTCTTTTTGAATGTTTATATTCTATGATTTTTTCAGTAAAAATCCATTAAAAATGATTTAAGGAAAAAAAAACCCTCAAATGTTAGAGGAGGGTGGACAGAGATAAAGAAGAACTTCCAATTTCAGGTAAATTTCCGCGTTCACATACTGCAAGCTTTCCATACGCCCTATGATCAACAAAGCAGTATATGGTATAAACCTTATCAATAGCCCTATATTCTGTACAAACTTCTCCTATGTGACCACATGGTCTGTCCCCCTATGAAATTTTATTTGGAGCGCCAACCAAAACAGGGCTTTATTCCCCCAGAAGTTGCAGGATTCTCACTCTCGTCCATTAGAACATGTTCAAATTTTGCAAGGAACATTGAATAAAGTGCATGAAGGTGTTTAAAATTCTATCCCGACTTCAGATGTGTACAGAATATATCCAGGTGATTGGGTGGTGGTCAAGTGACACATCAGAAAATGGCTGGAACCAAAATTTGACAGCACATGCTTAGTTTGTATGGAGAGTTTTTTTTCTTGGTCGCATGTGATCAACACAGGGCCAATTGGCAGTGTCCAGACAGAGGGTCAGGGGTCCTGCAGCTTCATAGGAGTAGAAAAAGAACTCCTCCTACAACAGTGGTTATCAACTCCTGTCCTCGGGACCCACTAACAGGCCAGATTTTAAGTATTACCTTGGGGAAATGCAGACTAGATTACTGCAATCACTGAGCAGCAAATTATGTCACCTGTGATGCATTTCAGTTATCCTGCAAACCTGGCCTGTTAGTGGTTCCCGAGGACAGGAGTTGAGAACCACTGACCTACAAGCTTTAACCAGACACTAAAAGTCACAAGACTGCTATATACTGCTGATGAGAAAAGGTATTTAACAGTTTATATTTGCTAAAATAATTGCATTTCCATGTTCTGTGCACTGTGGGAGACCAGATATAGTGAATGCAGGGTCCTGGGTTTAGTAACACTTTAAACAGGACCAGAATAAATGGCTCATACACAGTCTCCACAGCAAATAAACACAAATCTGTAACTTTTGAGTGTTTCAAAACACATAGACACCCCACAAATCTGTCTAGACAGTAAATGTTTAGTTAATACTAAATGTACAACGTTGGACGTTTCAAATTGTGCTGGAACAGGAGACAATGGTCAATATTTTATTGCAAATCCAAAATTAAATACAACCCTCTACAGTACTAATGTCTCAAGGTTTCCAGTAAGTAAAAATCTCAGTTACCTGCAGTCACGTGGTATTGCACCTAGCTTTATAGGAGTAATACCATCTATACGCAGAGGTTTATATTTTATATGTGGAGATCAAGCTTAGGCCTGGCTTCTTGCATATGTTACGCTGGAAAGTTTTTATCTGCTTTGGTGTTCAAAATGTCCTTTAATATTCAAGAGAGCTGTTCACAGAGAGTGATAGGGCATGGTCATGGTTCCCTTGCTGTATAGGATGGGTAATTGAAGCAATGAAAAGCATAAATAATTACACAAGAATTTGAGATGCAATAATTAACCTTACCACTACTGATATACACTACACCTTATTCTGATGACAAGCGAGTTTTTACTGTTTACATGTGAGTTGCCAATCTTATAATAAATGTATACTATTTACTACACTCAGAGTGTGCCCTTTGTTATTTGTATTTGTAATCCTAGAGATACTTCAGTCTCTTAGAAGTGCTGCACAGAGTGTTTGGCGACCAGCAAAAACTTACCCTGGATATTCCATTAGAGCTCAATACATATTCATCAGTCCACTCTACAATTGTGTGCCATATCCACTTTTTATATTTATCAGACTGTGCTTCTGTCCAATTGCACACTGTACCAACAGATGTCCACCATTCCTGAATAACCAGTCATTCTGAGAAAGCTAGGGGCAGGGCCAGCTCTACCACTAGGCAGCAGTCTAGGGCACACTGTCGCCTAGGGTGCCCAGCTGCTGTTGATCCATCACTGTGTCAGTGAAGAGGAAAAGTAAGAGCCACGGCTGGCTTCCTGTCTCACTCTAACCTACTGACACCATCCTCTGTCCTACTGACCCCGTCCTCTGCCCTACTGACACCGTCCTCTGCCTTACTGGCACCGTCCTCTGCCCTACTGACACCATCTTCTGCCTTACTGACAAGTCCTCTGCCTTACTGACACCGTCCACTGCCTTACTGACACCGTCCACTGCCCTACTGACACCGTCCACTGCCCTACTGACACCGTATTCATACGTAGGACAAAGGGGGTGGAGTCAGGGACGGCAAAATGAGGTTTCTCCTAGGGTGTCAAAAATCCTTGCACCAGCCCTGTCTAGGGGAGAGCTGAACAAGACACCATCCCTCTGTGCCAATGTAGCAGAAGCTACTAGTATTTGGCTGGGTGTAATTCAGAGAAAATTGGGGTTAAATTAACAAAAGGAGTGAAAGAGATTCACTGTACTGTCATTTAAGCACAAGAGAGTCTGTTTTGTGTAATGGTTTTTGCAATGTACATTTTGTTCACTGACTAAGCTTCGTACAAGAATGCTCTCTCTTTTACCCCCTTCCTTCTCAAGGTTTTAGTTTAGGAAGAGTGCTGCTGACATATGAAATTTAATAGTCCTCTATTTGCGGGTTTTTAATAACATCTCACACCCCCTTCTTTCTAGTGTTGACAACCTACCAAATTGAGATTTACTGACACGACATCCAAAATTTACTGGCATAGCCAAGTTTTTACTGGCATTTACAAAAGTTACAAAAGTTACAGCTTTAAGTGCAAATTTTCAGTATTTAGTGTGTAGAAGCACAGATGATGATGACACCTCACCGACACGACACGTCCCTTCCTGAGTCACAGTGACTGCCTCTCTTCATGTCAGGTTGTCCCTTCAGCCTACTCCAGTCTAAACAGCACTGGCAGTCCAGCTCCCGGCTTGCCTTGCTCCCATCTCGTAGACCCGCACACGAAGCTCCAGCAACTCTGCTTGGCTACCTTGAATTATGACATCACACGACACACTCAAGCACCGCCTCCACCAGACTCGCCCTGGCAGCCTCCACCAGACCCGCCCCCTGCTGAGGCTGGCTGAACACACTGTAACAGTCACAGCCATATTTTTTACAGGCAAACAGTTTATGTCACTGGCATTTACTGGCAGGAGAAAAAGTGCCAGATTTTTACTGGCTGCCAGTAAAAATACTTACGGTTGGCAACACTGCTTTTTTATGTTATGTATAAAATAGAATGTAATAATTAACCTCGTTGGAAAAGATATCAGATATTTTAAACAGAGTTTGTGGCCTATGCATCTGTTCATGTATATGTATAGTTATTTTTTTTCTCAGCATCTCAACCAGAAAAATCTATAACACTACAAAGGGTATAGGTTCACTTTGTGTGCACTAAATGACTTTGCAAACCTGGTGAAAGTAGTAGTGATATCATCGTTGCACTGCACATCGTCAGAGCAGAGCTGTGGCAGGGACCTAGCATGCTGCCTGTAGAAAGCTAAAGGAGTGAGGTCGATACAAGACCAGTCACTCTGCACAAGGAGAGTCAGTGTCCTTCGAGGTAGTCCTTTCCTTGTGATTGGATTCTTATCTTAGCATCAGATTGATCCTTTGTGATCTCCCCTCCCTCTCTTCACCACTTCAGATTTGGATGTTGGTCCCTCTTGTTGTTGCAGTGGGTTCCTGGTTCTGTCCTATATCCATCAGTGGCTGTTGCTCACTGCACAGCTGGACTGCTTTTGGGAACCCCCCCCCCCGCTGTTTAAGAATTCCTCTGTTCCTCAATGAACAATTAGGAAAGATCAGACTTAACATTAAATCAATTTCTTGAAGTCCATTGAGAGACACAGGAATTCTTGACTGCTTGAGGACTGCCCCACGTACATATACTGCAGCAGGGCGGCCCTTAAGCGCAATCCCATTGGACGCCTAGGAGGAGATGCACGGCTGCCGTGATGGAGGAAAAGACACAGGAGCTGCTGCCTGATGCCCGCTGCCTAGATGGGGTAAGTGCTGGGCCGACAGTGGGGGGGGGGATAGGGGAGTAGTTGTTTGCCGCTCCCCCCCAAAAAAAAAAAAACACCAGCCACCACTGTATGTAACATCTGGAATTTGCATGGGTTATCCTGGCAGGAACCCAGTACTTCTGTAGGAGCACTTTATAGGCAAACTTGAGGGTAGCAGGGTAAAGGAACATTTTGCCACTGACGACCAGGCTCTACTCCAGTCCTCTGGGTCAACAGAATCCATCAGTTCTCACTCCGAGTGAGTTACGTAGGAGAGGGGGGCTGAGGATGCTCAGCTGTTTAAGAAGGCATAGAGGGCCAAAGTGAGGCCCGGGGACCCCGGCGAGTGTTAACGAACATGTTCAAAGATCATTTTGCAGAAAGTAAAGCCTATATGGAGACCGGTGCACAATTTCAGGAGCTCTAAAAAAGCACCCATAATGGAATATAAACTCTTTTGTTTTTCAACAGAACAAGCTTCCCTGAAAATGTAGCAGCTAGAGCAGGGGTGTGCAACCTGTGGCCCTCAGGCTGGGTTCACACTATCCGACAAAAAAACGGTCTGACTTTGATCCTACTTTGCTGTGCGATTTACGGTCCTACATAGGGTCAAAGTCGGACCGTTTGTCTGTGAACAGGGATCTGACTTTGATCCCGACAATGCCAGGCACCTTGTGCTCTGGGGATCTTGAAGGGGAACTCCACGCCAAATTTAAAAAAAAATGGCATGCAGTCCCCTCCAGGAGCATACCAGGCCCTTTGGTCTGGAGTGGGTTTTAAGGGAAACCCCACGCTGAAAAAACGGCGTGGAGTCCCCCCCCCCAAAATCCATACCAGAGCTTTATCCGAGCACGCAGCCTGGAAGGCCAGGAAGGGGGTGGGGACGAGCGCCCCCCCCCCCCGGACCATACCAGGCCGCGTAAAAAATGGAAAAGAAATTCCCGCGCTAAAAAGTCCTCTTGAGTGGCAGACACCAAATGGACGAAGATGAATGTACCGATGTGTGCAGCCCTCCTCGGACGGGGAAATCCGAAAGTAACTGGAAAAAGACAAGAAAAAAGGAAGGCGCACGCACCTAGTGCATTACCAAAAAAGAGATTTAATAAAAACTGATGATAAAGGAGGGTACTCACATAGAGTCAGGAGTTGAGACGTAGTAAAAACACAACTTAGGCAGGATAAGACAGGGTAAAACCTGACGCGTTTCGGGGGCGCACCCCCTTCCTCAGAGCTTTGCTACCCTGGACTGTCAGACCCGAGAATAAATATGTTACTGCACAAATGCCGCTGGTTCAAATAATTAGCCACTAATCAAACAATTAGTCAATTAGGAGCCAATAATCACAGGAATGGCCTATTGATGAAAACAATTTTAAAACTT
>BLSH010500277.1:238914-265400 GCA_018402905.1 Glandirana rugosa
GTAGCCCCTAATGGTATGATATACAAAATGGAAAAGAAATTCCCGCGCTAAAAAGTCCTCTTGAGTGGCAGACACCAAATGGACGAAGATGAATGTACCGATGTGTGCAGCCCTCCTCGGACGGGGAAATCCGAAAGTAACTGGAAAAAGACAAGAAAAAAGGAAGGCGCACGCACCTAGTGCATTACCAAAAAAGAGATTTAATAAAAACTGATGATAAAGGAGGGTACTCACATAGAGTCAGGAGTTGAGACGTAGTAAAAACACAACTTAGGCAGGATAAGACAGGGTAAAACCTGACGCGTTTCGGGGGCGCACCCCCTTCCTCAGAGCTTTGCTACCCTGGACTGTCAGACCCGAGAATAAATATGTTACTGCACAAATGCCGCTGGTTCAAATAATTAGCCACTAATCAAACAATTAGTCAATTAGGAGCCAATAATCACAGGAATGGCCTATTGATGAAAACAATTTTAAAACTTGAGCATAAAATCACTAGTAATTCTATGCATATAAATATATATCTATGTATATAGGATATAACATATATAACATATAACATGTAATAAGTGACATATTAGACCATAAATGGCATATTAGACCATAAAGTGCAAATGACAAATGTAAATGTTGATACATAAAAATCGTCATTTACCTCAGCGCTAGTAGACCGCTGACACTGGAAGCCAGGACCGCCTGATAACAGGCCGGCGTGCCCCCGAACGTCTCCATCCCAGGGAGAGAACACCGTGGGGACAAAGGAAGAGGAAGAGGAGGGGAAATCGGCGGTGGCACGCTGGGACGCTGAGGACTGGGCGGAAGTGTATGCAACAGCTAGACCCGGACATTCCGAGACGTCACGTCCGACCGGAAGTGACGTATAGGTGTACCCGAGACGACAATGTACAAGAAACTATCCAGAGCGGACAAGGGTCTGACAACACCAGGGGAACATTACAACAGTTTATAACTAGAAAGTAATATTAAAAATCAATGTCAAAAATGAGAGATCACATTTCTGCTAATGGTATTCCCTGATGAAATTAAGTGAATAAATAGATAGATCCCTAATAATAATTAATAATTGATAAACAAATAAATAAATCTCTATGATCATAATGATCTATTGCAAACACTTGGATGTGCAAAAAGAATAATGAAGAAAAAAATTGTGTATATAAAAATACGTATTTTTTAGCCATTACTATAAGGATGAGATTAGTATAGAAAGTAAAATTTTTTGAGTTGTATGGATAAAAATGACCCAAAATAGGACCATATATATAAAAGGATCAGGACAAACCGATTGGAAGGGTAGCTGTCCTAAATACTTAGCAACTGACCAGATGAGACAAACCCTGACCAGACGAGGCAAATGGAGGCGGAAAAGCCAAAAAAAGCCAAAAAAGGGGCAAAGAGAAAACCTAGAAGGTCATCACATAAGGGTCTGGACATCTAACCCCACGTTGAGGCCCCCTGGCACCAGAGCCCCCAAGCGATGGATCCAGAAAGACTCTCTTCTACATAACCTTCAGAATCTATGACCAGTATCCACATCTGCTTTGACGGTCTCTAACCCGAACAATTTCAAACCAGAAGGGTTTTGATCGTGCTTGTTCAAAAAGTGAAGAGGTAAAAAGTGCTTGTCAAAACCCTTGAGTATATTTCTTTTATGTTCGCCAAAACGTATCCGTAAAGTGCGTGTGGTACGGCCTATGTACATCAGACCGTAGGGGCACAATATACAGTACATCACGAACTCGGAACTGCAATTAATAAATTGGCGAATGGTATGAACCTGGCCATCGGTACCCATGACCTCCTTCTTCCTGTGCCACATGTAGTGACAAGCTCCACAGTTAGGGACTCCACGTCTGTAGCTGCCTTTCTGATCAAATAGGCTGCTCCATTTCTGATGAAGAATGGGTTTCAGTGGACGGACTCTACTGGGTGCAATGAAACCCCTCAAGTTCTTGGGCCTACGAAAAATAACGGTGGGGCGTTCTGGAATAGTTTTATTCAGACATGGATCCTGATGGAGAATGCTCCGTTTTTCAATAATACGTTTTATGGGGAAGGTCTTACTGGTAAACCTGGCGGTAAAGGAGATAACTGAATGACTACGGGTCCCAAAGCTCTCCGCACTTTTGGCAGAACTGTCATTTGTGTCCATATCTTGTAGATATTTCTGCCGATATTTCTTATAGGCGTTTTCGATAGTGGCTTGATCATATCCTTTTTCCACAAACTTCTTCCTTAGTATCTCACTCTGTCCTTCATAGTCTGACAACCGAGAACAGGTCCTTTGAAGTCGACAGAACTGGCCCGAAGGCACATTTTGGATCCATCTAGGGTGATGCTGGCTGCGGGCATGGAGGTAAGAATTCCCCGCTGTTGGCTTAAAATGTGTTCGAGAGAAGATCTGACATTCATCATCAACCATTAGTTCCAGATCTAGAAAAACCAACTTATGTTCATCTAGGACATGGGTGAACTCAATACCAAAAGGGTTATTTTGGCAGTGTGTCATAAAGGAGGCTAACTGAGCATTACTTCCATCCCATATGATGAGGATGTCATCTATGTAACGGGCATAGAGGACCAGGTTCGCCCCAAAGGGGTTATTGGACCAAATGAAAAATTGCTCCCAAGACCCCATGAAAAGATTGGCGTAACTAGGGGCGAACCTGGCCCCCATAGCTGTGCCCTTGATTTGTCTGTAGTAGTCATCTTGGAAGGTAAAATAATTATGAGTAAGTGTATACTCGATGCTCCGTATAATGAAAGCAGCCTGCTGGGGATGCAGATGATTCTCACGTGCCAGGAAATACTGCACGGCCTGTAGCCCAAATTGATGTTGAATGGATGTATATAAAGAGGCTACATCCAATGACAGCCACCGATACCCTTCTTGCCAGCGGTAATGGGCTAAAATATCCAACATGTGACCAGAATCTCGTACAAAGGAAGGAAGCTGGACCACTAGGTCCTGTAGAAAGTGGTCATTATAGCTTCCTAGAGGGCTGGTGAGACTATCAATGCCCGAAATAATCGGCCTCCCTGGTGGATTGGCAGCATCCTTGTGGATCTTCGGAATGTGGTATAAAAAAGGTGTCAACGGATACGGACGAAAGAAAAATTGCCACTCCTGTTTGGATAAGATCCCCATCGTATAAAAGTGATCCAATAGAGACTTGAGCTCCTGTTTGTATTCGCTCACCGGATCACCTTTTAGTTTTTCGTATGTACTTGCATCTTCAAGCAACCTTCTGGCTTCCTGTAGGTAATCTTGTCTGTCTTGGATGACTAAACTGCCTCCTTTGTCAGACTGTCTAATGATAATTGTTTCATTGTTTTTGATGGAATCCAGCACTTTTTTCTCTTCTAAGGTCATATTGGATGAATGATCAGACATAGTATTGCTGCAAAGTTTCGTAATTTCTGAGTATACAATATCATAGAAAGTGGAAATGAACTTGCCTTTGGCCCAGTGCAGATGGAACACAGACCTAGGCCTAAAATGGGTGTGGGTAACAGGGGCCATACTGACACCACAGGAGGGGGGTTCCACTTCAAGTGTCTCTGGATCATACCCTCCTTCCGACCAAAGCTCTTCCAGTATCCGTAAGGCATCACCAGTTTGATCCAAGTCTGTGTGTTTTGAAGAGTCTGGATCTTCACTAGTGGTCTTATTTCCTTCCTTAATGAAAAAAAAAGTTTAAGAGTAAGATTGCGCACAAACCTATTCAGGTCGATGAAGAGCTCGAAAAGGTCAGGGGGATGTGTAGGAGCAAAATTGAGACCCTTGCGTAATAACCTTAGTTGGACCTCATTGAAGGGTGTTGAAGAGAGGTTAAAAATGTTTATGGTTTCATAGTCCGATGCTATTTCTTTCCTTTTTTTGATTTTCTTTCCTCCCCGCTTGCCTCGTCTGGTTTTTCTGCTGCTGACCTTTTCCTCCGGTTGACACCCCCCCGTGGGCATGGCCGCAGGAAAAAAAGAGGGACATGTGGAGGTGGAGGGATCACAGGGGCCACCTGGGGGTGCCAAGCTGGAGGAAGGATCAGCAGTACAGATACTGGACGGATCACAATTGCTTGAGAGGGCTGAGGTGAGGGATTCACCATTGGTGGAGGAATGGTTTATGGGGGACTGATGTACTCGATAAACATATGGCTTGTTCGACTGAACAGAGGCTGGAGGAGAATGGGGGCCTATGTCCTTTGCATAGTTGGAACTGGAGTTGTGAGTGGCCCTATCGCCTGCCTTGGTGGAACCAGAACCTCTGGAGGGGCCGGAACCTGTGAGTGAAGGTTTAAATTCCCTATTGTATTTGCTATTCTTGAACTGTTTACCCTTAGTCCACTTGGGTCTCTTGAGATCTTTAGGTGAGACAGGGCCCCGGGGACGGGACCCAGGCTCTAACACAGGTCTAGTGGATAAGGGAGACTTGGGGCCCCCCCAGTGGACACTTGTGGGTGGTGGTGGTTCCCATTACCAGCAGATCCCCTAGTCCTCCCAGGATGGGTGGATCTGTCTGGCAAGGATGGGTGGGTAGGGGCCTTGGGAAACCGTGCCCTCTTCCACCCGTGCTCCCTGCCCTGGAGGTAATCCTCCCTGTCCCTCTCGAACTTGCCCGATTTCCTGCTAATGAGATCCGCCTCAAAATTGATAACTTGGTCATTGATGCGACCATCCCAGTGTGCAAAGGAAACCAAATGGGTATATCGGCTGAGCTCCTCCTTGAGAGCCTCTATACGGGAGCGGAGGTGCAAGCCATTCCTCTCCCGCTGGGAGATAATGAGATTCATCCACTTCCTACTACACTCCCTGGAATGGTCATACCACTGATCCCTGAGGTCTTTGTCCAAAAAACTGCATCTTTTGGTAATCCTAAGACCTCTAGGTGCTCGTTGAACATCCAAGTATTTGCGTAGAGAAACAATATCCCACCATTGTGACATCTCATCTTCCAACAAATGTTTAAGTGAGTAAAATTTAGAAATCATTAATTCCTCCTCTTGTTTTGCTTTATCAGCAAGGTCTAAGACAGTACCATTGTCTGTCCCAGTGTCAGGACATGTGGTGGAGTTCTCTAGCTGATCAACACAATTGCTGAAGCCTTTTGCTAAAGAGTCTCTCCTAATGAGTCTTTCCTCCACGGATAGCACCATGATGAAAAAAATATCAGGCACACCAAAGTGATTGGGAAGGAAAGAAGAAAAAAACACCACCGTATAAGATTCTTTATAGAATGTTTGAATAACTGTACAATGTAGGTCAAGGTCTGCCGAGTCCTACAGTTGCTGGGTAGCCCCTAATGGTATGATATACAAAATGGAAAAGAAATTCCCGCGCTAAAAAGTCCTCTTGAGTGGCAGACACCAAATGGACGAAGATGAATGTACCGATGTGTGCAGCTCTCCTCGGATGGGGAAATCCGAAAGTAACTGGAAAAAGACAAGAAAAAAGGAAGGCGCACACACAAAGTGCATTACCAAAAATGAGATTTAATAAAAATTGATGATAAAGGAGGGTACTCACAAAGAGTCAGGAGTTGAGACGTAGTAAAAACACAACTTAGGCAGGATAAGACAGGGTAAAAGTTGACGCGTTTCGGGGGCGCACCCCCTTCCTCAGAGCTTTGCTACCCTGGACTGTCAGACCCGAGAATAAATATATTACTGCACAAATGCCGCTGGTTCAAATAATTAGCCACTAATCAAACAATTGGTCAATTAGGAGCCAATAATCACAGGAATGGCCAATTGATGAAAACAATTTTAAAACTTGAGCATAAAATCACTAGTAATTCTATGCATATAAATATATATATATGTATATAGGATATAAAATATATAACATATAACATGTAATGAGTGACATATTAGACCATAAAGTGCAAATGACAAATGTAAATGTTGATACATAAAAATCGTCATTTACCTCAGCGCTAGTAGACCGCTGACACTGGAAGCCTGATAACAGGCCGGCGTGCCCCCGAACGTCTCTATCCCAGGGAGAGAGCAGGGTTGTCGGGAAGAGGCCCTTGCCCTCATCAACATGGGGACAAGGTGCTTTGGGGTGGGGGGCGCAGAGCCCCCCCTGCCCCAAAGCACCCATACTCCCCATGTTGAGGGCACGCTGCCTGGTATGGTCCAGGAGGGGGGGGGCGCTTGCTCGTCCCCACCCCCTTTCCTGGCCTTCCGGGCTGCGTGCTTGGATAAGGGTCTGGTATGGATTTGGGGAGGGACCCCACCCCATTTTTTTCGGCGTGGGATTCCCCTTAAAATCCATACCAGACCAAAGGGCCTGGTATGCTCCTGGAGGGGGACCCCATGCCAGTTTTTTTTTTTTTAAATATGGTGTGGAGTTCCCCTTCATGATCCCCAGAGCACAAGTCGCATGCCAAAGTCGGATCAGTGAAGACACTGATACGACTTTGATCCGACTTCAATGCCTTTCAATGGACTGAAGTAGGATCAAAGTCGGACAAAAGTAGTACAGGAACCTTTTTCAAAGTCTGTCCGACTTTGAAAAACACAAGTCGGATCAGTTAAGACGGCTCTCATAGGGAATCATTGTTTTTGTGACGTAATGCGACTTGTGCTCTTCATGTTGGTCCGAGAATCGGACTAGTGTGAACCCAGCCTCAAAGCCTTCTGATGTGGCCCTAAACCTCAAACTGAATGCAGGTGTTTTGATGCACTTTCAGAAAGAGCACCACACCCACAAGACATAATAGAAGTATATGACAAAGTGCAGCTAACCCATAGGAAAGTCACAGGTGCACTGCGCTGCAACCTCAGTACAGGTAAACTACAGCCGTATAGTGGGCTCATTTACAGTTGCAGTTTGGGGGGTGGTTTTTACCACCCCCCCCCAACCACTGGTGTAGTGTAAGGGGTCACAATGGTGATCCCACCTCATGTTTCAGGAGG
The DNA here is from genome assembly GCA_018402905.1 of Glandirana rugosa. NCBI lineage: Eukaryota > Metazoa > Chordata > Amphibia > Anura > Ranidae > Glandirana > Glandirana rugosa. The sequence continues at coordinate 245,856 of BLSH010500277.1, forward strand.
CTTCTGTGGCCTTCCTGTCACATCCTATTTTATACTTGGACGGGAGGGGGGGGGGGGGCTGGCATATACAGAAACCTATTCTCTCCATTTCCTCCTGCAACTGCTGAAATCCAGCTTTTCCTCTCCCTCCCATCAGCATTCAGTGGCTGCAGGGGGAAAATGTACTTTATGCTATTCAAAATCAAAAATTCAGAAACATTTAATTTCATTGTGGCCCAAGACTAGTTAAAAAATCTAATATAATAGGCATGTTACTGGACAGATCACCAGGTGAAACAGAAGCAAAAAAAAGCCTAAAAATAAAACGAATACAGCCAGCACACTATTTATTGGTAAGCTGCAATATATTACACTTTTGGTTTTGGGATAAATACTGCTTTAGCCTGGGTTCACACTAGTGTGAATTGGATGTGGATTTCTCCGCATCCAATTCGCATGTCAGGAGATTGTGACTGGCTCTTAATGGAGCTGGTTCACACATCTCCGGAGCGGGTGCGGAGCAAATTGCACAGGAGTCCTGTGCGTCTTCTGGTCTATTTCAGGTCCGTATTCAGCCAAAAAAATCGGACTGAAATTGGACCTGAAACGGTGAACAGGGACGCACCGGGCCCCTGCTGTGAGCAGCTCCATATGGCAGTGTGAACCCAGCCTTAAGTTTTAAATTAAATTCATCATAGAGTTACAAACTTCAAAATCTACCTCTTCATATGTCTGAATAATAGACAGCAATATCTGCAGCTGAAGTGCAGATGGGATCTGCAAAGTGATATACGAAAACTGCAATGCCATTATAATAGAAGGTATTTGTTTCAGAAAAATATCTTGCGCAAGAGTGCACTTGAGTTTTCAGCTTTGGATGGCCTTCAAAGGTTATGTTCACATATATTTGGCATCATAAACAACCCTGCACATAAAAAAGTGTACTTCTAAGCCCTCATTAACATTTGCAATACATAGCTTTCCTTATGGCTTGCACGTTTATATACCGTATACTGTATATATCATAGATGATTTAACATGTAAAATGTTAGATTTTTCTGTTGTGATGGAAACATTTTGCATTTATGGATAAATTTGTAACAAAATGTTGTTAGTTTCCATACTTACGCATATTGTCAGATCTCTATCTCACATGTATACGTTGACTTTCATTCCATATGTGAAATACACCTATTCGCTGTTTAGAGTTCCTACGAGATCTATATTTTATACTGCATGTAGCAGCTCCAGTGTGTGTGACATACGCAAAGTGGCTCTTTATTAATGCAAATAACTAAATGGTGAATGCTGTTGCTTTAGCTCAATACATAAAGCATGCAGACATGATCAGGAGCTTCAGCAGTTCAGTCAAACATTAGAACGGGATCCAATCCTCTCTTTTGCACCCTTTTGGACCTAGTTTTATTTTGTTACCAGAACCTTGACCTGAAGGCAAAGCCCCACCTTCTCTTTGTCCAATCAGAATACATTTATTGTACATTGAGGCACGCTCATTGGATGGGGGATTTGGATGGGTAGGGTTTATCCTCAAAATCAAGGAAGCCACGGCCCTTGGTAAAATAAATAATGGGGTCAGAGGAGCACATAGAAGTAGAGCTGGCAACCAAAGGAAATAACAGCCATTTTTAATTTTAAAACGGTCGCCACCCCAATTTTTTTGGTTTCAGCCAGATTGGGATACTATTTCATGCCTATAGGTACTCAGCAAATTCTCTATATAACTTCTGGATACCTTGAGGATATGTGGAAGACTCTATCAGGATAACAGTTTTCTGTAATCGTAATTATTTTTCTCTTAGGTGAGTTTGTATTCTGTTCTCTTCTGTAGGCATAAAGAACCATGCTTTAGCAATCCAAGCATGCAGGAATATGAAAAGATCAAAAAGGTAATTCTTAAGAATGATCTCTCAGTGGTCCATTTGTATCTGCACATCTGACAACCATCCAATATGTGTGTGTGTTTATTTGCTGCTTGGTACAAGCAATGGTCTATGCATAATGGCCAGTGAAGCAGCTTTCACAAACGTCACTATTGTCTTCTCCGCTAGTCAATAAACTTTCAATGAGTTTCCAATGAACTCAGAACTGTTTTCTTTGTTGATAATACAGGGTACATAAGGTTCCTATCTATTTACTGAGTGCAATCGCCCGAGTATCTCCATCCTTCAGTTACTTCATTGTTCCACAAATATTTAAACTGACAATCCATCGGTGGAATTCTGTGTACAATGGGCTTTGGTCTGACTCTCTAATGTCTGATGACATAATATAATGGGAAACCACTCAGTTTTAAAGACTAGGGATATGAATAAAACGGAAGGTTATATAATAGAAATCGCTACTTTCGTCTCAATGTACATAAATGTTCAGTAAACAGGCATAGTCTGCAGATGTGACATGCCAATAGGCATAGCTAATATTCTCACTTGGAGCAACTTTTACCCATATCTGCATTTTTAAACCGTTAGTTCCACTGAATGACAACAAACCTGCTTAATGCTGCCAATGTAGGGATCAGTAATCTGTCTTGGATGACATGTTGTATTAAAGTAACTCTTTTTGTTTATTAAGTACGCTGACATTCCATTCAAAATGAAGTCAGTGTCAATGCAGCACACCTAAGGCCCCTTTGACACTGGTGGAGTCCTCAGTGGATCCAGCCACTCAGCAGGGAATCTGTCCGCTGATCCCCGCTGAGCAGGCATATGACCGGTTCGTGTTCACGCGCGGAGCAGACACAAACACAGCTTGCTGTTCTCTATGGGCTGTCGGATGGAAACAGATCGTCTGTCCGTTTCCATTTAACTGTCATTGATCCCATCCGTCGGACGGATGGGGAACAGATTCCCATATGTCTGTTTTTAGCGGACAGGATCGGATGTTGGCGGATGTCAACAGACATATGTCCGTTGACATCCACCGCTTCATAGAGGGCAATGGATGGTCCGATCGTGTCCGCCTGGAATACTGACAGGTGGACCCGATCAGTCCATCAATTTGAAAGGGGCTTTAATGAACAAAAACACTTTTACTTTTTTTTAAAAAAATAGAATGCACCACAAAAAAAAACTGTATATGGGTCCAAAATGTACCAAACAGGAATTGTGCATTATCCTAGGTTGTAGTTATGTGCAAAAAAAATACAGGTCTTATTGGGGCCTCAAAGTATATTTTCCTACAAGAAAGGAGGGGTGCCCTTTGCTGACTGCCTCCTGAAATGCTAGTTTCCTCCTGTTTTCTTCACTTTAATACTTTAAGAGTCATTGAAGATGACTACATTCACCTTCTTGCTCTCTTTCTACACTCTCTAACTCACATCTTTAATCTCTCCCACCCTATTTGCATCTCCCATACTCTACTAAAGCATGCATTAGTCATCCTCTTACTTAAAGTATATGAGAAACCTCACCTTGTAAAAAAAACATTCAGTTTAAAATAGAAATGATAGGCAAAACATTTGTGTATACATATAAAAAAAACATTATAAATAACTTTGTTTCTCTTTTTTTATAAGTGATCACATACCCTCTGTTCTCAGCTGCATAGGGGATTTAAAGAGCTAGGGGAGGAGAAACAACAACACACTGGACTTCCAAGTGAATGGCTGTGCAGGTGGGGGGGGGGGTGACAGGGTGACAGCACAAGTCTAATCACTAGAAGAGAGCAGGCTGAGCACCCAGCACAGCTAGAAAACTGACCATGCTGTGCTCTCATGCCTAGTGTGATCATTTTTAAATAGCTAATCAGAGTGACTGGCAGGAACACCAGGGATTTAACACCAAGTAAGCAATATAAAGATAGCGGGATACTTTTTCATACAAGTACATGGTACAGCAGGCATATAGGAATGTAAAAATGTTGGGTTACCATATACTTCCAAAAGCTTTTGATGGGTTCCACCAGTGTAAAGAACCTAAGATTTATCTTGCTTCTGTTTACCTCCAAACTTCTACAACACCTAATCTAAAAGCATCTGGGCTACAACCTCACTAATAGCCCTTGACCCATTTCAGCCTGGCTCACAACATACCACAAAAACTGTGCTCCTAAAATTATGACTACTTCCTGCTAAAACCAATGGCCACTACACCGTACTCTTCCTCACTGCTGCCTTTGATACAATTGAATACCCTCTCCTCCTCAAAATACTCCACTTTCTTGGCCGCTCTCTTGGCCGCTCTCTTGGCCTCCAAGATTCTTACCTACCTCCAACTTACCTACCTACAACTATATCACTTCCTCTTCCCATAACAAGCCCGCAAGGCTCTGTCCTTGGCCTCCTTCTATCCTCTATCTACACCTCCTCCGTGGATCAGCTGATAGCCTCCATTACCTTCCAATACCATCTCTATGCTGATGACATCCAAATCTATCTCTAATCCTCTGCTCACCCAGTTAGTCTCCTCACCTATCACTAATTTACTAACTGGCATATCAGTATAAATGTGACACTACTTCCTCAAGCTCAACCTTTCCAAGACTGAACCTCGTACCCACCCTGACTTTTCCCTCTACATCAATGGCGCTTCTATCAGTCCCTCACCTCACGCCAGGGTGCTAGGTGTAATTATGGGCTCTGATTTCTTATTTCCAGCCCACATCTAATTGCTGTTCAAATCTTGCCACCTTAACTCATGGAATGTCTCCAAAATACACCCCTTCCTAACCAAAAACAACACAAAACTACTAATCTTTTGCCTCAACTATTGCAATGCAGAGTTGCACATACAAAGAACAAGTATTTCTATTCCTGTGCTTGGTATCCTATCAGTGACTGTAACATTTACATCAACTATTGTGCAAGTTGAATTCTACATTGTAAAGAAAGGCATTGCTTTACTGGGGAGGAATCTGTTTGCTCTACTAAATCAGCAATCAGTTGATGGTTTTATCGCTCCAGCTGCACCTATGCTACCAAATGTCCAACATTTCACCACTCAGTGACACTTCACTGTGCAAAGGACTTTAGCCCTAGTTCTCAACACTAGCAGAGAGGAGTGGCTGCAGTTTCATTGTTTCTGCTGCTGTCCTGGATTGTGTTTAAGACTTCATGCACACAGGACGTTAAAAAACGTCCTAAAAACGTCAGTAGCTTATCGTTCATTTTTTCAGCTGTTATTAGCGTTATAATACCATCATTTTTAACCAGTTCCACACTGCCTAGCGCATATTTACGGCGGCAGTGTGGACGCTGGCCGCGAATCTCCGTAAAAAGACGGCGATCTGCGAATGGCCGCTAGGCGGCGCACGCGCCCGCCGCACTCCTGAGGAGTGTGCCCGAGGCTCGGGCGGACCCGATGTCCGCCGGCGAGCCGCGATGAGCGGCCACAGGCAAAGAACGGGGAACCGCCGATGTAAACACGACGGTTCCACATTCTGACAGTGCGGGCATAGGAGATCTACTGATCCCTGTCACTGGGATCAGTTAGATCTCTCATGCCCATGGTAGCCCAACCCCCCCACAGTAAGAACATGCCCAGGAACACAGTAAACCACTAGATCTCCCCCTGCAGGTTAACCCCTTCACTGCCAATGACATTTATACAGTAATCAGTGGACATTTAAATTTCTGAACGCTGAATAAATGTCATTGGTCCCAAAAAAGTGTCAAAAATGTCCGACATGTCTGCTGCAATATCGCAGTACCGCTAAAAATCGCAGATCGCCGCCATTACTAGTAAAAAATAAAAAAAATACTAAAAACCCCAGAAATTAATTCTCACCAACCGTAAACGCGGCCATTTTTGCGCAAACCAATCAATAAACGCCGATTGCGATTTTTTTTATCACAAATATGAGGAAGAATATAAATCAGCCAAAACCAGTGAAAAAAAATGTCTTTTTATATTTTTTTTTTGGATTTGAATTTTAGCAAAAAGTAAGAAATTTGTTTTTTTTTGCAAAATGGTCGCTCTTCTTTTGTTTATAGCGGTGATCAGAAATGACGCAGAGGTGATCAAATACCACCAAAAGAAAGCTCTATTTGTGGGAAAAAAAGGACGCAAATTTTGTTTGGGTACAACGTCACACGACCGCACAATTGTCAGTTAAAGCGACGCAGTGCCGAATCGCAAAAAGTGCTCTGGTCCTAAACTGGGAAATTCTTCCGGAGGTGAAGTGGTTAAAGGGCCAGCATTTTTTTTTTATTTCCCCAATTGATCTAAAACGTCCAAAAACGTTGGGGATCGATGTTTAGCTGCGTTTTTGAGTGTTTGAACGTTTTTACAGCTGAAAAACGTCTCTCAGAACCCTCTGGTCTTGGTTTTTTTTACAGCTCAAAAACCTCACTGCTAAAAACAGTTGATAACAGCCTGTGTGTGCATGAACACATAGGATAACATGATGGAGGGTTTATTGACTGTAGAAAAAACTGTCTGGAGCTAAAAACAGCTGCTGTAAAACATTCAAAAACGCCCTGTGTGCATGAGGCCTAAAGAGGGACAGGCACAGCTTTAATTGGAGACAGAGCTTTGTGTGGTCTTTTAAGTCCACCCACCACACAGAGATATAGGATGTAGACTACTTGAACTGCTGTGAATGCTGGGAGGAAATGAGGATTGTGGGGGAGGTACTTCCATACAGTCTAAGCAGAGGAACTACAAATCCCAGTCATTGGAATTCTGAGGAAAAGTAGGAGGCTGGTTCCCAGGATGTGAGAGAAGCAAGGAGGACATTAAGGGAGAGAGTGAGTGCATTTGGTTGCTGGTGAAACACCACCGCATGTGAGATGGAAAAAGGCATTACAGAGGCCACTCCCTGGCACCTGGGATCATCACTATCTAAGCCTGCTGCCCAGTTGTTGAGAGAGCACTGCAGACACTGTCCTTATTGAGCCACTGATGGGGAATGGAGAGAGGTCATCTGTTGCCACAACAGTCAATGAGAGGCTGCTGACCACCCCCACTACACCCTGTTGATGGAAGAGCATTGTCTGTGGGGGGGGGGGGGCAGTGCAGGTGTCTTTATCAAGATTTGGGCCCCAACGTGCTGGCCAGAGGGGAAAGGGGTTTAATATAGACTGCTGAACTGTTATGGTGGTACTACTCCTTTTAGGCAGGATTACCCTTAGTACAGGGTTTAGGAACTACTCTCTGTTCCACTTGTTTTTCACCAGTTGTATAACTTAAATATCACTGTTCTACATATTTCTTGAGCAATTGCTCCTGTTTTATTCTCCTTTAAACTGTTAGAGGCCTTTCACACTGGGGCGGGCAGGGCGTTAGCGGCAAAGCACCGTTAGTATGTCTTAGACCCCTTTCACAGTGGGACATTTTTCAGGCGCTATAGCGCTAGAAATAGCGATTGTAAAGCACCTGAAAATCTCCCCCCAATCCACCCCAATGTGAAAGCCTGAGTGCTTTCACACTGGGGCGGTGCGCTTGCAGGACAGGAAAAAAGTTGTGCAAGCAGCATTTTTGGGGCGGTGCAGGAGCGGTGTATACATTGCTCCCACACCGCCCCAGCCCATTGAAATGAATGAGCAGCACTTCCAAAGCCCCGTGCGCCGGCGCTTTTAACCCCTTGTTAACCCCTTCTTAGGGGTTAAAAGCGCCCCGCTGCCGCTATCACAATGGTAAAGTGCCGCTAAAACTAGCACCGCTTTACTACTAACGCCCTGCCCGCCCCAGTGTGAAAGGGCTCTTAGGCTACTGGTGCTACTTGTAGAGTCGTGGGCACAGTAAACTAGTGATCTGGGAAACAGCAGCTTCTTTAGGAGTAAGGGCTTTATACATGTATAAAAGTGGATTTAAATGTAAAACCAATGTGTCAGAAATGTAGGCCCTTAGCCTTCTCTGTAAGAGAAGCTGTTTCCCAATAACTTACTATAAATTACTAGAATACATTTAATTTTAATACATAGGACTGTTCTGTAACATAATTCTTTACATTGCTGTATGTGTTTTCAAAAGGACGCTCTTGTACTATAATATGTACTGTAGATGTCACCATTTACATTTGTTACATGTGTAATACTTTCTGTACTTTAGTTCCTCTTTCTATTTTGAAATATTCAGAAACCTACACGTGTGTTATGGATGTCTGAACTTGAAAAAAACCCCCCAAAAAAACAGTGTCTCTCAAGCCGGTTACATACCAAAGTTTTTTGTTGCACGAAAAAAACCTGTCAGCTCCGGTCAGAGCCGCTGTACTAACCATGTGAGGTTAGTCCAGCGATCTCCCCTGCTGAGCTGTTGTGTTCTGACAGGGGGATGACTCTCCGCCAGAACACTCCGATCAGCGCTCTCTGCCATCAGCAATTGATGTCTCCTGGCGGGGGGAGGGGGCAGGGGTAGACAGGGAAAGCCTTTCCTGCCAGGAGAAGCAGCCGCTAACGATAATTGCAAGAGATTCCAGCAGGGTGGTTGTACCCAAGTTGGTCAACCAATCAACTTGGTACATTCAGCCTGCCCATGGACGGTTCGAATCTCAGCTGGTTCCTGCTGAACTGGCCGAGATTCGAACCGCATATGGCTGGCCTAACTCATATTCACACATTCAACTGAATGGATTGGAGAAGTGGCACATCCACAGGTCTCATGCACACTGTTGTCTAAAAACTCAGTGTTTTTAGGCATACAAGCATTTTTTTTTTACTGATCTAAATGTAGCCCATTGTTTTCAATGTGCCTGTACAAACAGGCGTATAAACATGCGCCGACTATACATCAGTAAAAAAAATACAGAAACTGAGTTACCAGTTAGTATTTTATGTGCATAAAGGTGCAAAAATGTTTATTTGAAGAGGCTAAAATTGCATTTTGGGAGCTAGAATTTATTTTACTGGTGTATGTGCAAATACACATGCAAAAACGTGCAAAATAAAAGTTTTGACCAGGAGCACTAATGTTCAAACATCAAGAACACTTATATTCTACTTCTTTAGCTACTCCCTACAGACTTTCAACCAAAGTCAGACAACATAAAAAGATTTAACTTATACTGCTATTTTATAAAAACTTGTAAACCAAAAATGTTGCGTTCATAATAAAAAAACAAAAAAAAAAGAAACAAAATAACGCTTAAAAACTCATAAACTTACCCAAAATCATAACAATTTCCTTCAAGCTACAGCAGCCGAACTGCATAACAGCCAGCCAACTACCATTTTCAGTAAATCCATATTTGTCCCATAACAGATTCATTTTTGTTCCCTTTTATTCCCTCTAATCATTCTGTACATGACGTGTCTTGTCTCTCCATTTATTCTACAATCTTTATATCTCTATTTAAGCTGTCTGGTCTCCATAGCAGCCAGCCAATTACCATTTTAGTGCATCCATTTCTCTCTTCACAGATTTACAGTCGGCCATTTTTGCTATCTGGCTGGACTATTGCAGTAGAATGTGTTTTATACTCCTGTTCTTGACACTTTGCACATTGCAAGAAATAACCTAAACCTGTAAGAAAGGTGATACATAAAATATAAAATTACTATTAATATTTCATTATTTTCTTTACAAAGTCAAATCACATGGTAGGTAATATTTTTCCATTACAAATTAGAGGAAAAAAAGCCTAAAGAGAAAAAAAAAACAAAAAAAAAACAAGGTCTGAGAAGGGCAGATAACGAAGTTCCACACATCTAACCTTCCCGGGGTGATTTGCACTGAGGACATCATATTTTTTTCATATAAGGGATGATGACTTAGAACATTTTTGTTTTAAGATTGTAAAATCGTTCTAACTCTTGGCTTTGGCATTTTCTTGAGCTGTTTTATTGATGTGAGTTTTGTCTAGAGATGCATCCTAGACAATTCCTGATTAAAAAGAGATGACTTCAGAGTATTCCCATGTATCAGAGAAATGGCAAGAATTTAATTATGTGTTTCTTGCATGCATAAACATGTTAACTGATTCCTTGATGTATTTAACAATGGAGCATTATAAAGTTAATAACGTGATACAAACCTAAAGAAACTATTTCAATTTACAGTTTCAGACTCATGCCACCAAGAAGTGAGGTAATTCTGATATATTTTAATCGCTTTTACACATTTAGATCTAAAGCCAATGCTATTTATTTGAGTTTTAGGGTCGTGAAGGATTAGAACCCGTCAGGTTTTTATAAATGTCTATGTACCCACTAAAGCAGCCTTTCTCAACCTTTTCAACACAGAGGAACCCTTGAAATAATTCTCCGGTCAACTCATGATACCTGGTCAATGGGAAGAATGCTCCTTACACTTGTGGTCATTGGGAAGAATTACCCCCCTTACAGATAGCTAAAAAGGTCAATGATGTCATTAGGAATTTATCTGAGAGGTAGAGATTGACCATTGCTCAAGGAACCCCTAGCAATCTTTGGAGGAACCCTAGGGTTCCACGGAACCCTGGTTGAGAAACCCTGCACTAGAGATTTACGCTCTCTATTTAGCCTGGTGACCATTGTAACTGGGGATAGAAAGTGATTTAAAGATCCAACATTTTGGGTTATCTCCAGAACAGGAGTGAAAATCTTCCACTGGGGAGGCTTGTTCTAGTAACACCTGTTTATGAGGGGATTTACTCAATTTTGAAAAATTTCCTCTCACTAATGTTGCCAATGTGGCAGAATTCTTTTTCTCCTAGTGTTCAATGATAAAGGTTGTGTCTCTTCCTGATTGATGTCTGGAATTCCTGCTCCTCACCTACATTTTTATTTAGTGGCATCCTCTCACTCAAGTCTTGGTTGGTGGATCGGGTGTCCAAAAAAGATTTAGTGGATCTGCCCTTTGTTGAGGATTATCTGTTTGGCAGAATGCTGGAAGAGATCAAAATTCTCAAATTAGTTAAGAGTACCTTATTAAATTAGCCACACAAAGGGAAAAGACCTAAGTGTCTGGCAAAGTCTGAGCAGTCTTTAAAGTCTCACAGGCAGAATTTTTGTTCCCATGGTAGCCCAGATAAGGATATACAGCCCCTCAAGTCATCATCTGCCCTAAAGTATCCCTGTCAGGGTAGGTCCTCCAAGCCTGCAGAGAAGCCCTCCTCAACATGAGGGTTCACCCCCACCTCACATAGTAGATGAAAGTTTTCTATTGTTCATCCATTTCTGGATGTGGCTACAAGATAGAAAACAAAGCTGCTTCTTTAGAGTGCATTTTCCTCTTCAACCTGTGTCTCATGCCTCACAGATTGGCGGATATACAGATGACCATTGAGGTCATGGTCAGAGTTTATCTGATGGCTACTTCTGCCTTAACCACTTACCAACAGGAAGGTTTTCCAGCTTTAGGACCAGAGCACTTTTTGCGATTCGGCGCTGCGTCGCTTTAACTGACAATTGCGCGGTCGTGCGACGTTGCACCCAAACAAAATTTGTGTCCTTTTTTCCCCACAAATAGAGCTTTCTTTTGGTGGTATTTGATCGCCACTGCGTCATTTCTGATAACCGCTATAAACAAAAGAAAAGCGACCATTTTGCAAAAAAACCCAAATTTCTTACTTTTTGCTAAAATTCAAATCCAAAAAAAATATATAAAAAAACATTTTTTTTCACCGTTTTTGGCCGATTTATATAATTCCTCATATTTGTGATAAAAAAAAAATCGCAATCGGCGTTTATTGATTGGTTTACGCAAAAGTGGCCGCGTTTACGGATGGTGAAAATTCATTTCTGGGGTTTTTATTTTTTTTTTATTTTTTACTAGTAATGGCGGCGATCTGTGATTTTTAGCGGTACTGTGATATTTCAGCAGACATGTCGGACATTTTTGACACTTTTTTGGGACCAATGACATTTATACAGAGATCAGAAATTTAAATGTCCACTGATTACTGTATAAATGTCATTGGCAGTGAAGGGGTTAACCTGGTGGGGGGAGCTAGGGGTTAAGTGTGTTCCCTGGGTGTGTTCTTACTGTGGGGGGGTTGGGCTAACATGGGCATGAGAGATCTAACTGATCCCAGTGACAGGGATCAGTAGATCTCCCATGCCCCCACTAACAGAGCAGGGAACCGCCGTGTTTACATCGGCGGTTCCCCGTTCTTTCCCTGTAGCCGCTCATCGCGGGCGGACACTCCCCAGGAGTGCGGCGGATGCCCCCTGGTGGCTGATTGCAGATCGCCGCTTATTTACGGCGATTCGCGCTCAGCATCCCGACTGCCGCCGTGAAAACACGGTGCGCGGTCGGGAAGTGGTTAAGTAAGACTGAGTCCTTGTTTGTCATCATTAAAGCAGTATTAAATCCAAAAACAAAAATGTTATGTATGGCAGCTTAGCCACTTCCCGACCGCGTAACGACTATAAGCGGCGACAGTGTGGCTCTGCCCTGCGCATCGCCGCTTATAGTCAGCGCTCGCAGGCACGATGCTAGGGGGTAAGCGCGCCGCTGGTGGCGCGTGCTCCTGCTCGCCGCACACTCCGCTGGCGACCCGTGATCGCCTGTGACAGAGCCACAACGGGGAACCGCCGATGTAAACCTGGCGGTTCCCCATTCTGACAGGCGGCATGTCAGAGATCTATTGATCCCTGTACTCGGGATCAGTTAGATCTCTGGTGCCCCTGGCAGCCCCGCCCCCATACAGTTAAAACACACACAGGGAACACAGTTAACCCCTTGACTGCCCCCTGCAGGTTAACCCCTTCCCTGCCAATGACATTTATACAGTAATCAGTGGATATTTCAATTTCTGACCCCTGTATAAATGTCATTGGTCCCAAAAAAGTGTCAAAAATGTCCGACATGTCCGCCCCAATATCACAGTCCTGATAAAAATCGCAGATCGCCGCCATTACTAGTAAAAAAAAAATTTTGTAAACGCGGCAACTTTTGCACAAACCAATCAATAAACGCCGATTGCAATTTTTTTTAACCAAAAATATGAGGAAGAATATAAATCGGCCAAAACCGATGAATAAATTCGTTGTTTTATTTTTTTTTTGGATATGTATTTTAGCAAAAAGTAAGAAATATTGTTTCGTTTTTTTTTTGCAAAATTGTCGCTCTTTTTTTGTTTATAGCGGTGATCAGAAATGACGCAGAGGTGATCAAATACCACCAAAAGAGAGCTCTATTTGTGGGAAAAAAGGATGCACATTTCGTTTGGGTACAAAGTCACATGACCGCACAATTGTCAGTTAAAGCTGCGCAGTACCGAATCGCAAAAAGTGCTCTGGTCCTAAGGTGGGAAATCCTTCCGGGGCCCATTAACAGTCCTTGGCTAACACTTTTGGACTTCCCAAATGTCTAATAGCTGAAGCAGAGTACCTCTAAAAACAACAAAAATTACATTTTTCTGGTACTGACCTTGACTTTTTGAGCATAAGGTGCATTTAATATATTTTTTCTTTTGATAAAGTGTACATAAATACAAAACTTTCTTTATTTAGATTTGGACAAAGGGGGAGAGGGTTAAGAACACCTGTCAGGTTTTCATCACTGTTTGTGCCCCCATTAGAGAGATTTACCTTTTCCATTTTTCTGGCTTACCTTTAACAAAAAAAAAGTGAAAGTAAAAGAAAATTCCACATTTTGGGATGACAGAAAAGTAATAAAGGGTACATTTGTAGTGACACCCCAGGATTCCCTCACTTTGGAGTGATTTTTTCTCACTTCCTGTTTTGGTGATGGGACAGAAAGTGAAGGGACACAGATGTAAAAAAAAAACCCTAACTTCTACCATCAAATCATATGCAAGCAAAAATGCTTTTTTTTCTATTCTCCTTGCACGTGATTGGTTATTCTTTGCAAACTGGAACTTTACCACATTCACTTAGCTCTGGATGAAATTCCCTTGCAAAGTATGAATTCCCTTGCACAGTGAACATCCTATTTACCTTTTGGAAGTGTTACATTTTTACATTACATTTTTGTTCTTGTTTAGTTAAACTTTATTCTTTCCTCATAGGACAGGTTTCCCATCAACATTTTTCATTTATTTTCTGTTGTATGCACCCCTGTGGGGCCTTGGCCATACATTCTCTTGGCATGTTTTACTGTTCTTTTAGGGTTCTTCTGCATCTCAGGAATCATTTAATTCTTTACATAGTACATTGTTCAGCTCCTCCCTGGGAAGCCAGGGATTTGGCACAACTCTTCTCTTTTTTAACGTTGGCCTGTGTTTGATAAGAATTTCTTCATCACACATTTGTGGGCCTCCTACATGACAAACAAGTGCATATGCGGGTTGTGATTTGTTGGGGGATCTCAGATTTTATTGCCTGGTTTCCAAGTATAGATTTGTTTAGTCCTCAGGTAGTTATCCTGAGTTGGGGGTCTGAATGAGTAAGCCTAGTGTGGATGGGGGCATGGTCTGAAAGTAATATTTTCCCAATGGAGGCTGCAGTAATCAGGGGGTCGGGGAGGTCTTTATGTTGGATGAATAAATAATTCAGGCAGGACTATGTTTGATGGGTTAGGAAAAAGTAAGTCCCAACCCTGTGGTGGATGGACAAATCACCAAGTGTCTGTGAACAGTGTTCCAGTTTGATTTCTTAAAATAAACTTTTTGTTTCTTTGTCAAGTGTAATATACAACATAAAAATGTGTTTGAATACATGTGTTTATGTAAGTGTGTATATATATATATATATATATACAGAAAAAAGATATATACCTGTGCTCAGATGCCAATAGCTTGTACATGTAATGAACTACCAGGTGCTAAAGCTATTGGGATCTGAGCGCAGGTATACCGTATATACTCGGGTATAAGCCAAGTTTTTCAGCACATTTTTTGTGCTGAAAAAGACCCCCCTCAGCTTATACTCGAGCCAGTGTCTGTGGGTAATGAGTAGATTCACATTACACAGAGCGCGCTGCTTCTAAGAGCTGTTCTGTGCATGAAACCGTGACCTAATTACATTGGAATGCAGAGAATGCTAAGAGAGGTGTCAGATTTTCAACTTGATGTTGGGGAGGTGGGCAGGACCTGTGGGTGTTAGCTGTTCAGTCCCGCCCACCTCCTGATCTCAGTGAAGATTTGCAGCTCTCTCTCTCTGCATTCTCAGCATTCTCTGCATTCCAATGTAATTAGGTCACAGTTTCATGCACAGAACGGCTCTTAGAAGCAGCGCGCTCTGTAGATTGTGAATCTACCATACTCATCTCTTCTGTGTTCTGGCTGCAATCTCTGTGTAATCTAATGGGTATCCTGCTGCGCTTTAAAGTGGACAAATAACAATAACACAACCAAGCTGCTGACACAATATTGCAAATTCCAACAATATGTAAAATATCAGTATATAAGGGTGCAGCGCTGTAAATATAAGTAAATATAATATATATTTAGTCCATGGTTTTCAGTTGATGGATAAAGTGGGGAAGTCAACTGTGCCCGTCACCAACACCAAACACACTGTCCCTTACCAGAAATCCAGGACCCCCACTACAGGGGTCAAAAGCGCTCTCTGGCAAGAGAAAATCCACCACAGCATATATTGATAGTTGTTTGCAATCCTTGGTCTGAGGTCTCAGTTCCCAGCGTCATCTCAGTTTATAACCATATGTAGGGATAACAAAGGGGAAAGACTCATGGTGCAGTACCTCAAATCAAGTCTTTATTGCCCCAAGTAAAAAACACACTTACATTAAAACACCGCACTTCAGGCACATCTGCTCGCCGATAGCCTTCCCCGCATACAAATGGAGGTTCCCACAACTAAGATGGCTGCCGCGCTCTCTCCCTCACTCCTGCGTGTCGTCCTAGGCTCCTCCCGACGCGTTTCGTCATAGGTTGACGTTGTCAGGGGCGTGGCCTAGGACGAACATACGGGCCTTATATAGGCCAATGTTAATATGACGCAGGGTGCCGGGAATGATGCGTTCCAACCTCACAGCTGAACGCGGAAGATCCGGTCCCGAGCTTGCGCTCCAACCCGACCGGAACTGCTAGAGGAAAAACTTCTATTTAAAATCAGGATAATTGATGCAAAATTAAAATCCAAAATTACTGCCAGGGATGCCCCCGTGTGTAATAAATATATGAACATAACAATATATGATTAACTCTTATATATAGGGAAGTGGAGCCAAACTTCCCCATCATTTAACTTCCCACCAACTAAGTATAAAGGGGAAAGAAAAAGTCATGCAGGAGTGAGAGGTTCAAGCTTGGCGCCATCTAATGGTAAACATATAAAACAATATTGCAAATGTTATAAAACTCCATTACAAAAAGGAGCTAATCTAATAGTGGCAAAAACACGTCCAATAGTTCAAATAACAATTTCAGACAAATATAAAATACCGAAAATAAAATAAAATAAATGAAATTTAAAACTAAAAAACATGTATTCTGGGTTCAAAGAATATTGGTCCAGTAACATATTAGAGAACAAATCAACATTTTCCCTCCTTGATGCAATGTTCCCTCTACTCAATATGGTATACAAGATAGCCCATTGGCATTTATTCTACTTAATGCATCTATTAAACCAATACTGTTTGTCCAAATCTCCCAGCTTAGATCACAGACAAAGGGAGGGAATTTTATAAATTTCCAGAGACACACCTGAGCATGAACGTGGACTATGCATTGTTGATAAAAGCATTTATATCCCATTCCACGTTCATGCCCAGAGGATTATAAGTGCCAGCCTGGTAAATCCACTTGGTCTCCATTTTGGAGACCTCCCGAACTTTGTGGCAACCTCTCCAATTACCAAAAAGTCTATCGATACCCAAAAATACTGTGCCACTAGGGTCACGAGCATGATGGGTATCATAATGCTGCGAGAGGCTGTGTTTAGGATACCCCTTCTTTATATTTGCCACGTGTTCACTCAGTCTGACGCAGAGTTAATCATATATTGTTATGTTCATATATTTATTACACACGGGGGCATCCCTGGCAGTAATTTTGGATTTTAATTTTGCATCAATTATCCTGATTTTAAATAGAAGTTTTTCCTCTAGCAGTTGCGGTCGGGTTGGAGCGCAAGCTCGGGACCGGATCTTCCGCGTTCAGCTGTGAGGTTGGAACGCATCGTTCCCGGCACCCTGCGTCATATTAACATTGGCCTATATAAGGCCCGTATGTTCGTCCTAGGCCACGCCCCTGACGACGTCAACCTATGATGAAACGCGTCGGGAGGAGCCTAGGACGACACGCAGGAGTGAGGGAGAGAGCGCGGCAGCCATCTTAGTTGTGGGAACCTCCGTTTGTATGCGGGGAAGGCTCTCGGCGAGCAGATGTGCCTGAAGTGCGGTGTTTTAATGTAAGTGTGTTTTTTACTTGGGGTAATAAAGACTTGATTTGAGGTACTGCACCATGAGTCTTTCCCCTTTGTTATCCCTACATATGGTTATAAACTGAGATGACGCTGGGAACTGAGACCTCAGACCAAGGATTGCAAACAACTATCAATATATGCTGTGGTGGATTTTCTCTTGCCAGAGAGCGCTTTTGACCCCTGTAGTGGGGGTCCTGGATTTCTGGTAAGGGACAGTGTGTTTGGTGTTGGTGACGGGCACAGTTGACTTCCCCACTTTATCCATCAACTGAAAACCATGGACTAAATATCATGTGCTTATATTTACAGCGCTGCACCCTTATATACTGATATTTTACATATTGTTGGAATTTGCAATATTGTGTCAGCAGCTTGGTTGTGTTATTGTTATTTGTCCACTTTAAAGCGCAGCAGGATACCCATTAGATTTCTGATATTAAGTTCAAATTAGTGCTGCAGCTGTATTATGGACATCATAGAAGTTAGGGCGGCTCATTCAATTGATCCCACAAGCATACGTAGTAGTGCAAGTAGTAAACAGGATGACCTGGGAGGGTTGTTCCTCAAGTTAAAAAACCTCCTAACCTCAGAACTCCATACCAATTGGGACATAGCGTTCTTTGAGAACTACATATCTGCAGGTATGGTTCCCAGGAGCCTGAGGTGGGAGGTTGCCCCTCAGAATGATATTGAAAATACAGAGGAATGGTACCAATACTTTAATAAAGCAGGTTTGGCCTTGATGGATCACATGCTCAGATACAAGAGAGAGAAACTGATTAAGTTGGATACAGAGATCAGTAATATTAAGGATAAACTTATGTCCTACAGGGGGAATGAGGAATATGCCAAAAAATCAGATAACCTCAGGAAACACTTGGAAAAGGAGGATAATGATCAAAAAAATAAAAAGAGGAAAAAATACCAGAGGGATTTCTTAGATTACCAAAATAAAAAAGTGTTTAAGTGGCAAACTGGGCGTACTGGGATAGAGGAGGGTGGACATCAGGACAATACGGAGGTAGGGCCCCCTGAACAAACATCAGCCCCCCCGATCCAACAGGAACCTATCACAGGTCGGCCTGGGAGCCACTATGTTCATCCCCCAAAAAGGGGGAGACCCTTTGGGAGGGGTAGGGGGAATGGTGGAAGATCCGGAACCCCTAACCGTGGACATATTAACACCTCCAACTGGTTTGGTCCTTTGATGAACCAAGAGGAAGATAATGGTCGTTACATTATGGAACATCCTTCCAATTGGTACCCCCGATATGATTCCCCTGGTCCCCAGGATAATAGGGCCTATTGGCAACAACAGTATGGTCATCCTGGGCAATATGGGAATCAGGGCAGGGGAAGGGGTGGGAGTGGCAATTACCATCAAGCAGGAAATTTTTTTCACAGGGACCCCTCAACCATAAAAAGACTCATAAACGTAAAAGAGGGACCAGAGGGGGGAGGCGGATCCGCTCAAAAAAGGAGGCGTGTTTGAAAGACTCGGGCCTCTTTAATTTGAGCACTGCCACCCTCTCTAATGAAGAAAAACATGTCCTTAATCAGGGATTAAAATTTGCTCCACCTAGAGCCCTCGATAAATTTCAAACATTTATCGATGTGCATAAATTTATACGCGAAATGAACATAAAGAGATATATGATCACTAATCCCATGAGGTCTACCTATAGCGAAGCATTGGGGATTAGGAATACTGGACTGACTAATGCTTCAGTGTTTAATCCCCCAGGTAATATTGCCCCTTCAATATCCGTGTTTAGGGACCTTGTCCTTAAAGATCTAGAGGAGGTGGATATTAGATGGAGGAGAACCAACCAAACCTTTCAAAGGGGTTTAGAAAAGCTTGAATCCCGTAAGGATATAGTGGTGCGCCCCGCCGATAAGGGGGGGGGCATTGTCATCTTAGATATTGAGGATTACAATGCTGAGATGGCCCGCCTCCTTTCGGATACAGACACCTATGTTGTATTGGGGGCGGATCCCACTAGGAGATTTAAAAAGGAGTTGTCTTCTATTGTAAATGAGGGATACCAGCGGAAGATCTTAACCAAGAAGGAGAAATCCTACTTGGTACCGGTTGCTCCACGTATCCCTGTCATGTATTACTTACCAAAGGTGCACAAGGATCCGGTACACCCCCCTGGAAGGCCGATCATTAGTGGCATTGATTCGGTTACTTCCAGGGTGGGTAAGTACATTGATCATTTTCTGCAGCCATTGGTTACTAAGACTCCATCCTTCCTGAGGGACTCCATGCAAGTGATCAATATCTTGAAGGATGTTAAGTGGCAAGATGGTTATGTATTGGTGACGGCCGATGTGTCGTCCCTTTACACAATAATCTCCCACCAGCATGGAAAGGAAGCAGTGGAACG
>BLSH010500277.1:284659-319684 GCA_018402905.1 Glandirana rugosa
TAGCACGGCACTGACCACCGAGGACGTGCGTACGCACCCTCACTGCAGTGCGCTGAGGCCGGTCAGTGACCCGGCCTCAACACCGAGACCTTCCTTCTCCCCGACTTCTATCTGCGACGGACGTGTCCCCTGTCGCGACCTTCAGTGTACGAAGGAAACGCCCATTCACTGTGTATTACCCGATGATACGCTACGTATCATCGGGTAATACGAAGATGAATCGTCCCCTTATATCTCCTTCATTTGGGGTAGTCCCAAATGAAGGAGAAATTGGTGAACGGCTGGCGGCTAGCCGTTAACTGCCGCCGTTTCACTCCCGCAGCCGCCGTCGTATGACGGCGATTTGCGGGAACGAGCCACTTTGCCGCCGTCAATTGCCGATCGGCGGTCGGCAAGTGGTTAAAGAGGAAGTAAACCCTGATGGGGTTTACTTCCTCTATATTCCCCTGCTAAGTAGAAGCATAATGGGCTACTATGCATCGCATAGTAGCCCATTATGTGTCACTTACCCGCAAAGGAAGCATGTGACTTCCAGCGCTGTCCCCTGTGCAGGCAGCGTCTATCTTCAGCCCCTCTTCCTTCCAGAGCCACAACTCCGGCCCAGTGACTGGCCGGAGTCGCGTGACGTCACTCCCACGCATGCGTGCAGGAGCCACCAGTCACGGCACGATCTCGGTGAAGAAACGGCACGGAGGCCGTTTCTTCACTGCGCATATGCCAAAATGAGGTCGGCAAATCTAGTACACTGTATATCTCCTAAACCGTGCAGGTTTGGGAGATATTCAGGGCTCCTACAGGTAAGCCTTATTATAGGCTTACCTGTAGGTTAAAGTGGTTGTCACAGGTTGACAACCACTTTAAGACCTTTGCAACCTTATTGTTACAAAACATACTGATGGCATTGGTTACAGAATGATTTCTAAACTTCTGAATGTTCCAGTGAGCACTATTGGGGCCATAATCCGGAAGTGGAAAGAACATCAATTCACCATAAACCAGCCACGACCGGGTGCTCCTCACAAGATTTTTGACAGAGGAGTGAAAAGAATTATCAGAAGAGTTGTCCAAGGGCCAAGGACCACTTGTGGGGAGCTTCAGAAAGATCTGGAATTAGCAGGTACAATTGTTTTAAAGAAAACGTAAAGTAACAACTCAACTGCCATGGCCTGTAGAGAATGTACTGTAGTCTGCTCAGATGAGACCAAAATTTAACTCTTTGGATGCCATAATACATACCATGTTTGGAGGTCAAATGGCACTGCACATCACCCCATACACCAAAACAGTGAAGTTTGGAGATTGGAACATCAATGTGTACCAAGACATTCTTGATAAAAATCTGCTGCCATCTATTAGGATGATGAAGATGAAATGAGAGTGGACATTTCAGCAAGACAATGATCTCAAACACATAGCCAATGAAAACTTTCTATTGGTTTCAAATGAAGAAAATAAAGCTGCTAGAATGGCCCAGCCAATACCCTGACTTGAATCCAATAGAAAATCTATGGAAAGAACCAGAGGTGTAACTAGAACCTTCAGGGCCCCGGTGCAAGAAACCATGATGGGCCCCCCTTCCATCCGAGCCCCAGGCTTCCAATTTTGGGAGGGTGTCCATGGACATCCTCCCAGAGCCCTGCCGCCTGCGTACCCCCTGGGACGTGCATCCAGCGCAATCACAAGGGGTCTTTACTATGTGATCAGCTGATCACATATAAACAGACTTGCCGGTTATCTGCAGGCCTTTCCTCCCACACTGTGTCTGTGTGAGGAAAGGAGAGCTGTTAACTGTCAAGAATGTCAGTAAATTGTTTACACTGATAATCAGTGCCAACTATCAGTGCTCATCAATGCCACCTATTTGTGCCTATCAATGCTGCCTATCAGTGCTCATCAGTGCCGCCTATCAGTGCTGCGATTCAGTGCTGCCTATAAGTGGCCATCAATCCTGCCTATAAGTGTCAGCTATCAGTGCTCATCATGCCGCCTATCAGTGCCCATTGATTCTGCCTATCAGCACCAACTATCAGTGATCAATAATGCCACCTAACACCATCCATCAGTGCTCATCAATGCTGCCTAACAGTGTCTATCAGTGCACATCAGTGCCACCTATCAGTGCTCATCAATGCCGCCTATCGGTATCAGGGCTACCTATCAGTGCTCATTGGCTATCAGTGCTGCCTATAAGTGCTCATCAAGGCCACCTATCAGTGCTCATCAATGCTGCCTATGAGTTCTGCCTATCAATGCCCATCAGTGCCACCTATCAGTACTCATCAATGCTGCCTGAGTTCTGCCTATCAGTGCACATCAGTGCAGCCTATGAATTCTGCCTATCAGTGCTCATCAATGCCCATCAGTGCCATCTATCAGTGCCCATCAATGCCACCTATCAGTGCTTACCAGTGCAGTCTATCAGGGCTCATCAATTCCGCCTATCGGTGCTCAGTAGTTTCTCCTATCAGTGCGTACCAGTGCTCATCAATTCCACCTAACAGTGATCGTTAGTGTCTCCTATCAGTGCTCATTAGTGCCTTCTACCAGTGCCCATTAGTACCTCCAATCAGTGCTCATTAGTGCCTCCTATCAGTGCCCATTAGTGCCTTCTATCAGTGTCCATTAGTGCCTCCTATCATTGCTCATTGGTGCCTCCTACCAGTGCCCATTAGTGCCTCCTACCAGTGCTCATTAGTGTTCCCTACCAGTGCAGCCTATCAGTGCCCATCAATGCCACGTATCAGTGCTCATCTATCAGTACTCATCAATGCTGCCTGAGTTCTGCCTATCAGTGCCCATCAGCGCAGCCTATGAGTTCTGCCTATCAGTGCTCATAAATGCCCATCAGTGCCCCCTATCAGTGCTCATAAATGCCCATTGTGACAAACGCGGGTATCAGATCGCTGCCCTCCTCACCGACCGGGGACCGAGGACCCCCCTGATCCAACACCGCACTTTTCACAAACGTAACAATGCCACTCTCAGCTGCTTTCAGCACAAAGATTTCCCAGTTTGCGGGATCACCATCTAAGTGTCAGCCGCCTTAGAGCGATTGTTACCGGGCTAATTGAAACCAATTAACCCTTTCTCTGCCACCACTTCTGGAATCCGGCCAGAAGACCCTTATTTTAGCAAGACCAGTATTTTAGAACACGCCTGTGCATACACTGTCACCACAGACAGATATATTCAGATGCGTTATTCTAAAAACAGTAGCGCTTTTCAAAGGAACAGATTCGTGATAGTTGCATTAAGAGCTTTAGGCACAAAATTAACACTTTTCAAAATAAAGTTTAATAATGAAAAGGTCAAGTTTTAGGTGCAATAAAATATTTACAGAAAAATAAAAGTACAAAGTGAGACAAATTTACAGCAAAGGGACAGAATGAAAAAAAAAAAAAGAAATACCTTGCCTTTGAAATGTCCTTGCCTAATCAAGGTTTCGAAGATGATTTCCTGGTTCTCTGATGTTTGATGTTAAGTGAGAACTCCCCATCTGATTGTGACAGTCTCTTTTTCTCTGGACCACCAGGAGTGGGGCCATACCTCTCTGCCCATTCATATAAGAGAGGGAGTTTCCTTAGACAATGTCCAGGGCGGACCGTGGAGATACATGCTGCATAATCATGCATGGATCATAACTTGTTACTGGATCATCCGACATATTTTACATCAAGAAATTTAATTTCAGCTTGCAATAAGCTTTCATATGACTCCAAACATGAGAATTCTAAAACCTTATAGGACCATGGGGAGGGAATGGACTAATTCTCTCCCTCCTTGGGTAACAAGGGGTGAATGTTTATACTTGAATTATCCGGGCCGAAATTCTACATTCAAATATGTAATGTTCATCACTATGGCATACCTATAGCGGAAGTTATGACTGTATGTAAGTTTTTCTAACTTTTCATGTTCCAAAGTTATTGAAAGGGGTCAGAACTCCTGGGGGGTGATTTACGATATATGGCCTGTCCCACATTGGGCTGTTGTATGTTTGTTCTAGATAAGCGGACAGGGCCTTCCTGCCCATCCATAAACTGTAATCAAAGGCTCCTTTTGAAGTTAGTCTGCCGGGGGTTAGTCTGCCGGGGGGGGGGGTAAAGGAAAGGCTTGTTCAAACTGCCATGTCAGGAGGAGAGAAACAGAACTTAACCCTTTACGTAGCTTCTCTGCCAAGATGGAGCCAGTGTCGCTTTGGGACTGGTATCATTACCTCGCGTGGATCTCACGCATGATACCATCACACCCATCAATGCCACCTATCACTGCTTATCAGTGCAGCCTATCAGTGCTCATCAATTCTGCCTATAAGTGCCCATTAGTGCCTCCTATCAGTGCTCATTAATGCCTCCTACCAGTGCCCATGAGTGCCTCCTATCAGTGCTTATTAGTGCCTCCTACCAGTGCTCATTAGTGCCTCCTATGAGTGCTCATAAATGCCGTCTGACTTCTCTGCACAGCAATCAGCTGAGAGTCTCTCTCATACAGCACAGAGCTGGCAATGACAGTACTGTCTCCCCCTCCGTCCGCTCTCCCTCTCTGTCCTTTCTTGCAGGGGATGGGAGAGGAGACACCAAGACAGCCGATCTGCTTCCCCCTCCCCTCTCCTGTGTGTGCTCCACACAGGAGAGGGGAGGGGGGAAAAGGGGGAGCAGATCAGCTGTCTCGGCGTCTCCTCTCCCATCCCCTGCTAGAGAGGATGGAGGGCGAGAGAGGACGGAGGGGGAGAGAGAACTGTCAATGCTGGCTCTGAGCTGTATGAGAGAGACTCACTCAGCTCATTTCCGTGAGACTAGCAACCCGGCGCTGTGCCGGAATGCCTGGGCCCAGTTGCAAGTGCGACTGTTGCGACCCTGGTAGTTCCGCCACTGGAAAGAACGAGAGATCAGAGTCCATAGAAGAGGCCCGCGGAACCTTCAAGATTTGAAGACTGTGGAAGAATGGGCCAAAATCACACCTGAGCAATGCATGCGACTAGTTTCTCCATACAGACGGCATCTTAAAGCTGTCATTACCAACAAAGGATTTTGTACGAAGTAGTAAATACATTTCAGTCAACGTGTTCAATACTTTTTCCTTGTGTCATTTTATTGCATATAACTTAAGTTCTGAACTTATTTGTTTTGGTTTCTTTGCATGTAGTGGATTGTTACCAACATGTGAAAATGTCATGTCAATAGCACCTTTAGAAATATATTTACCTAGAAAAATGGTGACCTGGTCAATACTTATTTTACCTGCTGTATGTGGAGAGTTCTGGTGAGAATGAAGCCAATACACTGGCTGCTAACATTACTAACCGCTATGCAGTGCCATATCATTACAGCTGGATAATGATGTTTAAAGTGTATCTAAAGCTAAACCTTTTTTTAGGCAGGTTTTTTTTTTAGAATAGATAGCCTGTGTTCTGCTGGGGAGCATTTTCTTAACTTTCTGTCCTGGAGACGCAACAGTTAATGAGAGGAAATTTCTCTACAGGTACACAAATTCCCAATCAAAGAGTTGTCATAGGAACAGTTGTCCCAATGGGAGGTCTAAACCTTCCTCACTCTATCCAAAATATAAAAAAATACATTTACATACTCTTTTCACATTGCTGTCTATCTTACATTTTTTTCCAAGCTACATATAAGAAAGAAAAGTATGCATTTCATGTTTTGCTAGAGCAAAGCAGCTGACTTGGAATAGCATGTTTCATTTAATTGTATAGTGTTTGTTATGTGACCAGAGATAGTGTTTTATTTTTAATATTTACTTTAGGTACTTATATAGCGCCATCAATTTACGCAGCGCTTTACATATACATTGTGCATTCACATCAGTCCCTACCCTCAAGGAGCTTACGTTCTAAGGTCCCTAACTCACATTCATATACATACTAGGGTCAACTTTTAGACAGGATCTCATTAACCTACCAGCATGTCTTTGGAGTGTGGGAGGAAACCAGAGTACCCGGAGGAAAGTGCTATCCACTACACCACTGTGCTGCCCATTTTATCATTTTTATGTGTGAACAGAATTTTTAGGCAATGCTTTTAAAAACATAAGTAGTGACAGTATAATGATATGGCAGTGCCAGAGTCACAAAGTCAAGTGGTAAGGCAGTGTGGAAATATGTAAGTCACGTGTGACATTGTCAATCTCCATTTACACAGTCCCACATTGTGTGAACTGTGCCATCAGCCTCCATCTCACGAGGACTTCAAGTGTATGTTACCTCAACATTTCATATTTCTTATATGTGTCTGTCGTACTATGTACTTGTATGAAAAAGTATCCTGTTCTCTTTGCATTGCTTCCTTTGTGTGAAATAATTGGTGATCCTGCCCGCCCCCTGCTTTCTTATTTCAAGCTGACCACACTAGGCATGGAAGTACATCCATCCCAGAATGGTTAGTTTTCTTTTTTGCATTCTGCTTTGGAGCACAGTCTGCCTGTAATCTAGTGGTCAGACTTCTGCTGACACCTCCCCCCTGCACAGCTCTTCACTGGAAAGATCAGTGTACTACTGTTTCTCTGCCTCCTGTTGACATCCCCCTCCCCCAGCTCTTTAAGCCCCTTATGCAGTTGAGAATAGAGCTAATGTGTTGAGTAAAAGAAAAATCTTATTTGGTTCAGATGGTGTCAAGCGTGTGTGGCGGTAACCAGGTGAGGAGTACAAAGACAAGTGTGTCTTGCCTACAGTCAAGCATGGTGGTGGGAGTGTCATGGTCTGGGGCTGCATGAGTGCGGCACTGGGGAGCTACAGTTCATTGAGGGAACCATGAAAACAAACATGTACTGTGACATATTGAAGCAAAGCATGATCCCCTCCCTTCGGAGACTGGGCCACAGAGCAGTATTTCAACATAACGACACCAAACACACCTCCAAGATGACCACTGCCTTGCTAAAGAAGCTGAGGGTAAAGGTGATGGATTGGCCAAGCATGTCTCCAGACCTAAACCCTATTGAGCATCTGTGGGGCATCCTCAAATGGAAGGTGGAGGAGCGCAAGGTCTCTAACATCCACCAGCTCTGTGATGTCATCATGGAGGAGTGGAAGAGGACGCCAGGGGCAACCTGTGGAGCTCTGGTGAAGAAGGTTAAGCTAGTGCTGGAAAATAATGGTGGCCACACAAAATATTGACACTTTGGACCCAATTTTTTTGCAGTATTCGCACCATAAGACGCAGGGACACTTTCTCCCAATTTTTGGTGGGAAAAAGTGCGTCTTATGGTGCGAAAAATACAGTATATCTTTTCATGTGACAACACTGAAGAAATGACACTTTGCTACAGTCTGCTTCCAGCACTGCCTTAACCCTCTTGGGCATGGAGTTCACCAGAGCTTCACAGGTTGCCACTGGAGTCCTCTTCCACTCCTCCATGATGACATCACAGAGTTGGTGGATGTTAGAGACCTTGCACTTTTCCATCTTCCATTTGAGGATGCCCCACAGGTGCTCAATAGGGTTTAGGTCTGGAGACATGCTTGGCCCGTCCATCACCTTTACCCTCAGCTTCTTTAGCATGGCAGTGGTCGTCTTGGAGGTGTGTTTGGAGTCGTTATCATGTTAGAATACTGCCCTGCGTCCCAGTATCCAAAGGAAGGGGATCATGCTCTGCTTCAGTATGTCACAGTACATTTTGGCATTCATGGTTCCCCCAATGAACTGTAGCTCCCCAGTGCCGGCAGCACTCATGCAACCCCAGACCATGACACTCCCACCACCATGCTTTACTGTAGGCAAGACACTCTTGTCTTTGTACTCCTCAACTGGTGGCCGCCACACATGCTTGACACCATCTGAACTAAATAAGTTTATCTTGGTCTCATCAGACCACAGGACAAGGTTCCAGTAAATCCATGTCCTTAGTCTGCTTGTCTTCAGCAAACTGTTTTGCTGGCTTTCTTGTGCATCATCTTTAGAAGAGGCTTCCTTCTGGGATGACAGCCATGCAGACCAATTTGATGCAGTGTGCAGCGTGTGGTCTGAGCCAGGGTCGACTTAAGCAATAGGCGGGATAGGCAGCCGCCTAGGGCGCCAGGACAGGAGGGGCGGTAAAATCCTTGACGACACAGTGACCCCCCTTCCCGCACTGCTCGCTGCGATTACACACCCAGCCGCACTGATCAGATCGGAGCTCGGATGCGAGATGAGAATAAACAAGCGCTGCTGGAGCAGGGGGCCGAGTCTGCATGGGCAGCTGCGGGAGGAGCGTTTCCCTCCTCCCCCTTCTGTGTGTGGAAATAGAGAGCGGCTAGCTCCAGCGCTCCACAGCCTCTGGCTGATTGTCATAGTCATTGACAGAGTGAGAACGGAGAAAGCCAGCTTACAGAGGAGTCGGCTCCATCCTGTCTGCACTGTCGTCCTAACCCCACCCTCACTCCGCTGCTTATCCAATCTGCTGCTCCGCCTCCCATTTGTGCCCGCCCAACCCCGCCCACACTCCATCCACCTGCATGCAATGCACCCGCCCTGACTGCGAGAGGAGTTCTGTGGGCTGCTGGGCGGCACTTTTCAAACAATATCTGCCACAGCCCTGGGGGACAGTAGCCTGAATGGGAGAGCATAAACGGTGAGTGAGACTTCCATCCCCACAGCAACATCCTTTGTGTTCCCACCCCTTTGTGCTATGCACCCCCCCTTTCTTTTTCTCTCTCTACCCCCCTCTCATTTCCTTCCCCTTCTCTTCCTCCTCTACCTAATTCTCTCTCCCTCTGCCCCCTAGGCTAGGGCCTAGCCTGTCCGTATATATC
Source organism: Glandirana rugosa (assembly GCA_018402905.1). NCBI lineage: Eukaryota > Metazoa > Chordata > Amphibia > Anura > Ranidae > Glandirana > Glandirana rugosa. Next base: position 293,406 of record BLSH010500277.1, read on the forward strand.
ACCCTGGCCTATCCGTATACTGCCCTGTCCTGTCCATATACCTCCCTGTCCTATCCGCATACCACCCTGGCCTGTCTATTTACTGCCCTGGCCTGTCCATATACCACCCTGTCCTGTCCATATACCACCCTGTCCTGTCCATATACCACCCTGTCCTGACCATATACCACCCTGTCCTGACCATATACCACCCTGTCCTGACCATATACCGCCCTGTCCTGACCATATACTGCCCTGTCCTGACCATATACCACCCTGTCCTGACCATATACTGCCCTGTCCTGTCCATATACCCCCTGTCCTGACCATATACCACCTTGTCCTGTCCATATACCATCCTGTCCTGTCCATATACCACCCTGTCCTGACCGTATACCACCCTGTCCTGTCCATATACCACCCTGTCTTGACCATATACCACCCTGTCCTGACCATATACCACCATGTCCTGTCCATATACCACCCTGTCCTGACCATATACCACCCTGTCCTGTCCATATACCACCCTAGCCTGTCTATTTACTACCCTGACCTGTCCGTATACCACCCTGGCCTGTCCGTATACCACCCTGGCCTGTCCGTATATCACCCTAGCTTGTCCGTATACCACCCTGGCCTATCCGTATGCCACCCTGGCCTATCCATATACCACCTTGGCCTGTCCGTGTACAACCCTGGCCTGTATTTACTACCCTAACCTGTCCATATGCTATCCTAGGCTGTCCATATACTACCCTAGCCTGTCTGTATACTACCTTAGCCTGTCTATATACTACAGTAACCTGTCTATATACCTGTGGACCATGGCTGGTGTGAGGAAGTGAGCCAGTGCCGCCACTGTTTGTCTTCAGGCCGGGTCCAGAGGTGCAGGTGCGGGCCTTTGGACCATGGCTGAAGAAATAGCTAAGAGGCGCCACAAAAATCTCCACCCCCGCCACCTCCACCATGTACATGGGCAGGGAAAAGTGGGTGGAGTCAAGGGCGGCAAAATTAGGTTTCGCCTAGGGTGTCAAAAATCCTTGCACCAGCCCTGGTCTGAGCAGTGACAGGCTGACCCCCCACCCCTTCAACCTCTGCAGCAATGCTGACAGCACTCATATGTCTATTTCCCAAAGACAACCTCTGGATATGACGCTGATCACGTGCACTAAACCTCTTTGTTTGACCATGATGAGGCCTGTTCTGAGTGGAACCTGTCCTGTTAAACCGCTGTATGGTCTTGGCCACCATGCTGAAACTCAGTTTCAGGGTCTTGACAACCTTCTTATAGCCTAGGCCACCTTTATGTAGAGCAACAATTATTTTTTTCAGATCCTCAGAGAGTTTTTGCCATGAGGTGCCATGTTGAACTTCCAGTGACCAGTATGAGAGAGTGAGAGTGATAACACCAAATTTAAATGTACTGATAAGATAACATTAAATGAGTTCAGGGGCAGCTGGAAAAAACATCCAAATGCCCCTGAACGTCCGTTTATCAGCCTCAGTGTGCATGAGGCCTTAGTAAATAATGACCATCGTCTCACAGCTTGCCCAACACAGAGTTTGGGTAGTAGATTTATCAAAATACAGATTTTGCTTTTCCGTGTTTATGATCCTCTGAGCTGTTACCCGATCATGTGTGATAGACTGAGGCTGCAATTTCTTTGGTGCGATAGGCACTGTGGTCCTCAGTGTTCTACCCATTAACAGCTGTGCACCTTCAATAGATGTTGCAAGATAGTTTAACAGGCCTAGGTATACACCCTGCCCTGATGATTGTGATTTCTGTATAATGTATAATAGATTTGGCTGTGCCAACATACTTCTCTGCTAGACCATTGGCCTGTGGGTAATAAGGGCTTGTGGGTTTGTGTCTGATTCCCCATTCACGCAGAAAGCACTGAAATTCAGCACACGAGAATTGAGGGCCGTTATCAGACACAAGTACTTCACACACTCCATGTCTTGAAAGTATTGCTTTGAAAGCCCATATGACTGTTGACCCTTTTACATTTCTCAGGTGTACTAGCTCAAAGTATTTGCTGTAGTAATCTACAACTATCAAGTAATGGTTGTCCTCAAAATGAAAGATATCTGTAGCTAGTCTCTGCTATGTCCGTGGAGGGGGCTCAATTTATTTGGGCACACTTACATGGGCATGTGGCTGCTCCCCCCCCCCCCTCCTTTTTAATTTTGTAAGCATGGCTATTCATTTAGTTCAGTTAAATGGAAATATTCAAAATTGTTGCACTGTCTCTTTAAGAATATTCCTTACCTGGCTGTATAGGTGAATTAGTATCCAAACAGATCATTCAGAATTTTCTGGAGGGCCTGGGGGCTCATTATATAAGGGGCTGGAGTCCAGGTGAGGCCCTGTTTGTATCATCAGCGCAAGAAGAGCTAAGGTACCTGTACCTGTGTCATGGAAGGTCATGCTGGAGATGGCACAGATGAGCGGTGGGGACAAGTGGCTGAAGACATGCCTCCAAATGGCTCCAAAAGAAGAGACTCAGTCTGCAAGGGAGGAAGAATCCCGTGGGTCGGCGGCCACAGTGTCTGTGAGCGGATGTGGTAGGAGAGGTACCCGTCCAGGTCCCAGCATTCTCGTTGCTGCGGGCCGCCGGGGCGCAGTGATGGAAGCAGAGGAGGAGTCGCACAGAGGATGTGTCTGAAAGAGGTGGGCGGCTCGGTCAGCGTAACAGGAATAAGAGGCGAGCCTATTCCCCTTCACCTATGGGGAACAGCGGGCGGTCCCGGATATGCCGCCCACCTCCCAGAAGACAGAGTCCTCCTTCAAGCCAGTGGAGGGTTGCCAGGTAACCATCCTCTTTAACTATGGGAGAAGCCATTAGAGGAGAGAAGTCTATGCAGCCACGTGTGTCACAGCCGAGTGCCTCAGCTACTACTATCAGTAATATACAGTGTGTCCTGTTGGATAATGAAGCACAGTCGCAGGCTGGTTTACAGGGTGAGTTTTCTAATGTAAAAATGTTACATGATTTAGTTGGTTCTCTGTTTAAAATCGCTAATGTTTTCTCTAGTAATTCCTCTGATGGGAACTCTCTTCCTGTGACAACTGGACAGCAAGGGGCTGCTGCTGGTATATGTAACCCTTCACCTGCTGGAGCTCCTGCATACAATATTGTATCCGGCAGTCCTTGAGTTAATACTCATGCTGTCCCTGAGTCCTGTTTTAAGGAAGTTCTACCCTGCAACATTTCTCCCTTGGGGTTTCATTTACCCATGGCAGTGAAGGAAAACATTTGGAGGGGAGAATTTGTTGATTAACACTGTTGCCATCTTATAAAGATTTTAATGCTCGCTCTGATAAGAGAGCGGAGGCTAGCATGGAGGATGACAGGCGCAGGGCTGTAAATAGATCTTTCAATAATTGGCTTCAGGCATACTGTATTTTTCCAGCGTTTTAGGTGAAAAACAGCCTGAATTATGCAGTGGCCTTTTTCAGCACTTAGAGAATGTACTGGAGGCATATAAAAGCTTTGGCGGCTTAGGTTGGTTTAATTACGATGAATCTTTCCGCCAAATGCTATAGATTCATCCCAGTTTAAAATGGGGGATGAAGGACGTGGGGTTGTGGTTGAACCTCATTTCGTCACCCAGGGTCAATAATACCAATCAATTGCTGACCACTTCTCCAGTCTCCCCCTACAGGAAAGGTTTCTGTTTTGCTTATAATGAAAGCCAATGTAAATGGAATGCGTCATGTATGTATAGACATGAGTGTTCACACTGTTCTGGGATGCACCCAGTGGTAAAATGCTTTAAAAGGGCGAATGCTGCCAGCTAAGCACAGAGGGAAAACTTTTACAAAAGCTTTCACGCCTGTGAAAATAGCAAACATGTGCCCATGGCTGGACAGGTATCCAGACAGGGAGATGGCTCTGCTCATAGTTGATGGGTTTACCAATGGTTTTGTTTTTCCTAAATTCAAAGGAGTGGGATGTAAGGTTGTAGGGAATTTGAAGTCAGTGGATGAGCACCCCCATGTTATTCAGGAGAAACTGGCAAAGGAAATTAGTGAAGGCCGTATGGCTGGCCCCTTTCCTTCTCCACCTTTTCCCAATTTTAGAATTTTGCCACTACGGGTGGTACCTAAGAAAGAACCAAATTCCTTTAGGTTGATAATCACCTCTCATTTCCCAAAGGGGATTCTCTAAATTATGTTTTTGATGGTGCATCTGCATCCATCTCTTACAGCTCATTTAAAGACGCCTTAGTGAAAATTAGGCAGTTTGGTGGTGGGGCCCTTACGGCCAAAGCGGATATTAAGGCAGCATTTAGGCTCCTGACAATCTCCCCTGAAGCATTTAGTTCTTTGGGAATTTTTTTTGGAAAACTCCTATTATTACAATATGTGTCTCCCAATGGGATGCTCTTTGTCGTGTGCATATTTTGAAAAGTTTTCAACTTTTTTTCAGTGGGTTATTGAAGTGGAATCTGGACATAGCGTAATTCATTATTTAGACAAATTTTTATTTATTGGTCTGGCTGATTCCCCCCACTGTCTTAATTTATTGCGTTTATTTTTTTCTGTTTCGGAATATTTTGGAATTCCGCTTACTGACGAGAAGACAGTTTTCCCGACGTCTATTATCGAATTTCTGGGCATTCAAATTGCACAACACTGATCGAATTTAGATTGCTGACGGAAAATTTGGAGTGTTTAAAAAAGTTAATTTGTTTTTTCATCAGGAGAAAGAAGGTTTTGGTTAAGGAGCTCCAATCTCTATTGGGGCTTCTTGCTTTCGCAACTAGAATTATGCCTGTAGGTAGGATATTTTCTAGGAGGCTGTGCATGGCGTTGTCGGGTTTTAAATCCTCTTTTGCCCATATTAGACTCACCACAGACCTAAAGGAGGATTTATTAGTGTGGTCTAATTTCTTAGATAATTTCAATGGGCGGGCTTTTTTCCAGGAAGAATTTATTTTTGCTAGTAATTACGAATTATATACGGATGCAGCAGGATCAAGAGGGTTTGCGGCTGTATGGCGCACCCATTGGTGCTATGAGGTGTGGCCCCAGAAGTGGGTTGGTAACAAGGCCATTAGGAATATAGTCCTCTTGGAGCTTTTCCCAGCGGTGGGGGCTTTGGAAATTTGGGGTGATTTTTTTTAGGAATAAGCGGTTAGTGATTCATACTGACCATCAAGGGGTCTTGTTTGCAGTAAACTGCCTATCCTCCAAATCACTCTTTGTTGTGAAGCTTCTGAGGCATTTTATTTTTCTCTGTCTGAAATTCAATATTTGGGTTAAGGCTCAATATTTACCTGGAAAACTTAACGATGTTGCAGATGCTTTATCTCAGTTACAGATGTCCTGTTTCAGGAGCCTCTTTCCGGGTGCAGTTCCAATTGGCCACCCTTGTCAGAATCACCTTGGGATTTGATTTATGCCACGTGATGTTGGCGATCATAAATTCCCTGGCCCCTAGAACATGGGATCAATATGTGAAGCCATGGCATGCGTGGGTCTTTTTTAACAGGTCGATTGACTCATCATTCCAGCATCCGTCGGGGGGTACCATTGTAGCCTTTTTGTGTTTTTTTATGGCACAGCAATTATCTTATAACCATATAGCAAAAACGCTAGCTGGGGTTTCATTTTTCTTTAAGTTGCTGGATTTTCCAGTTTGTAACAAATTTTTTAAGGTTGTTAGGCTTTGAAAGGGTATAGGAGAGTTACTTTTACTCCAGATGATAGACAGCCTATTTCTTTAAGCATGCTGGAGGATCTGTGTGCTGCTACCAATTCGGTTTGTTTTTCAGCATATGAAGCATTTCTTTTTCAAGCAGCATTTACTCTAGCCTTTTTCGGAGCCTTACAAATCTCAGAGCTGATACCGAGGAACAAAATGAGTTGTGATGGGCTGCAATTTAATCATGTAAGTATATCAGATGACGCTGTCAGTTTATTCATTGGGAGATCGAAAATGGACCAGTTAGGAAAGGGCTTATGGTTCACTCTTCCCCAGTTTGGGAATTCTACCATTAGGCCCGTAGCTATCATTCAGCGGTTTATGGAGTATAGACCCAATTTGGTACATAGTTTCCTTATTCACCAGGACGGTTCTCCACTGACGCAATTCCAGTTTAGTGCTGTTCTCAAACGGTATTTTGCTTATCTGGGTATGGCAGGGTTTCACTACACATCCCATTCTTTCCACATTGGTGCTGCAACAGAAGCGGCCAGGCTGGGATTGGACGAAGCCTTCATAAGAAAGCTGGGTAGGTGGGATTCTGTTAGATATGCTTCCTATGTACATCCTAAGGTCACAAATGATACATATGGATTGTCGGACACTCTTTTGTGTACTGGGCCTCAAAACGTGCATCGCAGCATTGCTATACTACGGACTTATATTTGGATACTTCTGTATTTTCTGTTCTTTGGAAAGGTATTAGGGGTTTAAAATGGGCTGATTTGCTTTTTCATCTTAACAGGTTAATGCAGATCTGGTCCCCTCCTTCAGTTCTTATTGTGCATCTAGGAGGCAATGACATTGGTTATACAAAAACTTTAGATCTCCTGCATATGGTCAAGAGTGATCTGTACCGTTTTAAAATGGTCTCCCCACAGACAACCATTATTTTTTCTGAAATTATTCCATGTTTAGCATGGTTGGTTTCCCCTTAATTTGTTAAGTTGGATAAGATCAGGAAAATGCTTAATAGGGGTATCTAGAAGGTGGCATCGTAGGCCTTTATAGGCGGGATGTGATTCATCTTTCCGATATCGGGAATGATATTTTTAACCTAGATCTTCAGTCTTGCATTGAGCTGGCCTGTGGGCTTGGGGTAGGCCGGGCTTATAGCAGCAAGCCCGGTTGGTGGGGACTTGTTTATGTATAATGGTAATTTGCTTGAGTTGTTTATGACTAAGTAAAAATATATATTATTATTATTATTTTCTTTACTGATGAGATTTATTGTATGGTATCGTTATTTTGACTTATCAAACCAAAATAAAGTGCCATAATTTGCCAAATGAAGTTGGAGTTTCTTTTCATTATTCACTGGTTGTCTATGGGGACGTTTAAATTTGGGGGAATCATAGGTGCGGCTTGCATGCCCAGGAGCATTCCACAGTGTAAGAGGTTCTTTTGCATTATTTTTTTGAAATTTCTGGCAGGTCTCACACTTCTTCACAAGTGTCTCAATATCAGAGTCCAAATTAGGCCAGTAAACAACCTCCCGTGCTCTGCGCTTACACAGTGATTCCCAAATGTCCCTGGTGAATTTGTTTCATTACTTCCGCCTGCTGTGACTTAGGAATAAGAATACGGTCACAGAAATGTGAATGCATAGCTCATTTTTCACAGGCTAGAATCCCTGTAGTTTAGGTTACAGCTTCTTTTGTTTTTCTGGCCAGCCATTGCACATGACACGAGTTAGGTTTTATAGGACTTTATCCTGTTTGGTGTCTTGTCTTATCTTCTCCAGCCATACATCTGATATTGGCATGTTCACTAGTACTGTATGTACCTGTTCTCCAAACTTAGGTTCATCCCGTGCTTCATGTCCTTCTGGAAACACCCTGGACAGGGTATCTGCCATTGGAATTTCCTTTCCAGGCTTATACTTCACTGTGAGTTCATACTGCTGTAATTTCATAATCATCCGTTGCAGGCGTTGCAGGCGTGGAAGTGTAGAAGCTAGCTGTTTCTGTAGGATGTACTCCAATGGCTTGTGATCCATTTCCACAACTACCAGACGACCATATATGTACTGGTGAAATTTCTTGCATCCATTCACAATGGCCAGCATCTCTTTCTCAATTTGAGCATAATTAGCTTGCGTTGTGGTCAGTGCTCATGAAGTATATGCCACAGGATGTCCTTGTTGAGTCAGTACAGCACCTAAACCAAACTGAAATGCATCCACTTGAAGTACAGTGTCACAGTTTACGGCAAAATATTTCAGTATTGGCCCTGGATGTTTAGTGATCAGTTTTTTCACTTTGTCAAAAGTCTTTTCCATGTTTTTTATCCCAACACCAAATGGCATCCTTCTGTAGCAGTGCACATAGTAGGGGTGCTGAGATTAATCGCTGCATTGATGCATCGCGATTCGGCCATCTATGATGCAGCATTGATGCAGCGACTGCCCATAATCGATTAGCGGGTGACGTCCCCCAACTTGCGGGCGACTCAGCACGACCTCTGCACAGCGCGACTTCAGTGCGACTTGCAAACGACTTCTGTAATAGAATGCAAGTCGCCCCCAAAGTCGTACAGGAACCTTTTTTTAGTCGGAGCGACTTGAGTCGCTCCTATTAGAACAGTTCCATTGCAGTGCATGGAGGCGACTTGTCAGGCAACTCAAGTCACTTGACAAGTCTCCTATGTGTGAACCCAGCCAACACTGTTTCTGCTTCTTCCAGGATGTCTGCCTCATTTCTTCCTAATTTTCAGATCTGAGATTGAAACCCCAAATTACATGTTATTCTTGATGCACAGTTATGTAGCAACATACCGCAGTGCCTCTCTCGGCACTCGTTACCACCCAGCCCGCCTCTCTCCTCTGCTGTCTCCGGCAGACGTCAGCGGTGGATTCTCAGCCCCGCCCGCCTCTCTTCTGATCTGTCAGCTACAGTCAGCAGGTGGGGCTGAGAATCCACCGCTGACGTCTGCCGGAGACAATAGAGGCGGGCTGGGTGGTCACGAGTGCTGAGAGAGGCACTGTGGTATGTTGCTACATAACTGTGCATCAAGAATAACATGTAATTTGGGGTTTCAAACACAGATCTGAAATTTAGGAAGAAATGAGGTACCCACTGACACCCCTCACCACCCACCCACTGACACCGCTCATCCACTGACACCCCTCACCACCCACACCCCTCTAGCGGTCAAGTAACTGCTGACTTCCTGAAGACGCAATTGGCAGTAACCAGACTGGGTGTCCAGTACACGAAATACTGTTGCTCCTACTAGCTTGTGCGCTATATCCTCTATGGTGGGGAGTTGGTAGTGTTCTCTCATTATTACTTTGTTCAAATCACGTGGGTCAATGCATATACGAATTGCACCTGTGTTCTTCTTCTCCACCACAACCGTAGAACTGACCCAGTCTGATGGTTCTGTGACCCTTTTTACTACTCCCAGCATCTCCATCCTAGTGAGTTCTTGTCTGACCTTATTGACGAGAGACAAAGGTATTTTCCTTGGGGCGTTAATGACAGGCTGTGCATCCTCTTTTAGACGTATGTGGCCTATACCCGGGAGGCACCCCAGTTTCTTGAATAGATCACAGTACTCACGTTTAACGTCAGGCTCTGTCACACCTCTGTGCCCACCATCCACAGTCATTATGATCTTCACAAGTCCAATCTCTTTACTTGTTTTGAGACCTAGTACGACTGGGGCTTGTGTTTCTATCAACAACAATTGTAAAACCTTTTCAGATCTCTTGTAAGAATATTTTGCATGACAGCGACCTATTACTTTCAGCTTTTCACCCCCATATGCCTTTAGTTTTGGTAGGTCCTAAGTCTCTAAGGGGGATTCATCACTGAGGTGTTCCAAGTATATGTGGCTTGGCACACAATTTACTTGTGCTCCTGTATCTATTTTAAATGTGACTGGAGTTTTTTTAGCCCCTATCTGTAATGTTATCTTTATTTCATCTGCAGCAGACTGATGTGTTTTCTGTACTGCTGCAAGATATATTGGGTTGCAGTCTGAGTCTGACTGTGCATTGTCATCATTGTCCTCTATGACGTGTACAGACTGTGTTTTTAACCTTCCAGCTTGTGAAGACAGTTTACACACCCTGGCAAAATGTCCTCTTTTCTTGCATTTATTGCATATTTGCCCCTTTGCAGGACAGACACTATTTTATGGTGCATGTTTCCACAATATCCATAGGCTGCTTGTGTGTTACTTGTCCCAGTGCCCTTTATTCCATTGTGTGCTCTTTCTTGCCCATATCTGCTGCTGTGATTTTCTATAGCATTAATCTGGTGCTCTGTTCCTTCTAGTAACCTGCATGCCCATTCTTGACATTTCATATGCTCTGGCAATCCTTATGGCTTTCTCAAGATTTAAGTCTTCTTCCTGCAGCAGCTTTTCCTGAACTTCCTTAAACTTACTGCTCATCAGAATACGGTATTTTATCATATCTCGGGCATCATAGAAAGCACAGTCTTGGGCAAGCAAACGCAGCTGTGTCGCCCATTCATCCACAGATTCACCTCCACACTGATACCTCTCATAAAACAGTTTCCTTTGCACTGTGGAGGTTCTCCTAGGTTTGCAGTATGCTTCAAACTTTGCAAACACAACAGTACCTCTGTTTTCTTTTTGTTCTCTGCAGTGATCTCTCCACTTGCTTGCCAGGCTCTGCACACATCATGTCCTTTTTGTCCCACACATATCAGAAAGTGAGCTGCTTTCTGCTGATCAGACCATTTGTCTGCATCTGGTCCTGCAAACACAAGCTCTATCAGCTCCCTCCATTTTGGCCAGTTTTCAGATATGTTTCCCGATTCCAACTCCAGGGAAGGAATGTTCTCTGTGGTGCTGTTTGCTGCCATGACTCTTCTGGTACCATGTGATGATTTAACATGATGAATAGGCAGACAGCAAAGGAAATTGAACAGGAGACTTGTCTTTACTCAGCAGCATCCATCTTACAACTCTGCATCCCCACCCCCAGATCACATGACTCAAAATGTTAACTGCCTCCTAACTGCATAAAGAACTAGGCATAACAATTGAAGTTGAAGTATAACATAAAGCATACACATCATTGCAGTTATTACTGTGCAGATATGCAACAGGGCAATCTCCCACATGTGCACACCAATGCATTGTATGCAAGAAGTATTTCAGTGCTACTCTAAGGCTTCTTTTACACGGGCGCTCCACTCACTCCTATGGAGTGGCGGATGTCAGAGGTAACATGTCCGCTGACACCCGCCGCTATCCGATCCTGTCCGGGAAATCCAGATGGATAGTGACCCTATATTCCATCCATCTGGCGTATCGAATCGGATGGGATCAGATGAAAGTGGAAAAGCGGCCCGTTTTCATCTGATCTCCCCATAGAGGAGAGCGGGACTCTGACAGGTCTGTCTCTGCACAGTGAGCGGAGATGGACCTGTCACCCACCTGCTCAGTGGGGACTAGAGGAGTGATCCCCCGATGAGTAAAGCGGAGTCTGCCAAGCGGACAAGCCTGTGTGAAAGGACCCTTAGTCTTCTTTCTCAAAGAGAGTGGTATAACAGCAGTTGGCAGGCATTCAGGATCCTATCCTACCGCCTCCAAAATGGCCTAATATTTTTCTCCAATAACAAGGAGAATTGTGTAGCACTCATTTTGCATGCTCTGATTGTGTGTGCTTTGACTGTTTATGCTCTGAATGTGCCCTGACTGTATGTTCTTCACATGTACATGCTCTGTTTATGCAGGATGAGTGTTGTGTGCGCTCTGACTGTGTGTGCAGTGTCTTAGCTGTAACTGTGCATACATTGTCTTTGTGTGCTCAGGCTGTATGGTTTGTGTGTGCAGTATCTGTATTCTGTGTGTACATTATCTGTTTGCATGTGTATGTTTTGTCCTTGTGTGCAATGTCTGTGTTCTGACTGTGCATATTCTGTACTGGCACAGGATGACAATAAATGAGGGGTCGGGAGAAATGGCCACACAAATGGAGAAAGTAACATTATATAAGAGCAAAGAGGTTAGAGGGAGTGCTGCACTGAGGAGGAGAGCAGAGGTATGTATGGCATGAATTATGTGAGTGTAAAGGTGAATGGGGAACATTTATGAGTTCTGTTGTTTGGCAAAGCAATGCTAAACAGGAGCAGTGAGGCCCATCATGAGATAGAATTCTTACAAGGTTACAGCCACTTTTAAATTATGCATCTGTTTGGAGTGTCTTATCTTTAGTAATATGTTGGAAATCTGTCTCAGAGTGTTGAAAACTGTCACACTTTGCTGCCCAGCTATACAGGCGCACAGGACTATAAACCTGTTGCAGAGATTTTGCTGAAGAATACTGATTTGTGACTAATTGTGTGGCTAATTTGCTTGATAAATGCCTCAGACAGATTTTGCAAAAGTGTCTCTCACGCATTCTAAAAGTGGTGAAGAATGCACCAAATTTTATATAACTGTCTAGAACTTATACTTGCATTGGGGGCATGCTGGGCCACTTTTAGAATGCACAAGAGACACTTTTGTAAAATCTGTCTGAACCAGCTTTTCTCTCTGTACGCCAAAAGAGTAGGGTTGACACCTTTTTTTTCAAACCAAACCCGAACACTTGTGCGACTTGTCTTGTGACTTGGGACTGCAAAGTTGCATGACAAGTCGTACCCCATGATTTCCAATGAGTACCATTCATATCTGTGCGAGTTCAAGTCGCAACGACTTCAAAGTAGTCCCTGCACTACTTTGGTGCGACTTGAGGTCCACACACCTCAGGATTACACAGGTATTGCTTCAAGTCGCATCAAAATCGCACAAGTGTGAAAGGGGAACAGCAACATTTTTTTAGGGAGGAAAGCTGTGGATTTTGGTGTAAGAGGGAACTCTGATGTAATAGAGTTTCTGCTCACCAAACCTCCCACTTACATAAGAATTCCCAGCATTTCCCCTTAAATTAGGCCCCCCTTACATCTGAGTCCACAGGGCACCCCTTACATCTGAGTTCCCCTTACCTTACTGTACTCACTCGCTTGGAGGCAGGAAAGAGAAAGGAGGGAGGAGGGAGACTTCGGCCACAGACATTGGATGGTGAGCTCACTCACCCAAGGATGGAGGCTCAGGCATCGTCACCTTTCATTCACAATGTATCTGCCAGTTGCTGAGCTTCAAATTTCCAGCTCACACATCCCTTTCCTGAGGCACAGAATGGCGCAGATTGGAGTGTTTTGTGGGCAGACAGGGGGTAGGGGTGGGATGAGGAGGAGCAGATCAAGCCCTCCCTCCTCTCTTGTCCGGTTATGGGGATGGGGCCTGTGTGCACACCTATGCTCTCGGTAGTTATGGTACTTGGTTACTTGGGGGGGCCACAGTCCATTCTGAATATTGTGTCTGGGTTTCAGGAGGTCTGAAACCCGGACACGTGATTCAAAACCCGGACTGTCCGGGTGAATCCTGGACAGGTGGAAACCCTACAACAAAGAGTTGATCTCCACTTTTACATCCAATGCCGCACAATAAAAAACGACCTAAATTTGGTGCACGAGTCGCTTTCAGAACCAAAAGTGTCACAAATGCTTCATGAATTATTACAATACACAATACATTAACAAGACAGATTAACACCAGAAAAGGTCTGAAGCAGTTTTATTGAATACCCCACTATGTGTTTAGAAACCCTCCAGTACTGTTAACAGGAAACAAGGTATTCTGCAAAGTAGAACAGGGAAAGTGTAAAGAAACACTGAGGGTAGATTCACAGATGCGGTGGGACTGCGTTGGGCAACTATTGCAGCAGGAAGCCTTGTCTCTTATGTTCCCGGTTCATACCACTGCTTTGCAGTGGTGTACAGGCACAGTGCACTGAAAAAAATTACTGCATGCAGTACTTTTCTCAGTACAGTATGGTGCCAGGCAATTGACTGCCTCACACCACACAGTCAGCAATTGAACTTTATGAGACCCCCTCAATAAGTATAAACCCCCTCCCTCAGTATAGACCTCCCCCCTCAGTATAAACCTCCTTGAGTACAGACCCCCCTCCCTCAGTATAGACCCCCCTCAGTACAGACACCACACCATCAGTATAGACCACCCCTCCCTCAGTACAGACCCCCCTCCATCAGTACACACCCCTCCATCCATATAGACCCCCCCTACCTCAGTACAGAACCCCCCCATCAATATAGACCCCCCTCCATCAGTGCAGATCCCTCCATCAGTATTGACCCCCCATCAATACAGACCCCCTTCCATCAGTACAGACCTCTCCATCAGTATAGACCCCCCCTGTAATGATATCACGTGCTGGACACACAAAAACTGGCAGCTATTTTGTGCAAGGTCAGCCATGACGGTTTTAATGCTTTAAGCCCTCTCTCTACCCCCCCTTCAGGTTAGGAATTTCTGGATCATCTTGCAAGGCCCCAAAAGTTCTAGATTTGTTTGCCAGGCCTGATCGTAAACACATAAACCAGATCCATTAAGAGATAGCACAGGATGCCTTGAGATAATGAGTGTCATAAAAGAGAGGCATTCAGGCAGATGTGACCTTCTCAGAGACCCCTAATCAATTTTAAGCTAAGGAATTCACCCATGTTTCATAACTCCAGACAGGAACGTGTCATCTTAATAAAAAGTACATGCGAATGCGGAATTGGACACTGAACAAATTCAATCCAAACATCGATAAGTCCGATCATACGGGGAGCCACCAATAGTTTCTTTTCCTCCCAGAGTAATGGATTAGTGACAACCTGTCATGTTTGGACTCACTTTAATGCAGCTTTCATGCTGAGCTAGAATTCCTTAGTGTTGGGGCTGCACCGTGATCATATTCCGAGATATGACATTGATACAGAAACTTGCATATCAGGGATGGTTGTTATTCCACACTCCGCTCTGGGCAGCCCATGGGCCCTCCTTACCCATGTGAGTGGTCAGGGGCATGTGGCCCCACCCCTTTGCTTCCAGAGAAAAGAACGAACATCTGAGAACCTGTAGACTCATCGACAAATATCTGATCAATCACAGAAATTTACTGCAAGTATCTTTCTCCCTTTCCTTCTGCCTTATCTCTTTGCTGCTGTATATTATGTCTTTATTGCTTTGTAACACCATTTTTCTTTAAATATTTTATCTGCACCAATTTTGCCCTTTTCATTAGTAAACCTTATTCTGAAAAGTATTAATCTTGTCCCTAAAGCTCTTAATGCAAGCTATAACGAACCTGTTCCTTTGAAGAGTGCTACTGTTTAGGATAAATTATCTGAATATTCCTGTCTGTGGTGACAGCGTGTGTTACAGGTGATTATTCTAAAATCATAATTGGTATTGCTAAGATCTCGGGTCTTCTGGCCATTATCCAGAAGTGGTGGCAGTGAGAGAGTTAATCGCTTGAATTACCCACTGACGAAGTTCCGTCCTGGAACGTAACATGTACGGGGGGAGGAGTCGGTAGTGACGTCACCCGCGGCCATCTTCGGAGACTGGGACGCCAGTCTGTTTGTAATAACACACACGCTTGTGCCAGCACTCAGATCTGGGTGCTTATACATGTGAGTTTTCTATCTCTTATACTATAATAAAGCGGCAATAGACGGAGAGCATTAGATCTGTTGCTCTTGTATTTTATGCGGCTGATTACTTGGGAGAGAGCGGTCCGGTTGCCGGAGGAGCATAGGAATGTGACAGGCTTGGACGTGAGCGGTCTGGACATCCAAAGACTGGACATTCATGTCAGGCTTTGGGACCTCTATGAGGTCGAATAGTTGAGGTGAGGGGCCAGTCATACTGGTGGTGGACTGCACTATCACTTGGAGCATGGAGTGCTGAGTGAAACTCACCCTCTCTCACAGTGGCTGTCATCTTTCCTTCTACTATTTTTATGGACTGTGCTCAATGAGTATTGCTGTACTTTTGAGAGGCACTTCACAGTGTTGATTAATAAGTTGTATAAGGTTTATGAATTTGCCTTTTTGTGTTAAGCTGCCCTTTTGCTTTATAAGTGCTTTGTAGACCAGTGCTGAATTACCATTGGATAATTTATGCTGGCACTTAGATGGTGGTCCCACAAGCTGGAAAATCTTTGTGCTGAAAGCAGCTGAGAGTGGCATTGTTACGTGCGGTGTGAGATCGGGCGGTCCTCTGTCACGAGTTAGTGAGGAGGGCAGTGATCTGATACCCGTGTTCGTCACATATTGTTGGCAGCGTGTTGGCATAGTTTTGCCTTAAGGGTATTCAGTGCATTGTTAGGAATTAGCTCTACACTGAAGGATTGTAACCTTTGTGGAAACAGTCTTTAGAGACAAGCTGGTGCATATTTTTTTTTTAAATATACATACAACAACAGCTCCTTCCTACAGCTCCTTTCTATCTCTGCTTTCTGTGCTATCTTTTCCACTTGCAAAATGTCTGGGTTATCAGGGTATAAGAAGATGAGCAAAGGTGACCTGACTGCTGAGTGTACAATAAGAGGCCTTAACGTCAGTAACAAAACTCGTGGAGACATGATACAGGCCCTAAAGGATTATGATATCTGAGCAGACCAGAACTCGGGGAACTTGAATCTGAAGGGGTTCCCAATACTCCAGAGCACAGTGGTTCATACTCGACAGCCTCACAGGATAGGCACACAGAGACTGACACGGGAATACCACTGATTGTCCCCTCTAGGCCACAGCAGGAGCAGGCCAGCCCCAGATTGCCTGCAACCAGTATAGACTCTTCTCAAATGCAGAAAACACTACAGTGCATTAGAGAAATTGATCCTGTGATGTACCTGAAGTTTCTGGAATGCCAGGCTGTGGCTGAGAGAGAGGAACGCAAGGCTGAGAGAGAGGCTGCAGAATGCCGGGCTGAGAGAGAGGAACGCCAGGCTTAGAGAGAGGTTGATCGCTGGCACGAACTGGAGATGTCGAGAATCCAGCGACAGGTACCAGACGCCAGGGCTACGAGGCAAAGCCCTGGATGCGTATGTCAACCTGCCAGCGGAGTAGGACGAAGACCACGAAGCCATAAAGGCTGCGATCATTCAGAAATATCAACTAACCCCGGAAGTGTACCGAAAACGGTTTAGGTCCCCGCAAAAGGGGCCTGGGGACTCCTATATGGATGTGGTAAGCCGTTTGTGTACCACCTTCCAACAGTGGGCTAGGGGCTTGAAAGCCAATTCTTTTGAGTTGCTGGAAGATCTCATGATTGAAGATCAGTTTTTGCACATCTGTCCTCCAGACGTCAGACAGTTTGTGTTAGAGCGGAAGCCCAGTTCTGCTAAAGCCACAGCAGAACTGGCAGATACCTTCATCAGCACTCGGGTATCGGACCATCGCAAGGCCCCACTGAATGGCTGGAAAGGGGGAAAATCACATGTGGCAACCACTCCTCTGCCTGCCAACCACGTTTCTCAGTGGTCTGAACCTGCAGTTCCTGGTGCCAAGCCCTCCCTGACTGACAACCGCAGGTGTTACTCCTGTGGCAAGCCTGGCCATCTTCAAACACAGTGCTCTGAGCAGAAGCAGATGACATCACCTGGCCAGCCGGCCAGCAACTCTTCTTCAGTACTGTTCATCCGCAAGAAAGCTTGGGTAACCACCGCCAACTTGCAGCAAGTCATTGTGGGCAACCAAATTGTAACTGGTTTCACTTTGGTCCAACCAGAGGTGATAGAAAGAAGGGACATCATCCCGGGAAGCATTTTACCCTCACCGGAGTTACGGGGACCCGCTCACGAGTACTTCGTGCCCATGTTTTTATTGAATGGGGTGCTGGGAGTGGAATAAGAGAGGTGGGAGTCTCAGACGAGATCCCCACCGGCGTTCTATTGGGTGCTGATTTAGGTACCCTTGTTTTGTACTATACCTCTGCTAAAAGCACCCAGGATGCTCCCACGGAACTCTCTGGACCTACCAAAGTACTGTTTACAGATGTTGGGGTAATATCTGGGAAACCAATGGATGGACAGAGGGAGAGTGGAGTTGAGGCGCAGGGCTCTCCGTTGGCTAAGCAAGGAGAGGAAGTCCTCCTGCATGTGCCAATATCAGATGCTTGTGTAGTTGATGATAAGAATGTCATTACTGAATGAAATAATGTTTTGTCTTTGTTGAAGGTCACCCACAGTGCTGGAAGGCGGCAGGAGACACCGTCTCTAGCTGCAGAGACGAGGAGTGGCCCAGATGGTCCATTTTTGTGCTCTGACCCAGAGGACTGTTCCTCCCATCCAAGGTCTTTGTGTGTCACTGGAGGGCTGGTTGAGCCTTGTAGTTCTGCGGCAAAGCTAGCACTGCTGACACACAGAAACCTTGCCGCATTCAAGAGGCTAGCTGTTAGCTTCCCTGCTGAAAAAAATAAACAAAAGTCTGAAAAGGACAATGAACAGATGGGTTTGACAGGTCTGCCAGCAGGGAGCCTGGAGACTGGAAGGGTTAAACCGCTGCTCATTGTGTCCAGTCAACCTAAGGTATGGGTTGAAGGTGTCACCTGATATGGTCTGTGAGGATACAGGTGAAATCAGAATGGCCAGAGACAGTACCCCTGAAGGGGAAGAGATAGGTGCCCTGTTAGATGGGATAGCTGATACTCAGTGAGTGGGCTTAGGCCCTCAGCTACCAGTGCCCTTCTCCCTACAGGTACCTGCGATGCTGACAGTGCTTACCGCATGCCATGTCAGGGTCATGGGAAACCCTGGGAGGGCACACCATGGCGTCCATGGGGTGGGTGGCAGGGTGTATCCTCCCCTCACCCCTGCAGCCCACCTTGTCTCAGAAGACGTGCAGACAGGCGGGTCAAAGGAGACTGAGGGAATACTGCAGTTAGGGGTTATTCAAGGAGCTTGGACAGCCTGGACACCCCGAGTCGTCCTGGTTCCTAAAAGGAGTCAGACGACCAGGCTTCCGGGAGTCCCTAAAATGCTGAATGCCCACCCTGCGATTGTGGTCTCTCCCATGCCCAGGAACCATGACGTGCCAGAGGAGCTGGCAGATGCCCGCTGTCTCACCATCATTGACCTGAGCAGGGGACCTGGACCAAACCCTCTAACGCAGAAGGCTCAGAATGAGTCAGCCTTCATCACCCCATGTGGCTTGCCTGCATTTGCCGCAATGCTGCCTAGGGTTGAGTGTGCACCAGTCACGTCTCTGGAGGTCCAGACTGACCTACGGGGCGTTATGGAAACTTTAGAAGTGACCTGCTTGAGAGGCCTGGAAGGGATTGGCCCTGTCTGGGTGGAGCACCTGGTGCTCCTGCCAGCAGTCCTGAACACCCTGGTAGGGCCCACTCTGACAGTTCCCCCTATTAACTGTCAGATGAGCATGGCAGCGGTTCAGTACTGGGAACACCAGGGAGAAGGAAGAACCCAGAGGTTAGGAACTGGGAAGGTGTAGGCTAGCATGGCCTGGCCTACTCCTCAAGCCAACATACTGGTTCTGTCATTTCTGGGTACAGCTGGCTACAATAGGATGTGGGAGTGCCACTATAGGGGTCCAGCTGAACCGGTGACTGACCGACCAACCTGAGCACCAACGGACATGGTATCCTTAATGCCAGTGTGTAAGGAGAACCGTGCCCTCCTGACAAATGTACTGGCTGGTGCACCTGAGACACGGGCCCTGGAAATCCACGGTCCAGTCCAGGCGCACACCAGTGTCAATACCTTTGGGTCAGGTGCGGCCTTGATCCAGAGGGATGAGACAGAAGAGCAATATCTCATACGCTACCTAGGCAGGAAGGCACCTCTTCAGTTAACCTATGCCGCTTCTGAAGAGAAGTGTCTTGTGGTCAGGTGGGCACCCTGGAAGCTGGCACGTGATCCAGGTGGTTACAGCCGCTGGGTACTCACCCATCCCAACCTACCTTGTTGGCCCAACAGTGTTGCTAGGGAGAACAACCCACTCCTTAACCACTTGCCGATCGGCATCTGACCGCGGCAAAGTGGCTCTGTAAGGCAAATCGCCGTCATCTGACGGCGGCTGCCAGATCGTGCACAATGAGAGCGCGCGCGCCGCCGGAGGCGCGCCCCCGCGCTCACTGTGTCCGGAGAGGGCCAGGGAGCAGGTACGTCGATCTCCGCCGGCCACCAGCGATGCCCCCCCGGAGTGAAAGAACGGAGGTCCGTGTAAGTAAACACGGACCTCCGTTCTGTGAGAGGGGGAAGGGCTGTGATCACAGCCTTCCTTTACACGGAAGGTGTGATCACTTCCCTTCTCCTGTTAGGGCAGTCCCCCCACAGTTAGAACACGCCCAGGGAACACAGTTAACCCTTACAGCGCCCCCTGCAGGTTAACCCCTTCACTGCCAATGGCATTTACACAGTAATCAGTGCATTTTTATAGCACTGATCGCTGTATAAATGCCAATGGTCCCAAAAAAGTGTCAAAATGTTCAGACATGTCCGCTGAAATATCGCAGTACCGCTAAAAATCGCAGATCGCCGCCATTACTAGTAAAAAATAAAAAAAAAAATAAAAACCCCAAAAATTAATTCTCATCATCCGTAAACGCGACCACTTTTGCGCAAACCAATCAATAAATGTCGATTGCGATTTTTTTTTATCACAAATATGAGGAAGAATATAAATCGGCCAAAACCGATGAAAAAAAATGTTTTTTTATATTTTTCTTTTGGATTTGTATTTTAGCAAAAAGTAAGAAATTTGGGTTTTTTTGCAAAATTGTCGCTCTTCTTTTGTTTATAGCGGCGATCAGAAATGACGCAGCGGTGATCAAATACCACCAAAAGAAAGCTCTATTTGTGGGAAAAAAAGGACGCAAATTTCGTTTGGGTACAACATCGCACGACCGCGCAATTGTCAGTTAAAGCAACGCAGCGCCGAATCGCAAAAAGGGCTCCGGTCCTGAAGTGTGAAATCCTTCCGGGGCTGAAGTGGTTAAAGGGAACCTGGTTCTCCAACAAGGCAAATGGGCCAGTCCGCACAAAAGTAAACGCCTTAGCCAGACACACTTGCGATGCAACATGCCAAGTCAGCCGTAGGGGGTTGCTTCAGGAGGGAAATTGTCGTCTCCTCCCATGCAACCACCTGAGGGGGGAGGTGTAATGATATCACGTGCTCGACACACGAAAACTGGCAGCCATTTTGTGCAAGGTCAGCCATGACGGTTTTAGCTTAAGGCCTCAATCTTTTCCCCCTCCCTTCAGGTTAGGAATTCCGGGATCATCTTGCAAGGCCCCAAAAGGTCTGGATTTGTTTGCCAGGCTTGATCATAAACAAATAAACCAGATCCATTAAGAGATAGCACAGGATGCCTTGAGATAATGAGTGTCATAAAAGAGAGGCATTCAGGCAGATGTGACCTTCTCAGAGACCCCTAATCAATTTTAAGCTTAGGAATTCACCCATGTTTCATAACTCCAAACAGGAATGTGCCATCTTAATAAAAAAGTACATAGGTGAGTGCGGAATTGGACACTGAACAAATTGAATCCAAACATCGATAAGTCCGATCATACGGGAACCACTGATAGTTTCTTTTTCTCCCAGAGTAATGGATTAGTGACAACCTGTCATGGTTGGACTCATTTTAATGCAACTTTCATGCTGAGCTAGAATTCCTTAGTGTTGGGGCTGCACCGTGATCATATTCTGAGATATGACATTGATACAGAAACTTGCATATCAGGGATGGTTGTTATTCCACGGTCCGCCCCGGACAGCCCCGGGGCCCTCCTTACCCATGTGAGCGGTCAGGGGCATGTGAAAAAATGGTTACTGCCATGTGTGCTGTATGGGCTACAGAAACATGGCGGAGGCATGTATATAATTCAAACGTTCATTCGACCAGTTAGATCTCCCAGTCGAAGTTACGTGAGGTAACAAAACCGGTAGGAGGGGCTAACCAGGTTGATGGGCATTGTGTGGTGAGCGTTCTGAGGAGTGAGGAAATAAAAATAAAAAACCTATTGGGCAAAAGGACATTAAGGAAGGTATAATGGAGTTGGTGAAATGGAAGGAATTGGTAATAAGACCAGCTGACAAAGTGGGGGGATAGTGGAGTAAAGATCAATATAAGACAGTTATGAACGACCTGCTAAGTGATGATAAAACATATATCAAACTAGAGAGTGATCCAATGAAAACATACAAAAAAGAACTGGAAAAATTAATAACTAAAGGTAAAAATTGAAGGTGTACTTAGTGTGAAGGAGGCAAGATATCTGGTGCCTGACACATGCGGGATCCCTATTATATATGCAACACCGAAGATCCATAAAGATAGCCAAAGAACCCCAGGGAGGCCAATCATTAATGGTATAGATTCCCTCACAGCCCGGGTGGGCAAATACAGTGATTGCCATCTCCAACCACTTGTCAAAGAGACTCTAGCATACCTTAAGGACACAAAACACATATTACAGATTATTAATAGGTTGGATGTATTAGTAAATATCATCATGTGTACAGCGGATGTAGAGTCCCTGTACACTAATATAAACCATGAAGGTGCTATTGAGGCGGCTAGGTGGGCCTTATTAAAAAACTATGCAATGGATGACATACAAAAAAATGTCATCATAGAATGTCTGGGGTTTTGCCTTAACCATAATTATTTTTGGTATCAAGATCAATTTTATTTACAGACAGCAGGTGTCGCTATGGGGGCAAAATTTGCCCCTAGCATAGCAAATTTATACATGGCCAGATGGGAGGAGGAAACCATTATGCACCACCCACCCAACCCCCTAAAATTATATAATAGATTTATAGATGATCTAATTTTATTTTGGGGTAGTGAAGAAACCTTGAAAAGATTTCTGTCAGACATGAATTGTAATAGTAATAGCAACATCACCCTATCATGGGAGTATAGCTCTGATAAGATCCACTTTCTAGATATTGAAATAAACAAAATAGGAAGAGAAATATGCAAAAAACATTTTTCAAAAAGACAGATCGCAATTCTTATATACCTCAAAACAGTTGCCATTTTAGACCATGGCTAGTCAATGTCCCCAAGGGACAGTTCCATTGATTAAGAAGAAACTGCACCCAAGAAGTAGACTATGATGAACAGTCAAGGTTAGTGGCGAATAAATTCCTCAATAAGGGTTATGAACATAAATTCATTGAGCAGAAAAGGAGGGAGGTAGGAAAAATTAAGAGAGAAACCCTGCTAAAAAATAAACAGGACCAAAAACCGGAAGGCTCAAATACATCTGTAATACTGAATTATAACATACAGTATAAACAAATAGAAAGTATTTTTTAGAAAGCACTGGGGAATACTAAAACAGGATACTATATTATATCAGATCGTCCCAACTGAACCTAAGTTTGTTTACAAGAGGGCCCTGAACCTCAGGGACCACCTTGTAAAATATGTTATCGATCCCCCCAATATGAAGGATACCCTCATGTTTAATTTGAAGGGCTTCTATGCATGTGGAAGATGCTACAGCTGCAGGGAGGTACCTGGTAATCTTAAAAGGAGGAAAAACTTTACC
This sequence comes from Glandirana rugosa, assembly GCA_018402905.1. Classification (NCBI taxonomy): domain Eukaryota; kingdom Metazoa; phylum Chordata; class Amphibia; order Anura; family Ranidae; genus Glandirana; species Glandirana rugosa. The sequence goes on from BLSH010500277.1 coordinate 316,509, forward strand.
AATCCAAATAATAATATGGAATATAAAATAAAGGATTTTGTATCATGCAAATCTAAAGGGGTGATATATGTGATAGAGTGCCCATGTGGTAAAATTTATGTGGGCAGAACAAAAAGGTGTATGCATGAAAGATTGAAAGAACACATATATCAAATAAAGAAAGGAAAAAGGAGCATTATCTTTACCACCACTTTAATGGTGCATAACAGAGAAGTGAAGGATTTAAAATTCTGAGGTGTGGAGAAATATAAGAAGAATTGGAAAGGAAGTAATCTAATCAGGACCACCAGTCAGAGGGAATCTTGGTGGGTCTATGAATTAGGATCCTTGGCTCCCAAAGGTCTTAATAAGGAGTTTGATTTAAATTGCTTCCTGGCAGACTTCTAAATAAGTAATATGATCAAATAGGCTCCAGTGGCAACAATATGATCTAATAGGCTCCAGTGGTAGATGTTCATACTAACCGTATGAGGAATGAGTAATATGGGGTAGGACTGGTGGAATAATTCATATTATTGTTGTGATTTGCATCCATCTTGATAGCAGTATAAGGAGATGTACAGTAGGCATAGATAAGCTATAGAAAGTGTATGTTTACATTTGATTGGCTTCCTGGCAGACTTTTAAATAAGTAATATGATCTAATATGCTCCAGTGACAATAATATGCTCTAATAGGCTCCAGTAGTAGATGTTCATACTAAACGTACGAGGGATGAGTAATATGGGGTAGGACAGGTGAAATAAATCATATTACTGTTGATTTACATCTCCCTTGATGGCAGTATAAGGAGATGCACAGTAGGCATAGATAAGCTATAGAAAGCGTAAGTTTATATATAGTTGGCTTCCTGGTAGACTTCAAAATAAGTAATATGATCTAATAGGTTCCAGTGGCAATAATATGATCTAATAGGCTCCAGTGGTAGATGTTCATACTAACCGCATGAGGGATGAGTAATATGGGGTAGGACTGGAGGAATAAATCATAGTACTGTTGTGATTTACATCTCCCTTGATAGCAATATAAGGTGATGCATAGTAGGCATAGATAAGCTATAGAAAGTGTATGCTTATATATGATTGGATTACACAGCTTGAATGGGTGTAGCATTGCGCAAAGTTATGATGATGTAGCGATATAAGGGAAGATAATCTAGAGATATTTTTAGCTAAATAGGAGTGGTATCCATCGCTTTGGCTAATAAATAAAGCATAAGGAATAACAACCACTAGGAACAAGAAAAATGGGGAGTACAGCATTTACCATTTATTTCAATGGGAATCTACAGGAAAATGGCGACCACCATGTGTGCTGTATGGGCTACAGAAACATGGCGGCGGCATGTATATAATGCAAACGCTCGTTGACCAGTTAGATCTCCCAGTTGAAGTTAGGTGAGGTAACAAAACCGGTAGGAGGGGCTAACCAGGTCGATGGACGTTGTGTGGTGAGCGTTCTGAGGAGTGAGGATATTATACTCAGAAGTGGAGAGCAAGTGAGGGATCCGAATTTGGACCCAGGAGAGCTGCAGATCTCAGGGATAGGAGTGACCTGAATTATCCCACTGATGAGTATATGCGCATTTTACTTATAAGCATGTGAGTGTTTTTATTGAAGTTTTTAATAAACCCTGATGTTAAACGGAATTACGTGATGTAATATCATTTTGCATGATCCTCATTGAGCCTTTGGTGAAGATTCTGAAGGAGGTTAAGAGGTTCGGGCAGAGTGAGGAGAAAATGGTGTGCAATATATGAAGAGGAGGATATCTCGGTGTCTGTTAATCTGCTCAAAGAAGGATATTCTAAGGCGTTTTAATAACGCCCAGGAAGTGAGGGCACATCTGGTGACGGGCACAGGGTGTTGTGTGCTTAGCGCTTCACGTAGCTGCAACTGTCATGAATTTGATGATTTATGCAACTGATGTGGAGAGCAGGATAAACTATCAAGACTGTATTATATGGACTATTACATGAACTCTAAACTCTAGGAATGAATTCTGTTGTAATTTATTAATGTATCAATTTGTACTGTGTTTAATTAGCATCTGTAGTTTGCACTTGATTTAGTTAAAATAGTGCTGCACTCATATATAACTCTTAGTTACATTGATCATAGGTCAGGGGTATGTGGCCCCACCCCTGAGCTTTAAAAGAAAAAGAGAATAGACCGGACAGTTCTGAGTTCTCACTTTACCATCAAAGAATGAACATCTGAGAACCTGTGGACTCATCGACAAATCTCTGATCAATCACGGACATTTACTGCTTTCTCCCTTCCCTTCTGCCTTATCTCTTTGCTGCTGTATATTATGTATTTATTGCTTTGTAACACCATTTTTCTTTAAATATTTTATCTGCACCAATTTTGCCCTTTCTATTAGTAAACCTTATTCTGAAAAGTGTTAATCTTGTCCCTAAAGCTCTTAATGCAAGCTATAACGAACATGTTCCTTTGAAGAGTGCTACTGTTTAGGATAAATCATCTGAATATTCCTGTCTCTGGTGACAGCGTGTGATACAGGTGATTATTCTAAAATCATAATTGGTATTGCTAAGATCTCAGGTCTTCTGGCTGTTATCCAGAAGTGGTGGCAATGAGAGAGTTAATCGCTTGAATTAGCCCGTTACAATCGCTCTCAGGCTGCTGGCATTTAGATGGTGGTCCCACAAGCTGGAAAATCTTTGTGCTGGAAGCAGCTGAGAGTGGCATTGTTACGTTAGTGACAAGCGCGGTGTGAGATCGGGTGGTCCTCTGTCATGTCAGTGACGAGGGCAGTGATCTGATACCCGCGTTTGTCACACCCCCCCAGAATAACCCCCCAACATCAGTACAGACCCCCGAGGATAAAGCACCCCCCTCCTCCTTCAGTACAGACCCCCTCAGAATAAAGCCCCCCATCAGCACAGACCCCCCCGAATAACCCCCCCCATCAGTATAGATCCCCCAGGATAAAGCACCCCCCTCTTCCTTCAGTACAGACCTTTACAGTGGGCCTTACCAGTGCCAACGGGGGTCAGTCCACCCTGGGTGCCACACGTTGGGGTGGGGGAGGTGTCATCCCAGCGCGCCCGTCCTCCCCTCCCTCTGTCCTCCTCCTCCTCCAGCGGCCCCTGTAACAAGGTCCCGCCTCCTGCAATACACGCCGGTGACATCGGCATTGTTCTGCCTAT
>BLSH010500277.1:337308-357690 GCA_018402905.1 Glandirana rugosa
AAAAGTCTAGTAGTCTCTCAAGAAACGGTACTCCACGGTATAACTTGAAGGTCACTGGTCATACTTTCTCACTCTCGCTATTGAGGTTTAAATTGTATGAACGAGAGGTAAGTGTGGACTCTGACAATCCTTTTTATGGGAAAACGGTCGTAAGACCCGCAAAGGCGCCACCACGCGCGCGAGGGCACGCGCAAGCGCGCGAGGGCACGCGTGGGCGCACGCGCCGACACGCACGCGTGCGTGGCCTTTGCCGCGGTTTGCCGCGGATAAATTTGGGTCCCTGAGGACGTAACTTGACGACGAGCAAGATGTCGCAAGGTCTGGACACCCGGAGTCGAGGGATGGACAAGGAGGGAGCTGAGGCCCACAGGTCTGGAACGCTGTAGAACGAGCAGCAGTTCAATGCAGGAGTCCCTGGGTTTAAATAGGCGCCGTTTGGCGCCGTTTCCGGTGCGTGCGCACGCACAGCCGCGCACGCGGGTGCGCACGGGAGCGCGCGAACGCGCACGGGAGCGCGCGCACCACCGCGGAAACGCCCAGAATGCTGGCAAAAGGGTATTTTTCCTAACAGTCTCAGGTGTGAATGGAGAGCAAGTATGTTAAATTTGGAGTTATCGCTCTCACTCTTTCATACTGGTCACTGGAAGTTCAATATGGCACCTCATGGCAAAGAACTCTCTGATGATCTGAAAATAAGAATTGTTGCTCTACATAAAGATGGCCTTGGCTATAAGAAGATCGCCAAGACCCTGAAACTGAGCTGCAGCATGGTGGCCAAGACCATACAGCAGTTTAATAGAACAGACTCCACTCAGAACAGGCCTTGCCATGGTCGACAAAATAAGTTGAGTGCATGTGCCCAGTGTCATATGCAGAAGTTGTCTTTGGAAAATAGAAATATGAGTGCTGCCTGCATTGCTGAAGAGGTTGAAGGGGTGGGGGTCAGCCTGTCAGTGCTCAGACCATATGCCGCACATTGCATCAAATTGGTCTGCATGGCTATCGTCCCAGAAGGAAGCCTCTTCTAAAGATGATGCACAAGAAAGCAAACAGACTAAGGACATGGATTACTGGAACCATGTCCTGTGGTCTGATGAGACCAAGATAAACTTATTTGGTTCAGATGGTGTCAAGCGTGTGTGGTGGCAACCAGGTGAGGAGTGCAAAGACAAGTGTGTCTAACCTACAGTCAAGCATGGTAGTGGGAGTGTCATGGTCTGGGGCCGCATGAGTGCACTGGGGAGCTACAGTTCATTGAGGGCACCATGAATGCCAACATGTACTGTGATATACTGAAGCAGAGTATGATCCCCTTCCTTCACATACTGTGCCGCAGGGCAGTATTCCAACATGATAACGACCCCAAACACCCATCTAAGATGACCACTGCCTTGCTAATGAAGAAGGGTAAAGGTGATGGACTGGCCAAGCATGTCTCCAGACCTAAACCCTATTGAGCATCTGTGGGGCATCCTCAAACAGAAGGTGGAGGAGCGCAAGGTCTCTAACATCCACCAGCTTTGTGATGTCATCATGGAGGAGTTGAAGAGGACTCCAGTGGCAACCTGTGAAGCTCCGGTGAACTCCATGCCTTTGAAGGTTAAAGCAGTGCTGGAAAATAATTATGGGCCACACAAAATATTGACATTTTGCCCCAATTTGGACACTTTCACTTAGGGGTGTACTCACTTTTGTTGCCAGCAGTTTAGACATTAATGGCTGTGTGTTGACTTATTTTGAGAGGACAGCAAATTTACACTGTTATACGAACTGTACACTCACTACTTTACATTGTAGCAAAGTGTAATTTCTTCAGTGTTGTCACAAAAGATATAATAAAATATTTACAAAAATGTGAAGGGTATACTCACTTTTGTGAGATACTTTATAATTGTTGTGGTAAATTTGTTATTATAATTTTCAAATCTTGCCACAGATTTTCAATTGGATTTAAGTCTTGACTTTTGACTGGGCCATTCTAACACATAAATATGGTTTTTTTTTTAAATATAATCTTTATTTTAATTTCTGCAAACATAATAGAAATAATACAAACACACAAAAAAAAAAACGAATACAAAAAAACATATGCAGGTAATGCGATCCAAATAGTATGGAGTAAACATAGGGCTCAGTTGAACAACACATGAATATGCTTGGATATAAACCATTCCATTGTAGTTCTGGCTGTATGTTTAGGGTCATTGTCCTGCTGGAAGGTGAACCTCCACCCAAGTCTCAAGTCTTTTGCAGACTCTAACAGGTTTTCTTCTAAGATTGCCCTGTATATAGCTCCATCCATCTTTCCATCAACTCTGACCAGCTTCCCTGTCCTGCTGAAGAAAAGCATCCCCACAACATTATGCTGTCACCACCATGTTTCATGGTGGGGATGCTGTGTTCAGGGTGATATACAGTTTTCCGCCACACATAGGGTATTGCTTTTAGGCCAAAAAGTTCAATTTTGGTCTTATCTGACCAGAGCACCTTCTTCCACATGTTTGCTGTATTCCCCACATGGCTTCTTGCAAACTTCAAACGGGACTTTTTATGGCTTTCTTTCAACTATGGTTTTCTTCTTGCCACTCTTCCATAAAGGCCAGATTTGTGGAGTGCATGACTAATAGTTGTCCTGTGGACAGATTCTCCCACCTGAGCTGTGGATCTCTGCAGCTCCTCCAAAGTTAGCATGGGCCTCTTGCCTGCTTCTCTGATTAATGCTCTTCTTCCCCGGCCTATCAGTTTAGGTGGACAGCCATGTCTTGGTAGGTTTGCAGTTGTGCCATACTCTTTCCATTTTCATTGCTCTATGAGATGTTCAAAGCTTGGGATATTTTTTTATAATCTAACAGTGCTTTAAACTTATCTATAACTTTGTCCCTGCCCTGTCTGGTGTGTTCCTTGGCTTTCATGATGCTGTTTGTTAACTAAGGTTCTCTAACAAACGTTTGAGGGCTTCACAGAACAGCTGTATTTATACTGAGATTAAATTACACACACGTGGACTCCATTTACTATTTAGGTGACTTCTGAAGGCAATTGGTTCCACTAGATTTTAGTTAGGGGTATCAGAGTAAAGGGGGCTGAATACAAATGCACGCTACACTCTTCAGATGTTTATTTGTAAAAATTTTTGAAAATCATTTATCATTTTTCTTCCACTTCACAATTATGTGCCACTTTGTGTTGGTCTATCACAGTGGTTCTCAACTCCTGTCCTCGGGACCCACCAACAGGCCAGGTTTGCAGGATAACTGAAATGCATCACAGGTGATATCATTTTAGTCTGCATCTCCCGAAGGTAATACTAAAAACCTGGCCTGTTAGTGGGTCCCGAGGACTGGAGTTGAGAACCACTGGTCTATCATATAAAATCCCAATAAAATACATTTACGTTTTTGGTTGTAACATGACAAAATGTGCAAAAATGTCATGGGGTATGAATACTTTTGCAAGGCACTGTATATATTTGGGTTTAGAATCACTTTAACAAAAAAGTTACATAGTAAATAAACATACACAACAGATTAAGTCCTTTAATTATAATAATAAAAATGATAGTGCCCCATGATATAAAAAATGTACAGATGCATACAAAACTATACGCTGTACGCAGCATTTTTAACTCCTGAATGAATCATTAATATGCATACCTCTGATAGGTCACAAAGAAACTATTCATATTTCCTGGATAAATTAACGAGAGCAGATGCATAATAACCAAAGCTGTCCAGCTCAATATGTTCCATAGAAAAGAATGGCAAAATATTTTTGAAATTTTATACGCAGGCCCCTATTGACTGACAGGATGACCCAATTTTGATTCTGTAAGAAATAGGAACTATCGCTATTGTCTAAACAGCATTGAACCCAAAATATGAAGAAAGCTTGTTTCCTGTTATAAGATTCTTGTCTCCGTAATTTTGCCTGTTATTGAAACACCCGCATTTAGAAAGTGTCTATTTTCTTTTGTCATGCCTGTTTAGGGTGGAAAAATGATAGAGTGAACCTTTTTGGCATTGAGTCATGACAAATGCTGTGTTACTAATTAGGAGCTTACAATTGCCAATACAAGAATACTGTATTTCATTTAACAGAAATCTTTATCTGTTGCTAGTGCTGTAACATGAATCCTATTCGTTTTTAAGGTCAGCATTACAGCAACAGTCGTGATTGCTCTGAAGTTGACATACTGTAAATTCTTTGTAAAACTAAGTTCAGCATTTCTAGTTTGTAGAATGCCTTAACTGGCAGATCTACTGTCCATATATTTTTATTTCTTCATAAAGCATTTATGTACTCATTGTCTCTGTGACTTTTAATAGTATCGAGTAGAAATACATTTATTGTGCAGAACTGGGCACACCTATGTGTAATTCTTTACACCTGCCTATCAATGAATGGCACAACAATAACCTAAATACAAGACTCAGATGACTCTTAAAGCTTAGCTTCTCCAAAAATAGTGTTTGAGCTTGTTAATTGTCAATAAAAGGCTTACAGAATAAAACACTAAGCAGTATAACTAACTAGCAGCAGCTTTAGGCCTGATTCATGTATCCATCACCTGTAAAAATGTAAAAGGCAAATATAATACAGGTTGGTCTTTACAGTTCTGTGTGCAACTTAAGAGTCTTGAAGTGAACCGTCTCTGGTCGGTGTCTTTGCTACTCTGGTTAAGCAGTTTTTGTTTTTGTTTTTTTTTTTGGGGGGGGGGGGTACAGCAGCAAACATATGCATTATGTGTATGGCATGGGGTGTATCCCATGTCCTAAAGGCTGCCTTCCCTTCATGCTGCCTTAAATAGCCACTGGATATTGCAGCTTGCTTGCCTCCATCTGCCCTCTTCACCATTCAGAGACCTCGTACCACTATTCTCCCACAATGACCACCAATGAATGGCAGTAATCCTGCTTCAAGACTGGAAGGGATCACCTTAGCATAGCTGGCCAGCTTGAACATGTCTTGTAATATAAGCTAACCAAGAATCCATTTTTCTTTTTGCAAATGTTTGCTAGAAGTGTGTAAAGCAGATGGCAAAGTAGAACTAAAGGTAAAACTTTTTTTAGTTTTGTATGGAGTGGAGATGGATTAGAACACCTGTCAGTTTTTATTGCTGTCTGTACCCCTAGTAATAGAAGGGAAATCTTCCTATGGGTACACTCAGAGTCCCAAGGGATTCCCTTAATTTGCAGCATTTCCTCAAATTTACTGTTTTAGCAATGGTACAGGAAGTAAAGCTAAATCTCCCCAATGACAAAAAATAAACAGACAAGGGTTATAACCCTCCCTTACTCTATCCAAAATGGAAAAAAGTTTTGCCTATACTTCTACTTTAATTGACACTATCATCTTAAACAGCAGAAGAGACGCTCAGTTCATGTACCATACATATTTAATATACCATCGCAAATAGTACAAAGATCCAACCAAATTACACCATACTCTACTAAATAAAATTGTTAAAATTCAACTGTAGGACAGTCCAGAAGCTCCAGTGCACACCTTGTAAGCTCTGGCCAGTGTTCCAGCCTGGACAGCAAATAGTACAAGGTCATAACTTCTAAGAGTGTTCACATCAGCCTTGGACCTGATGTATTCAGAAATCATGTGGTTGAGGTGCTGCTCCTGCTTTCAGTGATCAGAGATTCAAGGCCATTGGTATTGAAAGTAGATCCTGCCACCATAAGGAACTTTGCCACGAGGCTTTTACACTGCACCTTCTTAAAGTGCTGCATTTTATGCTCCCTCTGGGATGGTTACATTAGATTGTCCATTTTCCACTTGTATCAGGGCTCCAATAAAGACTGTCTGGAGGGGGATGTAGAAAACACTGAGCAACAAGGATGAGTGTGGGCTTTTTGTTGCCAACTGCTATCATCGGGGTGCTGCTCACACTGAGCTTCGTGTTTTCTAATGCATATGGTACCTAAATTGCTAATGCTTTAATCACAGCGGAGATAATGAAGCCAGAAGCTGCAGGCTACAATGGTGCTGTCAGCAGCAGTTATGTGAAAAAGATTCCACAATAAAGACCTCAATGGACTAGCCTTGGTGATGGTGGTGGCCTGTGCCTGTGAGGCAGTACCACTATATGGAATAAAACAGCTGCTCCTCCAGTCCTCTGCAAGTAACTCCTACCCCTGGCAAAAAACCTGTCTTCATTGCTGTTTTACCTCCTCCTCAATTTCCTGTTCTCCAACTGGTGGCACCCATGTACGGGCTACCGCCTCATCATCAACTCTCTCTTCATCACTGAAGGCCACCTCGAAGTAAGCTCCAGCGTCAGGAACATAACTGCCTCTTGCTGCTCACCACCTAATGTCCCCTCCCTCTGTGGTCTCTTCCTCATCCTCAGTATCTGAAATTAGGTATTCATGTGCATGACCAAGATCCTCTTCCAGAAGCAAGTAACTCATGGTGTAATAAAAAAATCCTTCTAATTTCTCCATGTCAGTTTGCAATGCTTTGAAAGGATTTACAGAAGAGGGGGAGTAGGAATTAGAGGGCACATTAATAGCTGTTGCAGGCATCTGGCTGCTCTGTACCATGGAGGAGGAAGAAGAGAAAGAAGACGAAGAATATGTCAGCCACACAACTACCTGCATGCTTTGGTTGTATAACTCAGCCACTCTCAAATAGAAAAGTCAGGAATTCCCTGCCAATAGTTAGTGCTGCCCAAACACTGCTTTCTCCTGCAGAACATGTTCACCACCTATTATTTTTGGCTTACCATATCTTATGTTTTGTATGTTTTGAAAAAAAAAAAAAAAGGATTGCCCAATTTTAATGGCAGCTCTAGCAATAGGGTGAATATGGTGCTTTAATTCACAATACTGTACTGAACAAGTATGTGGTGCTAAAAAAAAGGGGCAGCTTTGTCTGTGCCAGCAACCAGCATAAACTGTGGACCAGAAAACAGGAGGGAGCACCAGTTAAACAACAGAAACACAGTCCTAAAAGAACTGTTTGGTCTTGGTACTGTAAACACTTTTGGGGAGAGCGCAAAAAACATGTAGCTCACCACACTGCAATTCACAGTAGCTCATAATAGCACTGTATAGCAACAAGCTGTCAGCACTCCCTAAACTACTCCAACACATACTGACAAATGGCTGTTGCGGGCACCTGTGCCATGCCTTCAGATACGTGTGCCATGACTGACGGCTCCCACCTTCTTTTGCTCTGATGCATGCATGAGGAAGACTGTGGGAGCATTGGGAGAGAGCAAAATAGAGGAAATATAAGTTATTTCTGTGTGACAGGACACATAGGGTATTCATCATTTTTTCCAGTAGTGGCTGCTGATCTGCTGAATGGCCAAATGTTGCATAGCCGGTCATGCTCAAAAATTACTATATAGCCCTAGCTTGCCATTATATTACCCTAACCTGCCCCTATACTACCCTAGCCCACCCCTATACTACCCTAGCCTACCCTTATACTACCCTAGACTGTCTATATATTACCCTAGCCTGTCTATATACTACCCTAGCCTGCCCCTATACTGCCATAGCCTGTCCATATACTACCCAAGCCTGTCTATATGCTAAAAACAACAACTCTCCTGCACTCAGGTGCAAAGCTCTAGGGAAGGAGGTGTAGCCAATCCTCATTGTCAAAGCAAAGTCTTGCTGCCCTCTCAGGACCATGGGTATCCAAAATTACTGAAAGACAATGAAAACAAGAGAAGGGCGTACCGACCTAGTGTAATTCCATTAAAAGATATGTTATGAAAAGATAAAAGATGTACAGAATACTCACAAGCGTATGTTGTATACACGCATGTCAGAACAAAGTCATAGACAAGTCGCCTCTAGGACCGCTGGAGGATTCCAATGGTGCAAGGGGACCAGAAGGTGTCCGTAGCGGCATGGCTTGGCCCCCCGGTGCTCTGAGAAAGAGGGCTCTCCCTCTCAAAACACGTAAGCCAAGCCTTTACGGACACCTTCTGGTCCCCTAGCACCATTGGAATCCTCCAGCGGTCCTAGAGGCGACTTGTCTGTGACTTTGTTCTGACATGCGTGTATACAACATACGTTTGTGAGTATTCTGTACATCTTTTATCTTTTAATAAAATATCTTTTACTGGAATTGCATTTGGTTGGTGTACCCTTATCTTGTTTTTGTTGTCTATATAATACCCTAGCCTGTCTATATACTACCATAGCCTGTCCATATACTACCCTAGTCTGTCTATATAATACCCTAGCCTGTCTGTATACTACCCTAGCCTGCCCCTATACTGCCATAGCCTGTCCATATACTACCCCAGCCTGTCTATATGCTAAAAACAACAACTCTCCTGCACTCAGGTGCAAAGCTCTAGGGAAGGAGGTGTAGCCAATCATTTACTACCCTAGTCAGTCTATATACTACCCTAGCCTGCCCCTATGCTGCCCTAGTCCGCCCCTATACTGCCCTAGCTCGCCCCTTGGAATTGAACATAATGATTAATAATTTAGGTGGGCATGATTTTTTTGGGGGGGGCAGCATTTCATTCTTGGACCCATGCAGCACAATATCTTGGGCCGGCCCTGACCATAGGGGTGCAGAACCAGTGGATAACAATTTTATAACCAATGTGACGGTATGCGAGGCGAGGTGATGGATGATATGTGTCACCTCGCATACGTTCACTTGGATTGGACTAAAGCGGTGTCCTGCCTGGGTTTTCCCAGCCACCTTGGCAGGGCTGGTTCCATGAGGCCCAGCAGGAGATAAACTGCAAGCAGGTGGAGGCTCTGGTGGAATTAAAAAGAGTCAGCGACTCCTGTGACAATAGAACAAAAGTGGGTACATGCCAGCTACCACCTGCAAAGATGACACCTGCAGATGACGTGGAGGCGCACATCACAACCTTTGAAAGATGGCCAAAAGAGCAGTGGGCGGGACTGTTAGCACCTTTCCTGACAGGTGCACCCCAAAAAGCCTATTTTAATTTGGAACCAGATAAGGCCCAGGACTATGAATCTCTAAAGACGGAGATACTCGCACGCCTGGGTGTCACCATGGCCATCCAGGCTCAACGGGTGCATCAGCGGTCCTACCTCATGGACAAGCCACCCCGCTCCCAAATGTTCAACCCGGTCCATCTCATGAAGAAGTGGTTGCAGCCAGAAACCTTGTCAGGCCCTCAGATTGTGGAGCGTGTGGTCATGGACCAGTATCTGCGTGCGCTCCCTGCTGCTGAGAGGAAGTGGGTCACTCATGGGGACCCCAAAACTGCAACCCAAGTGGAGGACCACGTGGAAAGATACACTGCTGCTAAGGACTTGCTAACCCCGTCTGTGCCCCATTCCAATGTATCTAGGGGTGAAATATCGTCCGACAGATCCGGTAAGACTGTTCCAGGGTTCAAGGGCGTGGGGAAGAATAATAAGACTGCAGTTATGACTAATGAGACAATGGACTCTAGACCTGAAGACTGGCCAAAGGAGCCAGGAAGGTCTTTGATACCCTTGCGAGGATTGGGTATAAGCCATATGCAATGCTACCGCTGCCATGCATTAGGTCATATTTCTGCCAATTGTCCCCTGTATAATGAACCTATGCAAGGTGATAATGTTTATGTGAAAAGACGCCTTTCTCTTTTTGCCCAGGTCGCATGTACAGCATCCTGTCAGGAACACATGGAGAGACAAATGTGTGCAATTTCTATTGATGGAAAGCCAGTCACTGCACAGTCATTCTGGCAGTGTCGTGACATTACTCAAAATTAATTGTGTAAATCCTGCAAAGTTGCACCCCAGCACTGTCAGGGTTATTTGTATGCATGGTGACACACGGGACTACCAGACTGCAATGGCTGAGACTGACACTCCCTGGGCAGAGTGACACATTTCCTGGGGGGGGGGGAGTACCTCCACTGCTTTATGAAGCCCTAGTGGGGAGAGACTTTCCCCCCATTTCTGGAGGCTATAGGAAAGCAAAGGGAGTCGGGTGGATAGAGCTCCCCCTGCTGGGACGGCGCGGGAACTCACACCAGACCCGTTTGATTGCCAACCTTTTTCCATAATGGCTGGGGAACAGGAGGAGATGGAAGCCTGCTCCCAGATAGAGGTTATTGAACAAGAAAACATCTCTGATTCATCAATGAGAGTGGACGGAATGTGATACCTGACTTAGAGGTCAGGAGAGAAGATATTTGTACGGAACAACTGCGAGATGCCACACTCACCAGTGAAAATATTAAGATGGTGGATGAGGAACCTGTGGAACCTTATTGGGGGGTATCTTTTCCCTACATGATTCTGAGGAACAATTTGTTGTATCAGGTGGTGTAACATAAATGTAAGTGTTAGATAGTTTTGCAAGATGTGATGTGATCTAAAGAAGTAGTAGAATCATAGATGTTGTTTAATTCTGTGTTATTAAAAATATAGTATTCAGTGTCAGCCATACACATATGTCCTTTAATTAGTATCTGAAAAGAACTGAGCTAGCTGACACCTAGGTGGTAATAAAAATTCCCCCAGTAGGGTAAACATAAGATTTGTCACCTTCTTGGAGCTACAAGCAGAAGTTCTAGCCTTGTTGGCTACAGGTGTCGGCAGGGGGCATGAGAAGGCTTCAGAGAGTCTACAAGCTTTGATTAGTATCAACAGATCAAAAAAAATATATATTTTTTTTTATCTCATAAAAGCTGAAATATTAGTGTCAGAGAGATGAAAACAATTCCTTTTGATCGTACACAGGTTGGGCTACAAATACATATCAGTCGGTATTTATAGCATGTGTAGAATCTTAGCAAATCACGCAAAACCGTTAGATGTTGCTGGATTGCGGCAGGTAGGTGGTGACTGGTACTGTTGCGATCGGAGAAATCCGCTGGTTTTGGAACTCCTATCCATGACCCAGCGATCTGTGCCCTTCTGGCTCAATTTGACGCTAGTCAGTTCAAAACACGAAACATCCTGTGGTCTGGGATGGGAACACCCCCCAGGTTGATTGGCCAGGGGCTAACGTTCAGCCCACATCCATATTTCAATAATTTGGGGAGCTTAAGATATGGATGAGGTTCTCTCACGAAGCCAGTTCTAAACTGGGGAGTCCCTTATGTTCCCATATTCTTCTACGAAAGGATAAACTTTGGCAAAGTTTATTTCTGTTTTTATCCCTCTTTATTTTCATAGCGAATTGCCAATTGTATGTATTGTCTGTTTATCTTTTTGTATTTTTTGTAACTACTTATTTCTTTGTATATATTTTATGCACTGTCCACTTTTGGGATATTAAATCTTAAAATTAATAAGTGGCTTCTGTGTACTAAGCTAGGGCTCATATCTCTAGAGAGATTGTTGTATTTTAGTGCCTAAATACTCGGTTTAAGCTACATGCCAATCGGTATGCAATTGCTCGGTGTGTGGGCAGATTACATGCAGATTGTGAGCACACAGATCTGTGTGTGTGTGGTGGCCCAGCAGACCAGTCTGCGGAAAACTGTTGCGTGGTGGCAGGCTATCGTTTATTGTGGGTCTGGTGTGAGTGTGTGGACAGTGGGAAGAGTGATTAACACTGGGGTATTAGCTTACAGGATAGTTACAAAAACCCTAGAAGTGTGTACCAATTGCTAGACTGCTGCCCAACCCTTAGATTGCACCAGATTGCATGTAAGATTTGTATCTGCCTGTGTGTGGTCAGCCAGCTGGATTGGAGTCTCCCTCTAGTGGTGGCCAAGGGTAGTGCGGGCTGTGAAAGTACAACGCAGTCTTATTGCTTAATGTAAGTTATTTCCTCATATAACCCCAATCACGGAATGCATGTCGCAGTTAGCTAGTCGCCGTGGGCGTGCGTTATCCTTGACAGGTGATAAAACACGGTGAGGAGGAGGTAGAGCAGCTAGTGGTTCCCAAACCCTATTGCATAATGGTGCTAGACTTAGCCCATGGTCATATAATGGGGGGACATCTGGGTATAGAGAAGACCAAGGAGAGAATAACCCAGAGATTCTTCTGGCCCGGGTTGCATGCGGATGACAGAGAATATTGTGAATTATGCCCCGAGTGTCAAATTACTGCACCCTGGCCCCTTTTTCATAGTTCGTTTGTCCCACTACCCATAATTGAAGTGCCAAATAAGAGAAATAAGTGTAGCACTAAAATTGTGAGAAAATGCTATAAATCTTAAAAAATGTTAACCATAATAAATGTTAGTTCATAATAAAAATATATGATTAAACAACAAATGTCCATAAGTGAATGTCCATTCATAAGTTCATATGTAGGGTCTTGGATATGGCCCGAATAAAGTGAGAAAAGTGATTAAGGTGCAACCAATATAAAGAAAGTCTCCGGTGTGAATCCGAAAGAGGATGGGTGGTAACACTGAACCAGTGATGATCATATATATTCATATGATGATAATCTGATCTTAAGGAACATGTGCGTAACAATGAAGACTGAAGTGGTAAGATTGTGTGCTTACCGGATATGGTGGACACACATAGCCGTACGGCTAGTGGATCAGTCGAGTTTGTAAGGGGATATACCCCTGGTGGAATCAACTGCAGCAAGGTCCCAGAGTCAATGGATGGCTTGCGTCCGTTCCACGTATTAACTGATGGAGTACACGGGGTCCAAATGTTGTATATGTGCAAAAACAAAAGGCTCCACATAGTGTGACTCTGAAGCAAAAAATGTATTTATAAAAAATGTACACTTGCAAGACAATTGTTAAAAAATGGCTTGTCAAAAGGATAAAACAGATTACAATATTCACACGGTCCTCACCCAAAGGTGAGGACCGTGTGAACACTGCAATCCATTTTATCCTGCTGTCTTCATCACAGGGAAGCTGATCCCCACAAGAGCTAATCCCTCACGCCAGATTATTGATAACTGTTGCTTATGGATAAGTGATAAGAGAAGGTAAGAATTTGGGATCTGGCCTGAGGAGATAAAACTGTGTGAAGATCCATTTCCCATTGGTCTAAGAAATGGACTGGAGTTTGTGATGACTCAGATAGTAACAATCTATATGTCAAAGAGAACGCATGACATATTGGACCAGCAGCCTGGCATTCCCATTCAAATGGTGTGAGAGGACACTCGATCAACTGGGCACTCAGCAGCGTTCTGAGAAAGTGTGATAATTGGAGGATTCACAGCTGAAAGAAAGATAGGTAGAAAGATCAGGTCTTTCAACATTTGATCAGCCAAAAGCCATGCCGAATGTTCCATGAAATGAAAGGTAAGTTGTTTATTCTTATGAAGCAGAGTGTAAAAAAAATTGACATGGCAGCTTGAGGTAATGTTGAGGTGACTCACAATGCGTAATAAAGGGGAAGGAGAGCAGGAAATGCCATGTGTGGTAAAAGCTCTGGAAATGCCATGCGTGGTAAAAGGATGAGTATGCAAATTGAGAGGCGAGATGTTGGGGCACCAGAGTGCAGAGAGTGAAGTAAAGAAGATGGATTGTACCATGGAGACCTATTGTGTGATAGAAGAATGTCTACGCCAATTGAGTGCACGTGTAAGGTGAATAGCTAGGTGATAGAGTTTGATGTGAGTGAGGGCCACCCCACCACATGCCTTCGACTTTCATAAAACTGATTGCTTGATACAAGTCAGTTTAAATGACCAGACAAAGATATATAGAATAGATTTGGAGAGATATAAAGTAACTTTGTTGAATATGAACTGGAATTATTTGAAGTGGATAAAGAATCCAGTGTAGATCGTTCTGTTTAATTACTGTTCATTACAATGTAGGTTGCCCACATTGATAACTCAGTACAAAATTAAAGTAAAGTAAAGAAGTAAAATTAAAGGCATAAAGATTCGCCAAGCCTCTAGACAACTGAATACCTTAATATTTCATATGGGAGGATGCCCATTTGAAATTAAAATTTGATTGAAGGTTGTACAAGGTGGTTGTTGGGAGAGTCAATTTGAGCGCTTCGGACTTCCGGTAATTTATGTGGAAGTTGGAAAGCTCATTGTAACTCTTAAAATTCAGATAATAAATTGGGTACCATGGTAATCAGGTTGCTAAGAAAGGGAAAAAAATCATATGCGTAAGCAGATATTTTGTGGGAGTGGACACCCAATTGAATTCCAGTTATGTTAGAGTTTGCTCTGAAAGGCCTTAGAACGGGTTCCAATGTCAAAATAAGTAAAAGTAGGAAAGGGGGCACCCCTGTCTGGTGCAGTTCTTGATGGGGAAAGGGGTTGAAAGAATGCCAATCACATTGACTTTGGCCAAAGGAGAGGAGTATAAAGCACTGATCCAAGAACGCATATTGGAGCCAAGGCCAATTGCCTCCAAAGTAAGATGGGCATAGGACCAGTTGACCATATCAAATGCCTTATTGGCGTCTGTTGAAAGGAGAAAGTCAGGGATGTTCCTCGATATTTCTTTGATAAGGTTATTTGTGAAAATGGTCCCATCTCTAGCCTTTCTGGTAGACATGATATTTATTTTAACGGAAACCTGTAATGAGATATTATATAAGCTGCTATTGCTAACCTTTCTTACTTCTTATGCTGTGTGCCTGGCTGTCAAGCTGTTTAAATGGCTTCAGTACATTCAAAGTTAAATTGCCTGCTGCCCAGTGCAAAGCTAATGCACCTGGTGTGAAAAGGGCCTTATAAATGGCTATAACCCATGTCAGTTTTCGTTTTCAGGTTTTTTCGCTAGTTGTGTCTCAATTGCAGGATTTCCTGTAAACACAACAGAATGTCACAGAAAATTTCTTCAAAGTGAAGGAAATCCCTCTAAGTTTTTCACTTTGAAAGATTGCCCCTCTGTTCCAGTTCTGGTGATGTCAGGATACCAAGTGATGGTATCCTGTGAAACAGGTGTGACTAAATATGTACGGATCTGCACAGAGATCACCAGACTGTATAAAAGCAAATGTGGTGCCATCTCTCTCCAATACACTTGCCGCTGGATCCCATCATTGGGAACCCACAGTTCCCTCCAGGATGTGAAGACATTTCTTTTCAAAACTTAGCAGATGAAGGAAGGTTTCAAGCATCCCGTTTTCTTACAGCAGGCATCTGGCCATCTGTGGAGACACTCATGGACCCAGATGGACCTTTTCATTTGGATTTCTGGAGAGCACGTCCGACATTTCCTAACCTCACTACCAAACCCGACAAACTTTTCCAGACACCTAACCACTTTTGAAGAATTTTGCATTGACAACGGAATTATACAACATGCTCTATTAATAACACCACCCCAAAACCATCAACTTCCTGGCCTGACCAACTGGGAACGAGATTTAAATTGGGAACTCAGCCCCACTCAGAAACAACATATTTTACACATCACGCATAAATCATCACAATGCAAAAAGATCCAAGAAACCAACTTCAAAATTTTGTCCCGTTGGTACCAAACACCTTCTCAACTGCATAGGTTTCACCCCACAACACCAGAACAATGCTGGAGATGTCAAAAGGACAAGGGCACATTACTTCACATCTTTTGGTCCTGCCCTAAAATGGCCAGCTTTTGGCGGTCTGAAATTCACAGATAGAGATCTCCCAGACGACCCAGCCTTCTTTCTCCTACATACTTTCAATGTTCCGACCAAAAAGTATAAATAATCAATTGTCTGACACCTACTTGACGCAGCCAAGACGTGTATTCCTCACTTGTGGAAATCACCACACCCACCGACCATAGGTCTATGGCTGAGAAAGTAGAGAAAATAAACAAAATTAAGGACCTGGTCCTTACATCTAGACACCAACAAGAAAAATATTCCAAGACATGGACCCCGTGGAATATGTTTGTCCTCTCTGATAAAGGTAAAGCTCTTTTGGAAATTGACGAGCCAGACTCCCCAATCAGTACTTGATACAGGGACAGTAAACAGATCGAATTGATGACGCGAATACTGCCCCTCTTGAGACGCAGAAATACCGAATGGATTGACCACTAATCCCCTCACCCCCTTCTACCCACACCCTCCTTTCTTATTCCCCACCCACCCTTCCCCCTCTTCCCCCTTATATCTTTCTATCACTCTGGCACCATTCCTTCTAGTCTCTAACCACCTTTCTTCTTCTTTACTTCCTTCTATCGACCTAATTGTTTCGTACTTTCGCACATCTTTTTTTTCTTCTCGAAATATTTAACAACAAAGAAAATGAGGCAGGGCAGCTGTTGTGGAATCGATACTACCACAGCAGAAACCTATAAACTACATTATGGCTACCTGGACAATGAACGGTACAATATTGTCAGCTGACTTTTGAACTGTACTACAAAGTGCAATTGAACCTTTATGGAAACCTGACATATTGGGACTCTATGGAAAATGTTGCTGTTCCTACTATCCTGCGATACACAGATATCTGCTTTGTAAATTTATGTCTTACATGTACCTTTTGATTCTATGATTCCTGTCATATGCCTTTTGAAGTACTACATTTAAAAAAAAAAAAAGTAAATGTGGTTTATTTAGAAAATGACACAAATACAAAAATAAATACAAAACATCAAGATGTTTGATTCAGAAAGTATTTAAGCCAGAGACAGACAGGCAGCTAATGCCAGGCAGCTAGTATTCATAGAAGGTAGTCATCATAGGCATCACTTATATATTACTTGTAGGCAGAGGCAGTCTGCTTTCTATACTTCAGGTGGCGCTCTTCTGCAGCAGCACTGCAGTTGGTGAAGAAGTCAAGAGGAACATAGTTCCTCTATGGTTTCCTTGGTCACTGGGGAAGCATCTAATTGGCTGCTGTCACCTCATGTGGCTCTGGCATCCATCTTGGGCCAGGCAGAGCCTACTTAATGCCCTGGCTCCCAGGTTTGGTGCGCACCTGTGAGTTGGTAGATACAGGTACTCTGCCTGGTAGAGACAGAGCTAGTGGCAGGGAAAGGTTCCTGATGAGGAGGAAAAACTCAGGGCTCGTAACTCCTCTGGGCACCTGCCTATTTGGGCACAAGATGGCCAGGCCACATGCATTCTGCACTCTACATGCTATTGGAACTGTGAGTGTTTCCAGTTGGGTTGCCTTTCCACCGGGTTATTTCTGAACTGTCTTTTCATTATTTCAATACAAGTTCTTTCATTAAACTGGGACTGAGGGTGTTATTCCTGCCCACCACACTGCACCCCACCTACAAACTGAATGCAGGTCAACTGTAGTTAGAACTGTTGACACCATTGTTGATTATATGCATACTGTCATGCACACTGGATGTTTTTTATCTGCTCCTGCGGCGTCTGATTTTTTGGTTTTTCCCCTGCATGTTTGCCTATGTGTCCATGCAAACACATAGGGTTTTAGTGGAGTTTAGTGGCAGGGGTGTTTTTAGGGAAGGCCAGTGCTTCCAGGAGCAGCAGAGTTTTGGTAGAAAGGCACATTCACTGCTTGAGCATTATTTCATTTCAATAACCAGAATAAATTATTATTCTGGCCAATGAAATGTTTGATGCCTGTAAACACGCCTAAACGCGTTACACACTTTTACAAGCATCAGGAGGAAAGGCTTCTAGCAAAATGTTCAGTGTGTATGAGGCCTAATTGTTCACCAGCAATCCTTACAGACTGTCATTACCTGGACTGAGACCGACTTGACGAGAGGGCTTCCCTTGTGGCTGAGCACCGAGCACCCCTGGAGGTGAGAATAGGGAGTGAAAGGCTCAAAGAAGCACGGGTGCCTTTTAAGTAGCTCTGCTGGAGTTTGCTAGCAGTAGAGTCCACTGGATAGCTGTCAGTTGGTCTGTCAGGACAAAAGGCAGGACCTCTGTTTCCCCTGGAGATGCAGCAGGACCAAGGCAGCAGCCACAAGCAAGATGGCACTTGAGGTAGAAGCATGGTCAGACTGGTAGGGTAGGGCTGAAGAAGCGTAGTCAGGATAGAAGCTGAGGTCATACACCGAGAGGCAAGCCAGAGAGGGGGCTGGAACTTGTTCAGGAACACAGTAGCCAAGGTCATACAGTAGCCAAGGTCATACATGGGAGTCAGGTGGAGCAGGCAGAAGAGTAGTCAGGTAACAGGCCAGAGTCATATACGGTGAGGCAGGAGAGGCAGAGTCCTTTAGAGCAAGCCGTAGTAAAAACCAGGAATCAGACAGCAGGAAGGTTCAGAGACAAGCCGGGTCGGTAACAGGAGGTCTAAGGAATACAGGATACACTGGTGCACGGAGTACTGATAGCTGAAGATCATCCAGTAAACTCTAAGTGCAGCCACTGTCTTTATATAGGGTGTTTGGCACGAGTTCTGGCAGCAGGTGTCCGTGAACATGCGCTTTTCTGTGCAAACAAGCACAGCCATGTATATTATTGGCAACTATGCCAGGTCTTTTCCTCAGCACATGCACATTTTTGTTCTACTGTCCTCTTCTCAGCACATGCTCACATTGTTCTGAATTGTCTCTGTCACATACTAATGCTGGCTATACATGAATAGAAATTGAACAGATTCCTCCATCCACACTAAACAGCATAGATGAAGGATTCTCCCCTACCAACTACCTGAACTGTGCCTGAAACTGATTGAAGGTAGTCACTGTGCGGGCTGACAATTTTGCACCTGGCTCCTTTGGTTGGACTTTGGTTTTCAGACTGAAGTTTGTTGAGCTGGGTGATGGTAGCAGTAAGAGCACCCATGGATCAAATATCTGCTGTTTCAGCAGAAATCTATGTATGGCCAACTTAACACCTTTCAGGTACTGACTTTTAGGTGCACAGCAGGTTTTCCCACCATTTCTGCCCATTTTATTTGCTTCACAAGAGACACAAATTTTAAAAGTCAACTCAAGTTTGCTGAATGGTTTACAGAACTGAATCTGAATCCCAGTACTCATAAGTCTTCTGAGTTTGATTTGTACCATTTTTCTAAAGTCTCATTCACATCACAATGCATTATAATGCGCATCATGACACATTATACTGCATGTTATGGTAGTGCGCAGAGACGTACTCTAAATGTGCATTGCCATTCATTACTAATTGATCTCAACGCACATATGCAGTGCTCTGCAGAGCACCTCAGTGCATGGATGCAATTGCAGTGTGTATGTGTAGGCGGAGCCTAATCAGTGTACCCCAAAGATTGAGAGGAACCGCCACACCAAGATATTTGAACAAACAAGGTACTTATAGCAACGGTACTACCTATGTGGTGGACTGTACAGTTCTGCAGATAGACAAATGATTGTTTATAATAAAGGCAGTTTTCCAGCAGTTTTATAATACACACTTACAGATTACAGGATGCCAAAGGAGCACTTCCCTTGGAGGGGTGGTAGTCTAATTGGGTCACATTATGATATCCAAAAGTCCCTGCAAAAATATGGCTGTCAGTGAGACTGTTCTAGCAAGCTGGCAGAGGAGATACCCTGTTGGGTTAACCTACACTTTCCCTCCTCATCCGATACCTCTGCCTAATGCTGCTCCTATTCTTTTCCTATCCAACTGGGACTTTGTCCCTATCTTACAGACATACTACAGGCACTCCAAATTATGCAGAATTCCACTATTTATGGAATCCTCAGTCAAGGTGGTAGCCCAAATCTTGAGGAGCTTCGGAATCAGAGAAGATTGCTGTCCTCTCCAAAAATGGCTGCCTGGAGCCCATCACAGGAGACAATTATTCCTCAATGGGCGCCCGCCAGTCTAAAGAAATGGCACAGTGTCACCTTAAGAATAGAGAAAATACTGCAGCCTACACCTGCCTGCATGTGTGTTGCAGTATGCTGTATTTTGAAAAGTAGAGCAGGACCTAATTTTTCGTGCATTGAGGTGCATCAACAGCCAACTAAAAATAAATGACTTGCCTAATTTGCCTCAATGCACAAAAAAGTGTTGAAGTGTACAGCACTATTGAATGAATGGGCCCTGATTCTATATTAGTTTAATATTTCACAGCATATGGGGCCCTTTACTGTAATTTGTGTAGTACCCTTTACCAGTCTCCTGTACTTTGGAAGCATGACATCAGTCTCAAGTATGCAGCTCACTCTATAGCTGACCATACACTAAACAATCTGCTTGTACAATTTTTGAATGTAAAGGCAAACGGTTTTTACCTTAGTGCATTCTCGCATTAAAGCGGAGTTCCACCCAAAAGTGGAACTTCCGCTCATTCGTCTCCCCCCCTGGTGCCACATTTGGCACCTTTCAGGGGGAGGGGGGTAGAGCAGATACCTGTCTTTGACAGGTACCCTGTCCCCACTTCTGGGAGACCGGGCCACGGTAAATTACATCAGCAGCCCGGCTCCCTCCTACTCCCTCCTCCTTCCCTCGCCGCTAGGCCAGTAGCAGAGCGCAGTGGTGCCTCGCACATGCGCAGTAGGGGCCCGGCGTGAAGCCTTTCTCTGTTTTTTTACATTGGTGACCTTTTGATCTGTACAAAATCGCAGTAAAAATTGCTGTAAAAAAAAGCGAGACTTTCTGCCTGAAAACGCTACGCC
>BLSH010500277.1:362401-374284 GCA_018402905.1 Glandirana rugosa
TGATAACATTTACAGTTGTCCGTAGTAAATATTTAATGTGCAAATACCCTATGGCACAGTTTACAAAACCGTTTTACATCTGCGTGATGTAGGTGTCGTGAACGAGGTAGATCTAATGTGAAAGAATACAATTGTCCAACCAGACCTTTCTTACGAGGAAGTATTTGGGTACGACCAATGATGATTACCATGATAAAAGTAGTCGTATAAGAACCTTTACCAGTGAATAGTAGGGGAGGTTATCAAATGTTTAGTAACTACATTCCGACTGACCGGACATCAAAGATCCATACTTAGAGACGGAAGAAAAATTATAACCATGGTGATACCTAGAAACTACAGGCCAGTCAGCCTTACATCAATGATTTGTAAACTATTGGAGGGGATGATAAGTGACCATTTCCAAGAATATGCTGATGAAAATAGTACCATTAGTAGTAACCAGCATGGGTTTATGAAGGAGCATTCTTTCCAGACCAACCTGTTAACATAAGAAAGTGTAATCTAGATGGAGCAAGTGCTGTGGATGTAGTGCGTCTACATTTTGCCAAAACATTTGACACGGTATCCCATAAACGTGTAATTTATAAATGATGCCTGTTGACATTTACAATAGTGTATGTATCTGGATATAATATTGGTTACAGTGAGGCGTCCAAAGGGTAGTGATAGATAACGTAGCTTCTGAGTGTGGAGTTGTGAGTGGGGTGCCCCAAGGCTCTGTCCTGGGACCAATTCTGCTTAATTTGTACATAAACGGTATAGAGGTTAATATAGCTAGTTCAATATCAGTATTTGTTGATTATATGAAGCTAAGCAGGGTAATAACTACACATCAGGATATTGAAATTTTACAAGAAAACCTCAACAAAATAGAAGGTTGGGAAACTTCATGGCAAATGAGGTTTATTATAAGTAAATACAAAGTATTGCAATTGGGGGCCTTAAAATATAAACACAAACTACACACTAGGGGTATAACCACGGGGGGAATCAAGGATGGAAAAGGATCTGAGGGTCCTAGTTGATGACAGACTCAACAATAGCATACACTGCAAATCTGCAGAAAGCAAGGCCAGCAGACTATTAGCATGCATTAAAAGGGGGATTTACTCAAGAGATAGCATTATAGTCCTTCCACTTCCAAAACTCTGGTTTGACCACAGTGTGCCATCCAGTTCTGGTCACCAGCCCTCAGGAGGAATGTGCTGGAACTGGAGAGAGTCTAGAGAAGGGCAACAAAGTTAATAAGGGGGCTGGAGGACCTCAGTTATGAGGAAAGGCTACACACATTAAGCTTATTTTCCATGGAGAAGAGATGCTTAAAGTAATTGTAACAAACATATTATACTTACCTGATCTGTGCAGTTGGTTTTGTACATAGCAGCCCAGATCCTCCTCTTCTCAGGTCCCTCTTTGCTTCTCCTGGCCCCTCCCTCCTATCAAGTGCCCAACAAGCAGCTTTCTATAGGGGCACCCAAGCCGAGTCAGAGCTTCTTGTATCCATTCAGACATGGAGCCTCAGTCTGGCCCGACCCAGCCCCACCCCCCGCCTCCCCTGATTGGCTGACTGACTTTGATTGACAGCCGTGGGTGACAATGGCGCCACTGCTGTGTCTCAGCCAATCAGGAGGAGTGTCCCAGATGGCTTAGACATCCATGGACATCGCTGGAGAGAGAAGGGGCTCAGGTAAGTTATTATGGGGGTGCTGGGAGGGCTGCTACATGCAAAAGCTTCTTTATCTTAATGCATAGGATGCATTACGATAAAAAAACCTTCTGCCTTTACAACCCCTTTAAGAGGAGATATGAGCACAATATATCAGTGGCGGCTGATGAAATTTTAGGATGGGGGGCACCAGACCCCGCCCTTCCTTTTTGACTCCACCCACTTTTTATAAGCCACACCCCTTATAGATTCCACCCATTGTTTCAGGAGTATACAGCCAGCATCGCCAGATAGGATATATACAGCATCACCAGATAGGGGTATACAGCATCACCAGATAGGAGTATACA
Source organism: Glandirana rugosa (assembly GCA_018402905.1). Taxonomy (NCBI): domain Eukaryota; kingdom Metazoa; phylum Chordata; class Amphibia; order Anura; family Ranidae; genus Glandirana; species Glandirana rugosa. The sequence goes on from BLSH010500277.1 coordinate 364,421, forward strand.
GCATCGCCAGATAGGCGCATACAGCATCACCAGATAGGGGTATGCAGCATCACCAGATAGGGGTATACAGCATCACCAGATAGAGTATAGAGCATCAGCAGATAGGGTATATACAGCATCACCAGGTAGGGGTATACAGCATCGCCAGATAGGAGTATACAGCATCACCAGATAGGAGTATACAGCATTACCAGATAGGGGTATATATAGCATCGCCAGATAGAGTATACAGCATCACCAGGTAGGGGTATATACAGCATCACCAGATAGAGTACACAGCATCAGCAAATAGGGTATATACAGCATCACCAGGTAGGGGTATACAGGATCGCCAGATAGAGTATACTGCATCACCAGGTAGGGGTATATACAGCATCACCAGATAGAGTATACAGCATCAGCAGATAGGGTATATACAGCATCACCAGGTAGGGGTATACAGCATTGCCAGATAAGAGTATACAGCCCCCCACCCCCACCACAGGGATTGCAGAACTGACAGAAGATCCCCCCCAGGGTAGTCGGGACATCCATGTCCCGCACTTACCTCATCTAGGAAGCAGGCCGGGCGGGCAGCGAGTGGTGTCTAGCGAGTGGGAGCTAAACCCCCTCCTCCTCTGAGTAAGGTGTCCAATAGGATCGCCTGACCATTCAGCCAATCGGGAAACCGGTAACATACCGGCGTTTCCCGACTGGCTGAGAGGCGATTCAGTGTTAGAAAAGCAAATATTAATTTGCTTTTGTAGCACACATGAGTGGGCTCGCTGCGCCATGCTCTGCGCCACAAGCCACTGTATTTTGAAGCCTGTTAGAGCCTATGGCTCTACTTAGGTGCTTCAAAAAACACTGACGTTGCTGTAATTTATGCGGCCTGCGTCCTGAAGGGGCCAGCCACATGAATAGGGGGTGGCTGCGACGTCCATGTATAGATTCATGCTATGCATAAATCTATCCATTAGCATAAGGGAGTATCGGGGATAGAGAAGGCGATGCCTGTGTGCCCTTAATGGATGGGGAATTGTTAGCTATAACCAATATGCAGGGATATGGGAAGTGCTAGAGACATAAATGCATACGCACACCCACACAGGTTGAAATGGATGGACTGATGTCTTTTTTCAACTATACTAATTATGTTACTACTGTATATTATAGCAGCTTAACCTTGTAGAGTAGCAGCTCAGCAAGTGGAAGAAGCTGGCTTGCACTGTGCACAGAAATAAACTTTAGATGCAGTAGACTGCAGTATTGTCCTTCAAAGCTGCAGCATTGGTTGAGTATTGTGCTGCTGGGCGTTATTAGTGGCATTGTGGTGCTACACTAATAATGCTCATCAAGGAGTGATCTTGTAATTATTTGTGATCCTGTAAATAAATAACAATGAAAAGGTGTAGGGAAAAGGTGTGAAAGTGGCACCCCAAAACGGATATCAATGCATCTCTATGAAACAACGAATATAAATGGATGATCATCCAATTTACATCAGTTTACATCCGCATCCATCATCATCTGTTTTTTGAAACTGATCAAAGCTCTATTTTTCTTCCGTTAAAAAAATGGATCAGATGAAAAACAGATGTAAACTGACAAGTGGCCAGTTTTTCATCCGTTTTAGCATTGGTAGTGGTTGTAATAAAAAATGATGAAAAACTGATGAGCACTGATGAAAATCTGGTGAAAATCTGATGGGCATGGATGAAAAACTGATGAGCATTGACGAAAAACTGATGAATACTTCATCCAGTTTGACGTGACTGAACTGATGATATGAACGGTCCGCATGTGTGAAAGGGGCCTTAGGTCCCTTTCACATGAGCGGAGCCCATTTTGACGGGCTCCGCTGCTCAGCGGGGATCCATCCGTTGATCCGGCGGATCACAGCTCTTCTCCTCTATGAAGGATCGGATGAACATGGACCGTCTGTCTGTTTTCATCCGATCCGATCCGCCAGACGGATGGAAAATAGGGTTTCCATCCGTCTGTTTTTGACAGATCGGAGCGGATCGGGTGTTATCGAGTTAAGAGTTATAGAGAAGAGGAGGGGAAGATGTGCTAAGATAGATCAGGAGTAAGGATGGGCTTGGGCGTGTTCGCAAGTGCACGTGCCCAAGCCCACTGGGAAGTGAACCCTGCACTGCGCTTTTCAGAGGCAATGAGACATTCCCTGATCGCTGGAGCCGCGCATCAGAGAAATGTCTCGCTACCTGTGATTAGCGCAGTGCAGGGTTCACTTCCCGGCGGGCTCAGACACGTGCACTTGTGAACACGCCCAAGCCCATCCTTACTTAGGAGAGAAGAACTCGGCTAGGGCTAACAACAATTGGGAATTCAGTGCAGCAGTGGCAGCGTTGTCAACCAAAAACAGCATTTCTGCTGTGATCAGCTAGTATTTTTCTGTGCTTCCAGTGCTATTAAAGATACTTTAAAGAACATGGTGAAATATACATGTATTACAGACTTCTGCTGAATATATTATTTTAGTTTTCTCCTATACATGCATGATGAACGTATGTCTGTTGAATAAATATGTCATGATAATATACATATTAATACAACACATATTGTATAATTAAATAATGAAAAGAAAAATTTTCAATATTCATACATTTCATGAGTCTTGTTTGCTTTCTGCATACTTCTCTTCCTTTTTGAAATAATGCGTTTTTCAGACTTCCTCTTATAACATTGTTTTAAAATAAAAGTAGTCTATTTTGAGCTGAATGCATACCAGTGGCCGATGTTATAGGCACATTAAAATACTTCAGATTATGAAGACATGGAATGCGGTTAGGAATTTGTTAGCGGATACAATATTAAAAAAGAACTATGATTTTATGAGGTAAGCCTAGCTGCTAATTTACACAGCAGTAGTCATTTTGGAGTTCATTCTCCTCATGACAAAAGCTGCCATTGCTGACCTACTTTTGAAGATGTCAGTTGCATATTCAGAAGTCATCCTCGGTGTCACGCTACTACTTCAAGCAAGGTTTCCTAGGTAGGCAGAGTAGGAGTTCTTATATTACCCTAATTAAACCCCTTCATGCCTAAGGGTAAAACAATTCTTAATGCCTAAGTACAATTTTGCAACTTTGATGTGTTAGTAAAACCGTACATATCATCACACAACTGTACATGCAACTACTTTGTACATCCAGGTGAATTATACCTTGTTTTTTCAGGACAAATTGGGCTTTCGTTTGTTGGTAAATGGTTATAAATATCTACTGATTTTTTTTTTATTATCAAAGGAAAACTGGCCCAAAATAGTAAAAATATATACAGTATACAGTCAGCTCCATAAATATTGGGACATCGACACAATTCTAATGTGTTTGGCTCTATACACCACCACAATGGATTTGAAATGAAACAAACAAGATGTGCTTTAACGGCAGACTTTCAGCTTTAATTTGAGGGTATTTACATCCAAATCAGGTGAACGGTGTAGGAATTACAGCAGTTTGTATATGTGACTCCCACTTTTTAAGGGACCAAAAGTAATGGGACAATTGGCTGCTCAGCTGTTCCATGGCCAGGTGTGTGTTATTCCCTCATTATCCCATTTACAAGGACAACCTTCTGCCTTTACAATTCCTTTAAGCTATCCCGTAGTATAATGCAGGAGTCTCTAAACTTTCTAAACAAAGGGCTTGTTTACTGTCTTTACAGACTTTGGGGGGGGGGGGCTGGACTGTGGCCATCGGAAGTAGAAAATGTCCCGGCATCAGTGGGAGTAAATACTGCTCAATCTTTGGTGTCAGTGAGAGGAATTGTGCCCCGCCGTTGGTGTCATTAGGTGGGAAAAATCATGCCATATCGTTGTGTCACTGGGAGGAGCTGTGACCTATTACTCGTGTCATTGGGAGGAACTGTGTCTTTTCGTTGGTGTCAGTGGGGGAATTATGCCCCATTGTTGGTGTCAGAGGAAGAAATTTAGCCCCAAAGGCCAGATAAAAGCAAATATACATGATGGGACTTTAAATTCCCCTCCAACTGACCAATACATATGCCAAAATATGTTAAAAATGTATACAAATCTTTATTAAATCAAATTAAAATCTAGATAAAAGCACACATCATTTGTGCATGGACATCAATACTACCACTTGTCTTTCACTAATGGAAGTGAAGGATGTATAACATGGTAGTCCTCAGAGATTATATTGTGTAATTCGACACATTTCACGGAAGGATACGCTTCTTCAGGACCTCAAATCTCGTGTATAAATACAGCTGGATACTGGAATATTTCTAAAGATAAAAATGCATATAAGTCACATAACATATTGAAGTGCAGAAACAATCATTTACATATAAATGATGACAAACTATCCATTGGGAGAGAGGGGGAAAAGGGAAGACATAATAAATAAATAAATTAGATAGTTTAATTCATATATATTCATGCATATTTATACACATTTAATATAAATGATATACCTTTCAGGAACCCTATATGTAATTCGAATACAGCTTGACTTGGATATCCACTGCAAAGTGGTAAAATGATGGTAGGAATTGGAGGACCACCAAAACAGAAAGTGTAAGGCTGCAGGGGCAAAGAAAAGAGACTATGGCTACTATTGAACAGTAGAGCTAGAAACAAGCTCAGACAGTACAATGAGGTAAAAAAGTTGTATAACAGTCTATCTGCATCACAGAAACCCAAGCCAAAAGCTTACATAAAGAAGGGGAGTAACGGTGTGTTATATGGGTGCTCAAATTTTCCTACCTGCCAACTGTCATTTTGGACACAAGATAAGAGAATGTTGCCAGTCACAAAAACCAAAAATATACAGGTTCTATATCAGCCTGTTATTATTCTCACCTCACCCACGGTAATACTAGAATGAAAGGCTGAGAATGAATACACACAAGACATAAATGGAAATATTAGCAACTCACCATTACACTAAGATAAAGTCTACCATGTTAGATGATCCAACATAATGGCGTTCAAACAAAGTGTGATACTATTAGCATATCATATATACTGTATACATCCCAGAGGTGGTTACCTCTGGAGGCTGCCCACATCCCCCGGGCAGGGACCAATGGAAGGTCCTAAAGCCCAGGTGAGGTGGGCAGTCTCCTTCTTAATCCCATCTCTTGCCCTTGAGTGGATGGAGCCCTGCTCTGTGAAAATGTGGCGACCCAAAAGTAATGCGTCCATCTCTGAACGTCACTTAACTTTTAGACAATATTTAGTGCATCTAGAAATGAGGCCATCAAGGTGTGCCCTATCAATTATATAAAACAAAATTGTCTCTGGAAATCCAAGACCATGGATACTGAGCTTCTGCGGTACCACAGAGTGTTTTGTAGGATTTTTTGGCACATCGTTGTATATCCCTCTGTAGTCCTGATGACCACATTTCCCCCTTTGTCAGAAGGTTTCACTACTACAGTATATCATGTCTTGTTTGTAAGTGATTTAATGCCTGTCTTTGAGTAGAGGTCAGATTAGTTTGTCGGGAGAACAATCTGATAGATTGAATATCCCTTGTTGTCCGTTCCACAAACAATCTCAGATTAGAATTAGAAATGGGTGGACATTTTAATGATTTATTTCTATAATCTTGAGGTAAGTCTAAGGCTGCATTCACACAGGGGCGATCCGACTTCAGGCACGACTTTGCTAGGCAACTTGCAGGCTACTTGCAGGCTACTTGGAGGCAACTTGCAGGCAACTTGCAGGCAACTTCAAGCTTGACTATGCCAGGCGACTTTGCCTGTGGCCAATCAGAGCGGGGAGGGAGGTGGTTGCCCTGGATAAATTCTTTTCTTTTAGTCGCTTCCATGTAGATGGGGGATCCGACTTGGAGGCGACTTCTATTGAATCCTATGGGCACAAGTCGGATAGAAGTCGCCTAGAAGTAGTACAGGAACCTTTTCAGAAGTCGCCTTGAAGTCGGAGCGACTTCAGTCGCGTATATTAAGACGGCTCCCATTCATTTCAATGGGATTTCAGATGTCAAGCGACTTGGGGCGACTTGAGGCAACTCAAGTCGGATCGCAAGTCGCCCCTATGTGAATGGGCACTAAGGAGAGATCTTCCATTACCGGTTCATCTATTGTTATTTCCTCTGGGTTGCTCCATATCCCACTCTCATCCTCCAATTCATTCAACATTTTGAGTACTTTGTAGTCCTGACAGGACCATTTAGCACTATTATTTACATCAGATTGAGATTCAGGATTTTGCCAATAATTTCAATTCAAGTTTCCTAACAAATGAATTGAGATCTTTAACGCATTCAAAATGGTCTATGTGGTGGGAGGGGCAAAAGTTAAGACCCAGTCCTAAAACTTCTAATTCTTCCACTGTGAACTGATAGAGAGTGAGATTGATAATGTCAAAAGCATGTGAGGTACTTATGTGGACCAAACCACATGTGGGTCCAGATTGCTTTGAGTGAGAATTTTTAAGGGTGCTGGAGTGTTGTTTTCCTTGGGAGTTGGGTTGCCTAAAAAAAATCCTTGTCTGGGAATTGCACCTGTGTGAGGTAATTTCATAAGGGATTGGGGATTATCACCACCATTACCACCTTGAGTGTTGCCAGATTCCTCCGCATCCATGGGGGGAGGATTCTTGTGTTTATTAGGATGTGATCGATTAAAGAACCACCATATGAATTACCATCACCTGTTGTGACAGCTATGGAGTTTGTGTTTACTTTATGTGAGCTCAATTGAGACTTATTCATGCTGTGTGAGGATCTATAAGAAGAAGAAGCATCAGATAAGTTATCCTCCTCTTGTGTTTTACTATGTTCCCTCTCTGGTCTAATAGATCAAATTTACAGTTTCCTCTATGAGTAAAGTTAATATCCTGCCTTGGGGACCAGGCATCTATTCCCTGTTCGTTATCTTCTTGGGCACTGGTTCCCTCATCACCATCATGAGAGTAGGCCTGGCCACTGGAAGTGTCATCTGCACCAATAGGGGGTGTTCAAATCATGCAGGCAGTGATGTTAATTGTTGCTTCAGGTATATACTGTATATTGGGCATTTGAATATTTTTTTTCATACAAGCAGATAGTTAGAAGGGGGTAGGGGTTGATAATATCCTGGAAATCCTGGAGTTGAGCTTTAATGCGGTGCTTTGCCCAGTTTGAAACAAATTAAAAGTCAGCAGCTACAAATACTGTTGCTGCTGACTTTTAATAAAAGGAAAATCACCTGTCCAGAGGTCCAGTGCTGTGCTCATCCCAACTGGTTCTTCACCGGTCTTCGGGTCCCCAGCATGTTTACTGTTGGCAGCTAGTTATGTTTTCTTCAACTTCATAACCGACTGCCCACTGCACATTGTGAATGGTCTAGCAGGTGTCCCAGAAGGTTGCAGGCGGCGGAGGGAAGAGAACTTCAGGTGGATTGCTGTGCGAGCAACAACCAGAAGTGGGAGTGGGTACTTGTCAAAACCAGGTACCCATTCCCCTCCAGAAAAAAGTGCCAAAATAGAAGAGGGGGCAGGAGGGCATAAAGCAGACCTTCCCCTTTAGGGTGAAGTTCCACTTTAACTGTCACACTATAGTGTCAGGACCGTAGATCATTTTTTTCTTGGGGTATAGAAGGGGGTCAGCTTTGGGCACCCAGAGGAGAATAAATAGTGTGCCATGGCAAGTTGTGGGTGTGGCAAAATGGTGCTAACAGTGGAAATGGCTTGAAACTTGAGCCCATGCATGGTTTACATTTTAACATAAACCAGGGTAATTTTATTTGTAAAAAATAAATCTCTTGCATTACAAATGTTTTCTGCACACAGCCTATCTTGAAGAAGAACTTCATTAACATAGTCTGTGACTACTTTTCAACCAGCAGCTGTTGTACAATACAAGGCGTGCAGTGGTCCAGAGTATGAAATACAAAGCAGATTGTATACAGTAAAGGGGATAGGAGTGTGCAAGACACCAAGCACAGGGGTCTGGAGTACAAAAGACACAGAGCACAGGAATCGGGAGTGCATAACGCACAGAATACAGGGTCAACTGTGCATAATGCAAAGAGTGCAGGTGTCAGCAGGGCAGGCTCTACCACTAGGCGGAGTAGGCGGCCGCCTAGGGCGCACATTCCCCCCCAGGACGCCCATCCGCTGTTGATCTGTCACTGTTCTGCAACAATCACTTATGTCACTGGAGAGCCGCAGATGACAGCACACCAGGGTGGTAAAATGAGGCGGATCCAGGGGTACAGGTGGACCACGGCTAAAGAAATGGGTAGAGAGGCTCTGCAAAAATCTCCACCTCCGCCACCTCCATCGTATACATTGACAGGGCAAAGGGGGTGGAGTCATGGGCGGAGCCAAAGGGGGCGGCAAAATGAGGTTTCGCCTAGGGTGTCAAAAATCCTTGCACCAGCCCTGGGTGTCAGAAGTACATGACACAAAGAGTGCAGAGGGCATGAGTGAAAAATGTATGTAGCACTGGGGTCAAACATGTATAACACAGAGCACAGATGTCAGGAGTGTATAATGCACAAAATGCAGGGGTCAGGAGTGGATATTGCACAGAACACAGAAGTGCAGGAGTCATGAGTGCATAACACATATGTTATTATGTGATGAGTAATAATTCCCTTGTTTCCACAGGAAAGAAATCTATCACTTCATTGCAGGCATGCCATAGTCAAAAGTTACCTTAGTTGTGGAGGGGTTTAAGATCTGCACCCATAATAAGAATTGGCAAATTGATGGTCCTCTCAGTTCTATTGGCCACCTAACACTATAATGTCTGAAACATACTTGGATTGTTCTCATAAAAGCCCAACTCCAGGCAGGAAAAAAAAATGGCCTGAGTGACACACATTTAGTGTGCCACTTGGGCTCTCTAGAATGGGGTGTAAATGCTGAGCTTCCACCGCTGGCATGGGAAGGAGCTCCTCCCAGCTCCTGCCATCACTGATGGTTAAGAAAGGACTCCCTGTAGCTACACATTGATGTTGTCCCTAAAATGAGTGTGTAAGTGGCAACCTCAGCCTGGACCCCAGCCTAGCCACGCCCCCAATGCGTTTCACTCTGCCCCTCGGAGCTAAGTCATGACTAAGGCTGGGTTCACACTCATGCGAATTGGATGCGGCTATCCTCGTATCCAATTCCAATGACAGGAGAGTGTGGCCGGCTCTCAATGGAGCTGGTTCACACATCTCCGGGGTGGCTGCAGGGTGCACTGCAGAAGGATCCTGTGTGTCTTTGGCTCCGTTTCAGGTCCGAATTCTGGCAAAAATTTTAACCTAATTCGGACCTGAAATGGTGAATGACGCGTCAGACCCCTGCCGCGAGCCGCTTCGCAGATAGTGTGAACCCAGCCTAAGCTCTGAAGTGTGAAGAGAAACGTATTGGGGGCATGGCCTGGCTGGAGTCCAGGCTGAGGTTGCCACTTACACACTCATTTTAAGGACAGCATCGATGTGTGGCTACAGGGAGTCCTTAACCTTCAGGGTAAAAATGACCCTGCATGGGTTAAATGTCTGTTAAGTCTAGAGGTAACCATACATGCTACAATCTAGCCATACAATCTTTGTACAATTCATTTTACATTTACCAAATCTATGTACTGTAATATGAGGACCTACCTAATCAATTTGTAGCCAGTTGGACAGACACTTGCTCTACATAGTTGTTGGTAGTTCTAATGGAGATTGTACAATCAGATTTTAACATGAGAGTGGAGAGCCTAAAGTGTAACTATGGGCAAAAGTAAACATGACATACTGTATATGATAAAGTCTGCCAGTAGCTTATAATGGTCAGCTATACTGTTGCCTGAACCTGCTTAAAAAGTGTTAGCTGGAGTTGGGCTTTACATTGTTGGTCACCAATGGAGGCTGGTGCTTGATAATTTTGGGGGGGGGGGGGGGGGGGGGGGG
>BLSH010500277.1:379467-398410 GCA_018402905.1 Glandirana rugosa
GAAAAAAAAAAAAAAAAAAAAAAAAAAAAATCCCGCTACAGTTGAGTAATCCCAAGTTGTCATCCACCAATGGCGGTCCGTCCATTAGGGGTGCATGGGCACCCCCCCATCCATGCGTCCGTCCCCCTACATGCATAGCAGGGTGTCAGACTATGGATTACAATGGCAGGTGTGTTTTTTTTTTTTTTTTTTTTGGAAGCATGTGATTAGAGCCAGAGGCCCTAATAGGCTTCAAAGTAGGGTGGGCTCAGAACACTGCACGCTGATCTCACCCAGTTGTGTGACACTAGCGGACTAATATTTGCTATCACCACACTGATCCTCCTCCCGGCCAATCAGGAATTGCGTCTGAGACCCATCACCAGATTGGCTGAAAGGACAGGCGATCTTATTGGATGCCTAGGAGCAGGGAGGACGTACCACTGAGAGGACACAGGAGTCGCTGCCCACCACCCGTAGAAGCCTGCTACCAATGGGGTAAGTGCCGCGTGGGGATGGGATATAGGGATGCTGCCGACCAACCGGGGGGCGGGGGGTGGTTGTTTGTGCCCCCCCCCAAAAAAAAAAAACCAGAGCCAGTGTCCTCATTGGAAGATATCCATTGCAACTCTGGGGACAACCTAACAAAATGCAACAAATAGGGTTAATCTCCCTAATGGGGTCAGACAGCAATAAAAACTTGACGGCTGTTCTAATCCCTCTCCTCTTTGTAAAAGAATAAAATAAAATTGCGTTTAGTTATACTTTAAGGGACAAGTCACACTGGGAATGCATGCACTGCTTTTGATAACTTTTAACTGCTTGGCATGGTACTTGTGTAACCTGCAATCCGGTGCAGGCAAACACATTGTGTTGCAACCGGTATTTGGGGTGTCATTAAGTTAATATTGACACCCACTGAAGTGCGTTTTGAATGTGGTGCAGGAAGAGCGAACAGCGTGTGGATTTCCCACGCCATGTTTTGGGGTGAACTTGTTTTAAGTAACTGATGTTTATTCTTTCTAGTCTTTTTAGGGAAGGGGGCTTTTATGTGTAAATGCACCCTAGCAAAGAACTCCTCTTATTTGCTTTCTTTTTGGGCTGTTATTTGTATTTTGAAAAACATTTTGGTGCAGAACTGTAAAAAATGCTTCTGATCCTGTCAGAAATCTTGAGAGCTCATAACTAGCTGATAACTCTGTTCTGCTGAACATAAATCCTATGCAGTTTTGCTACCCCTGCCAGAGTTCCCAGCTGTTGGGACTGCAGAACACACACACACACACACACACACACACGCACGCTTATTGTATGGAGATGAGGTGCTCTGTGGTCCATAATGGGGAATATAAGCCATGCTAAGGATTTCAGTGCATTACAGGCACTGTTTTTTTGTCAGCTCTGAGCTCACTGCATGTCATTGCAACATTTTTAGGATAAGGATAAGTTCACTTTAATAAAACAAAAACAAATAAATGCACTTTTTTGCAGCTAAAGAAAAAATGCATTTTTTTAATAATTTTTTTTGGAGCCTGTAAAGCATTACACACGTGATCAGCAGATCGCTGGTTCCATGCAGGTCTCCTGCGGATCTGTCAGTGTATCTGTGTGCCTCTACCTCCCATACGGACATACAGATACACGACAGGAAGAAATCAATGAACTTCCACAGTGCCGTGGTAGTTCATTGAGAACTAAATGCCCACAGCTGCAAAGCATGTTAGGGCTTGTAGTTCATTCACACACAACTGTGTGAATGAATGACTTGACCGTGTGAGCGTACTGTCAGCTAGTACAGGGAACTTCTCCCCATACTGCTGTCACAGGACCGCCTGCAGCATTGGGAACATGTTACATGTGTTCCACCCTAAAATGTTCCCAAAGGTGAACTTCTCCTTTTTAAGGGATAACACATGGGGATGTCTTCCTGTATTGCAGAGATGTACTATTTTGTTTCTTTCATACAGACATACAGACATGTATCTATGTATGTTTACTATTGTGGGGAATGTCTGCAGCTGGGCATTATGATTTTGTACTGGGAAAGTGTACACTGTTGGTGCCATGTGATTTGTGTACAGTGTTGGGGTATATACACTTCTTGTGAAATCCTGTATTTTTGCAGCAAAATGCGCTTTTGTTTAGGTGTATGTAAACAGAAACAGAGAATGAATTGTTTATCCTGCTAGAAATCTTGAGATGACTTCCTTTGCTCTATGCTGGTGGTTCTATGTGGTTCTGGCCACCTCCAGTCGATTGCTTTAAAAAAAGCCTGGATTCTTTCCTGAATGTACACAATATAATTGGGTACTAGCATTTTATAGGTAAAGTACTTACTTTTGTTGCCAGCGGTTTAGACATTAAAGTGGTTGTCAACTTGTGACAACCACTTTAACCTACAAGTAAGCCTATGATAAGGCTTACCTGTAGGTGCACTGCATATCTCCTAAACCTGTTCAGGAGATATGCAGTGTTGTAGCTGTGGCGACGTCATGTCGGCACATGTGCAGTGAAGGAATGGTCTGTGTGCCGTTCCTCCACTGCGACCGTGCCGTTACTGGCGGCATGCGTGGGAGTGACGTCATGTGACTCCGGACAGTCACAGCGCCGGAGTTGCGGCCCCGGAAGGAAGAGGGGCAGAAGATGGACGCGGCCAGCACAGGGGACATCGCTGGACACCGCAGGCTTCATTTTCAGGTAAGTGGCACATAATGGGCTACTATGCGATGCATAGTAGCCCATTATGCTTCTACATTACAGGGGAAGTAAACCCCATCTGGGTTTACTTCCTCTTTAATGGCTGTGTTGAGTTATTTTGAGGGGACAGCAAATTTGTGTCATTTCTTCAGTGTTGACACATGAAAAGATAGAATAAAAAATTTACAAAAATGTGAGGGGTGTGTATGTGTGTGTGTATCTATCTATCTATATATCTATCTATCTATCTCTATCTATCCTTTTTTTCAACCTAGCTATCTATCCTTTTTTTCAACCTAGCTATCTATCCTTTTTTTCAACCTAGCTATCTATCCTTTTTTTCAACCTAGCTATCCTATTCTATATGCTGAATGTTCTTAGCTAGCATTGTGCACAGTTCTCTCTGTAGACTAAAGAACTTCACCACCCCATGGTATGGGGAAAAGAGGGGAGCTGTTCTGTATTCCTGAAATACTACCCATTCTCCAGTAGTTACAGTACAGTGAGTGAGCGTTTTCATTGTAGTTCAGGAAGTGTTTACTTTGCAGGATCACCAGGTGAAATTAAAGGAAAATGCCTGAAAAAAAAAATGTATGCAGCCATCACATCTGGTTAGCTTGATGGCTGTAGTGTGTATATATATATATATATATATTTTTTTTCTTAGGTTTAGGCCTCATTAACACTGTTCCATACCCCTCTGCAAAAGGCTGAATTTAGCCACACGGGAGGCACAGGTATTCATGGGGGCAGCCTATTCAATGACAAACAAATAGCTGCATGGATAAACCGGCTAGGCTCGAATATTTCTCTCATTCAGCAATCTAATATATTTCTCTATCTGTGCTAAATGGCATGGATGGAGGAAATTCCACTGCAGGCCTTTGCATTTTGACAGCCAACTCCCGCAGGTGCTGAATACCCATGTATTTATTGCATCTGAATGGCAGCAGTCACTGGTTAATTGTTCATATTGAAACCAATGCTTTATTATTATTATTATTATTAATAATATTATTTATTAATAAAAAAATAAGTGTATATATATATATATATTATTATTATTATTATTATTATTATTATTATTATTATATTTTTTTTTTTTTTCTCAAAGCTTGAGTCAAGTAATGCAAAAAAGGGCCACCCACAGATCATATGTTGGCCAAGTTTAGCAGCTGCAATTTCAGCCATGTGTAGACATCTTTAAAAGCATGTTAATTTTTTTTTTTTTTTCTTTTCTATGGAGGGCCCCAAGTGATCAGCAGTGAAAGCAAGGACACTCCTTAATAACCAGTTGGTTCCCAGTGTGTACTTGCCACGGGCACAGTTCACTTTTTGGACCCATTGTTCTATGCATTAACATAATTTTACTTTTATATGCTGATAGACCTACAAGTCTTTATATGTATTTATATTGACATGCTGTTCCTACAGAACTAACTGATCAAACATGAACATGTTTGGATTTGCTTTCATCTATAATCTGCCTGCATGTAGAAGTTAATTTAAAAGATTGGCAAATTTCAAAGTTAATAAATTTAAACACTCGCTTACAACCAAATATCCTGTTTTATTTTGTTATATTTTGCTATTGCACATGATTACTTATTGGAAATGAACATTCACCATATTTACCAACACCCATTCTGCAAAGAAAACCTGCATTTGCTGGGTGAACAGCCTTGTTTCTTTAGTAAATAAACCCCATTAATCAGTTAACCATGTGACATTAGTTTGTGCTACTGTTACAGCAAACTCTTTAGTGATGGTGTATGTAATACATAAGTAGTAACACACTGTTGTAGATCACCTACAGTCGGTACAAGAAAGACCGCTTTTTCCACATAAGCTTCCCTGGTTGCTAAGTTGCTGGGAATGTTATCACATACATCGTGTGAAGGTCCTGTAATTACTAAGTAATGACTCTGCATTCCATTGTCAACAAAGTTGTTTGTTTTTTCATTTGTTTTGATTGTCCTATCTCAGCTACTTGTTTTCTGTTTACTATTCCACTTAGAAAGCACACTTCCTATGTAGGACCTTTTTTTTTTTTTTAGAAGTGGATCTTGACCACAGATGGGTAGATCTCTGACAGGGAATGAAGGGTGTGGAGTGATGTTCCTGACCTGATCATCTGTTGGGCCCACCATGTTCTTCTCTACTTTATTGGTGCAATTTATGTATGAAGAGAGAAACCTTCTTTCCTCTATTTCCTATAGTAAGACAACAGTTGTTTCAAAGTGTATTAAAGGGGCCCACAACTACACTCCTCAGTGCCAACATGCTCTTTCACGCTTTCATGCAACTGTAAATCTCGAATAGGTCTCCCCATAAAAAAAGCTGCCGCTATAAAAAAAATATTACATTAAAACACAAGCATTAGATAAACATTCACTTGTATGTAAAATCAGATGCCACATAGCTGCTCTCCTGTCATTACTTATACAAATGACTGGCATTCAAGTGTTCACCCCATAAGATACTTCATAACACCTTGTGAATTTGTGCAAAAAAAAAAAAGTCTTTCAAAATGCTTCTGATGTGATATTTAATGCAGCAATCACCAAGGGTTGCCACCTTGGGAGTCCCATTCCCTTAGGGGTTCAAACTCACCTGAACAACTGTTATTGTAAGCCTTTAATTATCAGTCCGACATTCTGTCCTTCACATAGGGTTTGTTTGGGATCTGCTCCTTCCAGGGATTATTCACTTAGTACAAAACAAAGGCTCCACATAGTGTAATCCCATTCAAAGTATTTATTTCCACCAAACCCACATAAGAATCACACTTACAAACCTAAATGAAATCAATGCGTTGTAAAACCCGTTTAGCGGTTATCACCAGTCAGTCGGGAAGACACCATCCGCCATGCTGCTTGCTCCTCTCTGCCAGTGGAACGCACATGTCACTTCTGGTCGCCGCATGGTCACGCACTGACGCATTTCCTCATTACGACATCAACTGAGGGAGTTCAACAGATTAGCTGTTCGTCTGGACCATTAACCCCATGCCTGCCACAACCGGCCATACATCATACAATCTGCGCCCGCAGCAACTGCATAGGTGTCCAGAAATCAAAGATCTCACATTTCTCTGCCTATTCTTTCAAACGGACCCCTGCACATTAATCCGGGTAAATCCAATAACAGTCAAGAATCTTTACAGCTCTGGGAAGTGCATTAGAAAAGCTAGTTAGAACTTGGTGGGATATCTGTACAATAGAACATTATTTGAAATAAAAATTCTTGTCCGCAGTTTGAGATGGGAGGTAACACCTCAAGATGGCTTTGAGTCCACGTCTGAATGGTTGGAGTTCTTTTAATGGAGTGGGGTTGAAGCTGCAGGAGTTGATCCTGAAAAGCAAAAAAGAAATAAATGGCTAACCTACAAAAAAAAAAATCAATGACCTGCAGGTATAGCTGGACCCAATTAAAGAGACCCAACAAGTAAAGGATTTCAATAACGAAGTAAAGAAATTTAGAGAAACTATATAGGGACACTTAAAGCGGTAGTAAACCCATGCATTTAACAGGTTAAAAAAAGTCACATTTCCGGCACGTGCTGGAAATGTAACACTCCCATTGGTTGTGCGCTAAACCAAACTGTCAAACCATCCAATGGCTGGTGTCATAGCTGATCACATGAGCAGCATCATGGCAGTTGTAGATTAAACAGAGGCCAAGATGGCAGCTTCCTTGGCTGAAAATGATAGGAGGGTTTACTACCACTTTAAAAGAAAAAATTGTAAAAGCTCCATAGGGACCTGGGTGACTTCCGAACGAACTCCATATACTTATGGCAAAATTCAGCCAAACCCACTAGGATATAAAAGGTAATTTTGAGATCGGTAAATCCGAAAGAACCCAAATCCAGTACCCTCTTCAATTACAACATAAAATAACCAGATCATGAATTTCCAACCTAGACCATCCACAAATAAGGGAAGGAGGAGAGTGGGGGGCGGGAGAGGGCAGGGTGGCCACTCCAATACTCATAACCCTGTGCCATACGGTACCTCCTACCCGATCCCTACGAACAATAGGTTTGAACCCCTATGGGATGAGGGTGAAGGTTTATGTACCGCAATCGCTGCATCCCCTTTTTTAGGAAGGGGTGGTCACAGGAGAGGACAAGGATACCCACCACTGAGGGGGAGAATGCATTTTTATTCTCAAATGGTCCCCAGCAACAGTCATCAAGGGTGGAGAAACCCCCCCCTCCCCTTTTGGGACAGGAACAACGGCCAACTATATGGCCTAAGGAGAGAAGGCGCAGAGCGGGACAAAGGGTCCAGCAAAAAAAGAAGAGCAAAAGACTGAGTGGGATATACAATTTTTAAGTGGGGTAGAATTGGCACTGAAAGAAAACAGTATCTTGCATTTGCGTTTAAAATGTGGGATAAAGCGTCCGATTTAATAAACTTGACGTATATGTGGATGTGTACAAATATGAGGAAACTCAATATGAGAAAATATGTTTTAAATAGACATCCAATGTCTTACAAGCATTAGTACTGTGGGGACAATAGATAGTGGATTACCTAACAAATCTCTGTTTAACATCCAAAGTGTTGCGAGTCAACACTTAGATGGGTTTTGAAGGTTTAGTGCTCAGAGATCTGGAACAATTAGTTCCAAGAAAGAGAGAATGTGAATCCTAGGTATATCCAGGAAGGGCTAGAGCAGTTAGATGAAAGGACCAATATAAAAGTCAGGCCGGCTGATAAGGGGGGAGGGGTGGTAATCCTGTCCAAGGACTTTTATCATGGACAGCTGACACTGATACATATGTGAAATTGGACAGGGATCCCACCTCTCAATATAGAGAAGAGTTGACTAATAGTGTTGAATTTGGCTATCGCACTAGAGTACTAACAGGTAAGGAGAGGAAATATTTGGTACCGAGTGCTAATTGCATCCCAACAATATATACCCTTCCAAAAATACATAAGGACCCCTCAACCATACTAATTGTAAACTGCATAGGGTCAATAACAGCCTGTGTAGGGCAATATTTGGCTCATTTTCTTCAAACTAGTGTTCTAAAGACAAAAGCATATTTGAAAGCTACTAAAAACCTGCTGTTGCAGGAAGTGGATTTAACAGGAAAATCAGAAGTGTACTTAGTAACAGCAGATGTATCGTCATTGTACACAATCATACAGCATGACTATGCTTTATTGGCCCTGAATTGGGCCTTCAGTAAGAAGATATCCCACATAAACAGAAGGTGGTGTTTTTACGTAATGTGTTTGATTTTCTTTTTTTTTCTTCTCTCCCATAACTATTTCTGGTTTAACCACTTGCCGACCGCCTGCCGCAGCGTGACGGAGGCAAGGTGGTTCGTTATCGCGAAACGCCGTCACAGGACAGCAGCCGTGATAACGAGTATTGTGAGCGCGTGCCGCCGGAGGTGTGCTCACTGTGTTCAGGGGGGGCCAGGGATCGGGTAGGGTGGACTCGATCGCCACCGGCTACCCGCGATGGCCCCCCCGCAGTGAGAGAACTGAGGTCCGTGTATGGAAACACGGATCTCCGTTCTCATAGAGGGGAAGGGCTGTGATCACAGGCTTCCTGTATATGGAAGCCGTGATCACTCCCCTGCCAGCCCAGCACCAATACAGTTAGAACACACCCAGGGAACACTTAACCCTTAGAGCGCCCCTCCAGGTTAACCCCTTCACTGCCAATGGCATTTACACAGTAATTGGTGCATTTTTATAGCACTGATCGCTGTATAAATGCCAATGGTCCCCAAAAAGTGTCAAAATGGTCCGACATGTCCACTGCAATATCGCAGTACCGCTAAAAATCTCAGATCGCCACCATTACTACTAAAAAATAAAAACCCCAGAAATGAATTCTCATTCGTAAACGCGGCAACTTTTGCACAAACCAACCAATAAACGCCGATTTTTTTTTTTATTTTTTTTTTTTTTTATTTTTTTTTTTTTTTTTTTTGCAGAGGGGATCAAATACCACCAAAAGCTCCTATTTGTGGGGGAAAAAAGGACACACATTTTGTTTGGGTACAATGTCGCACAACCTCGCAATTCTCAGTTAAAGTGACGCAGCGCCGAATCGCAAAAAGTGTTCTGGTCCTAAAGTGTGACATCCTTCTGGGGCCGAAGTGGTTAATGACCAATTTTTCTCCCAGAAGAGGGGAGGTCGAGAGAACTAATTTTGTTCTATAGGAGGTTCATAGATGATTTGTTCTTCATATGGGCAGGTACTGAATTTTCGCTGTGTGGTGATTTTTTTTTTTTTTTTTGGAGACCCTGAATAAGAACATTGATATTAGGTTGACCACTCAGTGGAGTAATGACCAGGTTAACTTTCTAGATCTCAATATTTTTAGACAGGACAATCGTTTGGATACAAAGGCGTTGTGTTTTTTAAGGCCACGAATCGCAACAGTTAGCTTTCCTTTTATATAGTGGACAACCCCCCCCCCCGGCTAAAAAACATTTTAAAGGGTCAAATTATGAGGATAAAAAGGAATTGCTCTAGAGATATTGATTTCCTAGATCAATCCAAAATAATTAGGAGTAGGTTTATTGAGAGGCTATAAAACTGACTTGTTGGATGCTATAATGCAGGAGGTATTTGAGCTGACTCATGAATGTTGTTTGAGTGATGAGGGGAGAAATTGGAAACCTGACAGCCATGAGTGGGGTTTTATCTCAGACTATCACTCAATATAAGGATGTAGAGCAGTGGTTCTCAACTCCTGTCCTCAGGACCCACTAACAGGCCAGATTTTAAGTATTACCTTGGGGAGAGGCAGACTAGAATACCGCAATCATTGAGAAGCAAATTATATCACCTGTGATGTATTTCAGTTATCCTGCAAACCTGGCCTGTTAGTGGGTCCTGAGGACAGGAGTTGAGAACCACTGCAGTAGAGGCTATCTTTAAAAATCATTGGCCCATATTGTGCATGGATAGAATGCTCTAACCAGTACTCCCAAGCAACCCACAATTAATTTATAGGAAAGCCCCTAGATCTTAGACCCTCCTAGCAAACCACAGACCTTTTTTGGGATTGATATGGTCTTTGTGTGCAGAAAGTGTAGGGCAGTGGTACCCCCAACAGGCCATGTTTTGGGGATTTCTCTTGGAAAAAATAACTGTCCAAAATACCAAGCCATTGACTCTGCTTTAAAGCACCTGTGCAAAATAAAGGAAAACCTGCAAACATGGCTTGTTGGGGATACTTGACAGGGTTGTGAACCACTGATGTAGGGCATGTAGAGGGGTGAACAGGGCCCTGAGAGGTATTGACCAGTTTACATCCGCTGCCAATAACAAACCATTTAAAATAACCAAATTCATAATGTGTAACACCGCCCACGTAGTGTATTCCTTTATGTGTGGTGTGTACAAAAAGGCTTTTAATACAGATAGCAGAACACATCCAGAACATAAAAATAGGGTTCAAAGACCTGTTTCACTCCATTTTAAGCTTCATCATAATATGGACCCTTCGGATTTGATATTTTGGGGAGTAGACTGTGTGTACCCCGCTTGGAGTGGGTCCAATATAGTTAGGGAGTTGTTTAAACATAAGACAGTGGATATTTTTGACAGATACTCGTGCCTAAAAGGGTTAAACCTAGAACTCAATATAAATTGCTTCATTAGTGATTGATATTGACATGAATTTTGAGGTATTAAATGGTTGACATATGTATTATTCTTTGCTGGTGCACTCAGAATGGGGCTAATATTGACTTTATGGAATATTTTAAACATTTTAATTTCTATTTGTTTGAATCATTTTGATATATTTTTAGATAAACAATATTATAACTGTTCGACTGTTAGTGGATTTACCCGGATTAATGTGCGGGAGTTCCTTTGAAATAATAGGCAGAGAAATGTGAGATCTTTGATTTCTGGACATCTATGCAGTTGCTGCGGGCACAGATTGTATAATGTGCGGTTGGTGACGGCAGGCATGGGCTTAAAGGTCCAGACGAACAGCTAATATAATCCGGTTCAGGTCCGCGCTGAAGCCGTCTTTCAGCTATGGTGCGGACGTCAAGAGCTTAAAGTCCCAGGACAAATAAATTGTATGGATATATTGAGGGAATGGAGGGCACATCACTGGGTTCATCAGGCCACATTCTATTTTGAGCATGAGATTTGTTGAAAAGGTTCACTGGCATGCCAAAGAGATTCTTAGCTTTCAATACTACTGATCATGGACACATTCCCTTGCTGATAATTGCCTATTTACGATTGTCAATGTATGAACAGATTTAGCCAATATACTTGTCTTTGCCAGTTAAATATGTATCAGATTTGGGAAATGAAGGCAAAACTTTTAGTTTTGGATAGAGTGGAGATGGATTAGAACACCTGTCAGGTTTTATTGCTGTCTGTGTCCCCCTTAGGGAGATTCATCCTCTGTGTCCTGTTAACCATTATCATTAAGAGTGAAAGTAAAAGAAATCTCACATTTTGAGTGTTCTACTGAACCGTAATAGAGGGGAGACCTTCCTGTGAGGACACTAGATCTGGTGACAAATGGGGATTCCATCACTTTCAAGGGATTTTCCTCGCTTCAGGTTTTGACTGTTGGACAGGATCTGAAATGTCCCCACTCACCCCCTCACCCCCCAATGGGACATGACGAGAAAAAAAAACAAAAAAAAACTGATGGGTATACCCCTCCATTACTGTGCTGGGAGGACATTAATTAAAATCTTTTGTTCTGCATGGCTCCACATTTCCTCTGATCTCCAAGGGGACTCAGACTTGACTGGTAATAACTTTGAGTGGTTCCTGATCAAGTAATTCCCACGGTTAACCCTTTCGCTGCACCACAACTGTATTAGTGGAGTAGGCAGTGAGTGAAAACAAACCTATGGCCTTTTGAAGTTAAAGTAGAAGTGATGTGGGCACTCCCTGTTGTTGGTACTTTTTTTTTTTTTTTTGACGATTTGTAAGCACATGGAGTTTTGAACCTAGAAAGGTTTAGTAGTCTATACCTAATTATTATTTATTTTTTTATTTTGTTCACTGTGGCGTTCTGTACATTTTGAAGTCCTCCCCAGATAAGTGGGGAGCAATTTAAAACCATTACATTGGAAAATTCTTTGTATCTAGAATCTAAAATACACACGGTTTACCACTGTATGGTACTGATGTACGTATCAAAACCAGTGGCACAACAATAGTCCCCTATGAGGCCTCGAGGTGGAAGGAGCCCTCTAATGATCTTGACTTAGTTTTTTGCAAGTGGAGAAAACACAAATCCAGTACTGTATTGCTAAAGCATATCTAAACCCAAGAAGAAAAATTGATCATATTGCAGTTTACTGGTCCTCAGTTGCTGTGTTATTTTTATATTTTTTCCCTTTTTTTCTTTAACTAATTTCCTGAGCTATGTTGACAACTGTACTGAGCAGTGTTGTCACCCTAGGACAGAGAATGTGTTAGGACTACATACCATCGCCCTCTGCTGTCCATAACAGGGGGAGGTATTTTGTAGAGAACAATGCTGATCGCAGTCCAGAACAGCTGTAGAACAGATATAATGAAGTTCGGTTTTGTTTATTTAACAAACCAAAAGTGAGCAAAAAAAGAGACCTTTTATTTGTTTAAATTTACACACTTTAACTAGTACCTGCTGGCAGTACACATATATGCAGCCTCTGGATGGTTGACTTTAATGCTGTGAGGCTGCATATGAGTCTATAGGGAACAGTTAACTGTGCTGAGTGTGCTCACTGTGCGCTCCCAGCACATTAAGGCTGGGTTCACACATGTCTGGCTGCGGTTTGGAGTCAGGTGCGGTTTTGTTGACCTGTTCAAGTGCCAATTTTTACTTTAATTCACACCTAAACCGGACCCAAAATTGCACAAGACTCTTTTCAGAAACGGTCCGCAGTTGCTCTGGACATGTGTGAACCAGCTCCATTGAAACCCATCCGATTAACATATATGTGAATCCAGTCTAACTAAAAATGTCATGGGAGGCTCCTGATGCATACTTGCGATAAGGAGCTTCCAATCACATGATCACTGCGACAGCAAATCACAGTAGTCACATGATGGGAATGCCCACGTCCGCTTCCTGGGAGAAAGATTGCTGTCATGACTGACCTTGCATCCATTGTGACATTCCAAGAAGAGGTGATGTCAGACAAAAGGAAGAAAATTCAGAATTGTTGTCACTATTCACAGATCCCCCTATACAGGCATGTAGAAAGGACACTTTGGCTATCTTTTGTAGTGTAGGGTTTTTTATTCCCTCTGTTCATCCCGGCCAGCACTGAAATTATTCCTGTACATTTTATGCCTCATACACAAGGGCGTTTTTTAACTCCATGTTTTTGGGCGTTTTTACAGCTCTCCATGTTATTCAATGGCCCTCTAAAAACGCTGACGTTTTTGAGCAGTAGAGGGCGTCGGCGTCAGGGAGCTGTAACTGGAACGCGGGACCAGTGCGTTCCGAAGCTGCAGCTTCGTGTCGCTCAATAACATTGCTTAACGTTGTATACACAGCGTTAAGCCTTGTCAGGCTTTCTATTCAAAATCAATGGTTCCCTATGGGAGCCCATTGATTTGAATAGAAGTCGCACCAGAAGTCGGATCACGATGATCCAACTTGCGGCGCGACTTGTGTGCAGAGGATCTTAAAGGGGAACTCCCGCAAAAAAATAGCAAAAAATTTGCGCAGGGTTCCCCCCAAGAGCATACCAGGCTCTTTGATCTGGCATGGATTTTAAGAGGAACACCCACGATGAAAAAACTGCGTAGGGTCCCCCCCAAAATCCATACCAGACCCTTTTCCGAGCACGCAGCCTGGCAGGCCAGGACAGGGGGTGGGGACGAGCGAGCGCCCTCCCCCCAGACCGTACCAGGCCGCATGCCCTCAACATGGGGAGTATGCGTGCTTTGGGGCAGGGGGGGCTCTGCGCCCACCACCCCAAAGCACCTTGTCCCCATGTTGATGTGGACAAGAGCCTCTTCCCGACAACCCTGGCCGTTGGTTGTCGGGGGTCTGCGGGCGGGGGTCTATCGGGATCTGGAAGCCCCCTTTATAAGGGGGCCCCCAGATGCCGGCCCCCCCACCCTATGTAAATGAGTATGGGGTACATCGTACCCCTATCCATTTACCTGCACAATAAAGTGTACAAAAAAGCACACTACCCAGGTTTTTAAAATGTATTAAATCCGCTCCGGCATCTTCTCCCCTCTCCTTTCTTTGGCTCTTTTGTGGGGTCTTGGGTCTTCTGAGGGGTCTTCTGCAGGGTCTTTGGTCTGCTCTTTTGCCGCTGTCTCCTCGGCTAGCTTCTCCCACTTCTGCTGCTGCTTCTTCTTCTTGCTCCCTGCGTGATCTCTCAGCATGGTAAGTGGTTTACACGGGGCTGCATATATGAAGCTGCTTGGCGTTAAGGCCCATCCCCCAAGTGGCTGGCATCAAGATGTTAATACCAGACTACCTCTTTCAGCACTTGCTTGCTGTTGTGGGGGAAGGAGTGGAAATGCTTAAAATTTACACTGAGATCTGAGATGCTGAAAAAGATTGGGGAGCTACTGAGCACAAAGTAGTTGGGTGGAAAATGAAGGTTAAAAGTTTAATTTTATGAACTTGTTAGGACACACAGAAAACAATTTTCTCTGTGTCCTATTCACATTGCAATGCAACCTGGAGCTGTGCTGCAGTGATCTATGATAAAATGCAAACATGCATTTTATCGTAGCGCACTGGATAGAATCACATGATAATTTACAGCAGCCTTGCACACTGAGCTGCTGTATGATGACATGACTGAAGTGTCATTATTATTATTTATTTATTTTTGTGCGCCTCAAATAAATTTGATAAAGAGATATTAAAGTCTTGTGTAAGTTAAAAAAACAAAAAAAAAAAACAAACGTTCTACTTACCTGTTCACTGCAGTGGTTTTGCACAGAGCTGCCCCGATCCTCTTCTTGGGTCCCTCGCCGGTGTTCCTGGTCCCTCCCTGCCGAGTGCCCCCACAGCAAGCAGCTTGCTATGGGGGCAGCCTAGCTGCTGCTCTGTGCCCATTCAGACATGGAGCTGTGGCTCTGCCCCTCCTCTTTCTCTCTCCTCATTGGCTCACTGACTTTGACAGCAGCGGCAGCCAATGGCGCCCACTGCTATGTCTCAGCCAACCAGGAGGGGAAGAGTCCTGGACAGCTGACGCTCTCGTGCAACATTGCTGGGGGGCTGCTGCACACTGAAGGTTCTTTTTATCTTAATGCATTAAGATTAAAAAAATAAACCTTTTTGCCTTTGAGAACCACTTTAACAAATAAAAACAGGAGCTGTGTGATGAGCTGAATCATGCACCACGATGCCCCCCTACTGTCGGCTTACTGCAGCCACAATGGACCGCTACCGCACAGCAAAGTACTCTGATCTACTGTACGGCAGATGTCTGTTTTTTATGTATGAAGGGGCCCTAAAATCCTGTGTGGGGACAAAAAAACATTTTATTATGCATTGTGCTTTAAAAATGTATTGTTGACTAAACTGGTGGTTAGCAAAACTTTGCAGTCATGTGATTTCTGTGTAGAAACATTTATCGTTTCCTGTTTTTGTCCCTCAGATAGTCATGGAGTGGAATGAAAATTCGGAAATCTCATGTGACTTGGCATTTTCGGAGGCACAGAGATGGATACAGGTGAGGCTTTTAATTACATCTTATAAATGGCTGCTTTTCATTTGCTTCAGGTATGTTTGTGTGAATCAATGACTAGAGTTGTATGCGTGCTTCCTAATGCAGAAAAGAAGGCGTTTGTTAGTTTTCTAGGCCCAGCTATGAAATGTAAACAATTTCCAGGATCCCTTTCCGTATAGGGGAAAAAGGTTGTTGCAGTTTAGATTACTGAAAGTTTCCTGAGAAACCTAAAGAATTTAACTCTATGCATAGGAATTTCTAACGGGGTTGAGAAGAGGTAACTGATTTTTCAATTAAAGCTCAACTCCAGGCATGTATTAAGCCACTGTTTATTGTGTTTGTGTATTTGTATATTATTAAAAAAAGTGTATTGTAAGACCTTTCCAGTTACAGTATTGTCAGAGAAGGGGGAAAAACACACTGCTGTTTTGCTCCTGCGTGGTGCAAAATGGCAAGGTGGATGGAATGATGCCGTAGAAACTGGCGTGTGTCGTCGTCCTTTCCTCCCCCCCCCCCCCCGAAATTTTGGCTTTGTTAGTCTCTTCTAATCATCTATAAAGCAGTACTTAAACTGGGGGAGGAGGAGAAGCAGAGAGGTTAGCACTCTTAACAAATCCTGGGTGCAAAAGTAAGAGGAATAGGGCGCTTGTGTCAGGAAATGTCCTCCAGTGAACTGTACTAGATTATTATTGCATCAGCTTCAACATCAAGGTTAAGGAAAGGAGGAAAGACTGAGGGAGCACTTGCGGCAGCACTTCAGGTAGACTCTTGAGGAAACGAAAGGAAAAAAACAGAAGGCGCTTCTAAGTGCAGTATTAAGATCCATAAAAAGCAGTCAAAAACATTTACAATGTGGTAGATTAAATGAGCATAACGGTCATCATAATAGGCATCGTGTAGAGTCCTTTGCCTTTAGTGGGAGGGAGAGCTGACCCACTACTCTGACAGGAGAGGGAGAAGTGAGGAAAAAAGATGGCCGATGGACTTCCGTAACCACGCTGGAATGTATAGATCGGAGCTGACGTCAAGGGGACGGTAACGTGTTTTGGAACATGCACAATTTGCTCCTTCATCAGATCATGACTAGTCATGTGAGAGCTTAGTTTTTTGCAAATTGTTGGTACCCGCTTAGCTGGTACCTCTGTGACTGAAGTTGGCAGTTAATTTGAGCATAAGCGTGGCCGACATGGCCAACTGATTCAATGAGCCAAAGGGACATTGCACAGGATTGTGACCCAGGTTTTTGCTTAAAGAGTGGTATCAGATTCCATTATCCACCATCAAAGATCCTGCCAAAGGCAGTCTAACACCATAAGTAACGATTTCATTATTTTACCATACTGTTTCCATAATTTTATCCAACCCCTGTATATGTATAGGCCTATCGCCACTTTTTGTTCTTGCAACACCTCTAAAATGTTAGATTTCCCATCACTTTCTGTCTGGTAATATTGGTCACTTGGACAAATAGAAAGTTAATCTACCTTTTGCGAGAACATGACAATAAAAAATTTATAGGGAATGCAATACTACCCTTTCAAAAATATTTTTAGCTACTTCATATTTTTAATGTATAATGTTGTTTGTCGTTGAATTTTTACTTGGGGCAGTACACTCTTTTTACAAAGCATTTTAAGCCGGCCAGACATGATCAATATTTGGCTTATTCAGCAGGAATTGTCTGAATTTTTCTCCATGTATGGACACCCTAGTTATACAAAAATACGATCTACCAATCAACCTCTATACATCCACCCTGTTTGGTTTTCTCAGAATAATCTGTGCTGCCGGCAACGCTAATCAATGTGTTCTGATGGCTGGGAGGACTCCCCGCTGTCAGAACACAATAGCGCAGCGGGGAGGATTTCCCTACCTTGTCAAAGTGAGTTGCGCTAATAAACACCTCCAAAACCAGAAATTATTTCTGTGCAAATAATTAGTAGCAAAAAATAAGTCCACAAATGTCCATGTGTGAAAATTGTTTAAATCACGACATCCACCACCACCACCATCTGAGGAATCCTTCAGTTATACTCCCACCACCAGGAATAGGAATGCCTGCTTACCAGCTGTTGACCCCTTATTCCAGGAGGTCAGACTTGCTTTAAACCCAAGCCTTTGTTACTCTCAGGTCCTCATGTATGTCAGCAACAATCAGCTATTTAGAATCGCACTTCCATCAAATATCATATAGTGCCTTTGTAAACATGTTCATCGAGGTTCCAGCAGTGGCAGAGCTAGGGGCCTACGTCTAAAACCCTTAGGTGAAATCCTTTGATTAGCTCCAAAGGACCTGGTCTGGAGAGCTCAGTGAAGAGTGCCCAGTGGAAGTTGGAAAGGGTCTGGCTGTCCTGTGGCATTGTGAGCATTAACCTCTCCCTCACTGAAGAGTATCTGGTGGACACTAGGAGGAGGCATCTGGTGATCCTGTGACATTGTTAGTACTGACTTGAGCTCAGGGTTCTAGTGACACTGCTGTTTCCAGTGGCAGTTCTGTCTGGAATAGCTTCTCTGTAATCTTTATTTTGCTACTGTTTGGTGAGGCTTAGCAAAGTGGATTGTTCTGCAAATATAGTAAATTTTGGAGTATCCCATATCGCCCTACACCCCATCAAAGTTCTTCACTTATAAAAAGACTTTCCCTGGACTAATTTCTGTTAGAGTGAGTGAACTGTTGATTTGTTCCTTGCTGCCTCTGCACTAATCTTGGCTAAGAACTGGTTAAATTACAGCTGCTCCTGTAACAGTAGTGCTACATGTTCTAACCATGGGGACAACGTAGTAAGAAATTTAAGATGGGTATCATTAAGAAATGCAGAATATTTCTTGTGCATCATAGTGCCCATCACTGTGTTTTACCTTTTAAAGTGTTATGGCATTATGAAAGGCGAGTTGATCGATGGACGTTATGTTTCACATCGCATGCGTTCACTCACAGGAAACTAAGGTGGAATCCGGTCCAGGTTTCACTAGCCACCTTGGCAGGGTTACTTCCGGACCAGATTGTGTGGTCCACCTGGGTCCACCAACAGGTGGTATAAAGGAAGCAGGTCTGGATCAGAAGATGGCTCTTGACCTGGACTCAAGAAGCCAAAGCCTGAGAGAGCTGCTGAACTGAACTTTGCTTTGTGACTAAAACAAAAGGTTTCCATTCATTATCTTTGTTTTGTGGGTGACTGGGAAAAGCCCTTCACCTCTGAGTTGGGAAAACTGGATATGTTTAGTTAGTGCCTGGATGGCAAGGATTCCTTTTCTGTTTTGTTTATTTGATTTTACATGCAACCTTGTAAATAAACCTGGCTACAAGTCATATTTTAAGAAAACCTGCCTTTTGGACTACCTTTTTCCAGGGAAGGCGACCTTCATTGAGTTAACCCCCTAATAAAAAAAAAAATAATTATATATATAATCTCAAAAGTGAAAACACCCCTCACATTCTTGTAAATATGTATCACATATTTTCATGTGACAATGTCATGTTGTAACAAGAAGGAGCCATCCCCGAACTGTTCCCACAGAGTTGGGAGCATGAAATTGTCCAAAATATCTTGGTATGCTGACTCTTTAAGAGTTCCTTTCACTGGAACTAAGGGGCCAATCCCACC
>BLSH010500277.1:413342-426574 GCA_018402905.1 Glandirana rugosa
GATTTAATCAAAATTTATAAAGAAGTAGACAGTCCTGGTGTCACGCACTCGACTACCCTCCTTTCCTTGTGTGGAAGTATGTCGTCTTCATCTTGACACAAGACTTCTCTGTTCTACACACGACTCGAGGACGGGGCTGTGTTAATGATGGAGTACAAAGAGGATTTACTACGCACGACTATTGTTTCCTAGTTTCGTGGTCTCTCTTTCCTGTGAATCTCGAAACCTCTCTCTCTCTCTCTCTCTGTGTTCATTTTGTACTGGCTGTCTGAAACGAGTGTATAGTTCTGACTCCAAATGTTGGTGAAATTCGTTAAATTTGAATTCACTGCCCAAAAGGAGTTTAAAGGGTGATAGAGGTGAGAGAGGAAGCTATATTGCTGAACCAGGAAAATTTAAATTGCTTAAAGTGGTTGTAAACCTCAGTCTTGATATGTGAGCAAAGTCTGTCGGTCATGTTTTACTTGTGTCTCTCTCTCTCTCTCTCTCCAAAGCTCTAAGTGTCCTTTCTCTCTGGTGCTTTGATCCTTTGTTATCAGCACGCATCATTTAGGAGAAACATGAGGTAGTAATTGTGTCGGGGCAGGAGCTCAGCACACATCTTGTCTCTTCAGAACACAGTTCTACTTCTGCTGTATGAAGGTGTGTTCCTTTCCTCCCATCAGCTCACGCACTGTGGTCCTGACAGATGAAGAAATATTTAAAACTAATTTCTACCCTTTTGAGGGGATGTGGACAAAAGAGTGCAGATAAACAAACAAGTAAAAACTAATGTAGGAGGATTTGTTTCATCTTTGTATCATCTGAGGCTGTTCACTTCACTTGGGTATATGCGAGGATCTACAACCACTTTAAAGTTTATCTATACCCTAATTGATGTTAATTTGCTAAAGAATTGTGCATCATTACACAATTGCAATTTTCCCCTCATGAAAAACTGAATCCAGACACAAACTTAAAAAACATTCCTCAATCGCCACAAAGGATATAAATGCAAATGTGCACAAGGTGCCTTTGCAAACCCAATTATTACCTTGTAAAAAAAAAGTTGAAGTGACCTCATCGGTGTGCTTTTCGTGGCCTGTGCATACAGCAGAGCTATGGGAAGGGACCAGGAGCCCTCACCTGATACAGGCTGTCTACAGAAAATCTCAGGAGTGGTGAAGATGAGGCCAGTCATCCTATACAACCAGATAGCAGCAGTGACTGGCCTTTATTAATGGGAAGTGCTTGCACAAGGCCCAGTGGATTACTGTACAGATCTGGGGAAAATGCACAAAACTTAAGAACACCAAATGTAAGAATGCCCATGCCTCTTGCATTTCTGGCATTTTGCTTATCCTGGCGTTTAGCCTTAAATGTAAAAACTTCACTTGTTCCATACTAACTGTCATGCAAGCCTTGTCCTTGATTCAGATGCCCATCTTCCCAGTAGATCCAGCGTTTTGCTGAGTTCTGCTGATAAGATGCAGCAGCTTAGATCCTGCACTGCTGTCTTGGTCCACCTCCGTTATTAATGGCTGGCTATCTCTTCTGCATTCAGGCAGCTGGCCTCCGTTGATGTGCACCAGCTCCACCCACCAGCTGCTATGGACCACCACTCCTGCTTCCTGAAATATGTAACGTGGTGTCCTAGGAGGCTGAGAAACACGGAGCATGTTATTACCACCTCGGTGTTGAGGTGGTTGGGTTGAGCAAAAATAATTGGTAAAAAAGATAAATGCTTATTTGTATTTAATGTAGTGCGTGCAGGGAGCTATAGAGAATCTGGGGGATGAAGGTGTGCTTTAAGTTCTATTGTCGCCTATTTATTCATATTTCCTAGTGCATCGCCACTTAAGCTACTTTATCTACATCTACATACAGTGCCTTGAAAAAATATTCGTACCCCTTGAAATTTTCCACATTTTGTCATGTTGCAACCAAAAACGTAAATGTATTTTATTGGGATTTTATATGATAGACCAACACAAAGTGGCACATAATTGTGAAGTGGAAGCAAAATGATAAATGGTTTTCAATTTTTTTTTTTTTTTTTTTTTTTTTACAAATATGTGCAAAGTGACGTGCATTTGTATTCAGCCCCCTTTTACTCTGATGCCCCTAACTAGAATTTAGTGGAACCAATTGCCTTCAGAAGCCACCTAAAATGTAGTTTGACCTGGAGTGGCTGAATTCTCGAATCGGTTTAAATGCACATTGCAAGTGAACAGGGGAAAAAAGTTTACGGAAAGGAAAAATATTGCAAGTAAACATAAATTCTTGATTTTTTTTTTTTTTTTGTGTGCTTTTACCTGCATTCTTTAACTTTGATTACAGGGTCTGTTTAAAAGCACTCTAAAGAAGGTGAAATTGGCATATAGAACGCATTCAAAAAAAAAAAAAAATCCATGAAGGTGCTTTTTTTGATCTTCTGTTTAACATGGTGACAGTTTTTTTTGTTTTCGATGATATCCTGTAAGCAGCAGTGATCTATTATCCCCGTTTTTAACTTTTTTATATATATTTATATTTTTTTTTAGATGTGCATAATAAAGTGCAAGTTTTTTGTTTCCCACAGGTTTACAATGCAGCAAAACCTACATGAGGCTATAATTATAGTGTAATTCATAGCCAAATAGTAAATCGGTCTTCCCTTTTCTAGCTGACACGAAATTACTTTAAACTATGCCTCCCTGGAGTGATAATTGTAGACTGTGTCGCACTGTCCTTGCTTCACTATTGTCCTGTCTGAGTGGCTTCAATTCAACAGGGGGTGAAGTCTTGAAATATCTTGATTTTATGTTTCTCTGAAAATACAGACAGAGCGACAGTTCAGGATTAATTATTGTTCAGAATAGACAATTGTTTATAATAAACTACAGAAATAATGTTATTCATAGGACATGGTCTGTAAAAGAATAAAGTATAATGGAGCCATCCATATCAACCTTTGCCCCATTGGTGTTCGGTGCTGATAACTTGCCAATAAAAACTTAAGTACAATGAAAGCAAATAGAATTTTATATGTGAGCACTCATGCTTTCAACCTACTCACTCCTCCATTAACCTGGTCTCTTTCTCCTCGTTAAAGTGTGGGGTTCTGAATAGAAATTAGAAAAGAAATAAACATTCTTACTCGCCTCTATGGCTCTTTATCGCTACGATGCTGCAGCTATCCCCTACTGTCTCTAAGACCGTAATGAATGATCACATTACCTCTGATTGCTCAGTTCTTAGTCTTCCTAGATCCGAGAATGGTGACTGTTAGTCACGGTTTTCTGCTTGGTCCCTCCAGCTCTTATTTAACAATTTACTTTACCCGTTAAACCAAAGCTTTCCATACTTGGTAGTCATTTGATTTCTTTATCTGCTTTAAACGGCATGGATGGAAAATGCTTATACATGTGTAATATTCTCCTTCATCCTCAGGCCTCATGCACATGGGACGTATTTTGACGTTTTTATAGCTGCTGTTTTTAGCTGCAGACATTTTTTTACAGTCAACAAACTCCCTATCATGTTAGCCTATGTGTTCATGCACACACAGGTTATCAGCTGTTTTTGGGAGGGACGTTTTCAACAGTGGGAGCACAGTTCTGAGAAACTTGTCGGGTCTCTCCGAACCTGGATGCCCAAATATCTAAACTAAATCTCAAATATCTCAACTGTTCGACCCAGATCAACGGGGTGTCTGACGCAGCAGTGTGTGCCTGTGAATTTAAAGGGAATAAGGTGGACTTCTCCTAGTTAATGCGAATCCCCTAGTATGTACTAAACTCATTAAAAAGTCAAGGGCTGCCCGAAGAGCGGAGTCTGCATCTTGTAGGTAGAGGAGAGTGCCGTCCGCGTACAGAGATTTTCTCTAAGGACCCCTCCCTCGGCCCCTTGACCACCCTAGACTCCCTAATAAGAATTGCCAAGGGTTCCAATGCCAAGGCAAAGTGAGAAGAGGACAGAGGTCATCCCTGAGTATCACACTGCAACAGGAAGGGCTTGGATAGCTTGTCATTTGTGCGGACCTGGGCCCTGGGAGCACTATATAGGAAGGAATCTGGGGCCAAACCCAAACATGCTCATCACCTCCCAGAGGAATACCCACTCTACCGAGTCGAATGCCTTTTTGGCATCGAGGGAGGCAATGGCTCTTCGTCCACTATTCTCTTGGGAGATTGAGAGATTCAGAAAGAGGCACCGGAAGTTAATGTCAGTGCCCTTCCTGGGCATGAACCCAGTTTGATCCACTTTTATGATGTCCTCAAGAACCTTAGAGAGATGATTAGCCAAGATCTTGGCATCGACATTAAGAAGTAATATTGGACGGTATGAGGGGCATTCCTCTGGGTTCTTCCCCGGCCTGGGCACCAAAACCACCACAGCCTCTGACATAGGTAAATCCCCTAGTCTAAAAAAACTGCTCCAGTAAGGAGGCAAGTCTGGGGGCGAGTAAATCCAACTGCTGTGACTAGAACGTGGCGGGAAGTCCATCTGCCCCTGGAGTCTTTCCGTGTGTAGTAGTCAGCTGGACTTCTAGGGTGATATCCTTATCTAAGTCAGCACTAGTCTCTAAGTCGAGATTGGGAAAGGCAATTCTGTCAAGGTAAGCATTGTAGGTCATAAGTACTATAAGCCACACAGGAAGAGTATAGGAGTCAGTAAAAGGGAAGAAAAAAACTATCATTAATGTCCGTGGAGGACCGTAATAAGCCTCCCCTAGGGCCTCTAATACCACTGATCTGTATCACAACAAACTGGCCCCTAGATAACCATGTCAATTATCTTCCATTCTTATTGCCATGTTCAAAGATTCTCTGTGCCTGGACTTTTGGGTCTTTTCCACTCGAAGTAGGGACACCTGTTTAAGGGCATATTGCCAAGCCCCATAGGTAGTGGGATTAGGGATATCCACATCAGGGACGTACAGTCAGGGGAGGCAGGTGAGCCAGAGCCTCACCTGCCATGAACATTTAAAAGAAAAAAAAAAATTGACTTCAAGGCTCGTAGCTCAGAAACCTGGGGTCAGAGACAAATTTGGTAGGTAGCTGAAGTCCTACCCCACCACTGGTAAAAATTTGGGGCCCCTATCATCTATTGGTCCAGAGTTACGGGGCTCCTTGCGCAGCCTGTCAGAAGCTACAGAGCAGCCAGTTTAAATACAAGCTGACACACTGTGTTTGCATCAGACTGAGAGGATGAGCTCAGTGCCTCTCCTCACTTCTTGTCAGAGGCACTGAGCTCAATGGACAGCTTGGAGCCTTATGGTAAAGTATGATTGGCTCAAGCTGTCCAATAAAAATGTTATGTTGGTGCCTCCACATATGTTGGGGGTAGATTGGGCGATAGAATAGAGAGGGTAATACTAATTCCTCTGTCCCGCAGCAGCTGGCACTCTAGTCTTTGCTCTACCTGTTCTTAATCTTTACAGTTCTAATCCCATTTAAAGTTTCATTATATCTGTTCAATACGCGTAGAAAAAACCCTTTTGATCCTGCCAGAAATCTTCGTCAGCCGATAACTTCCTGTGCTCACTGTCTGTGCTTTACTATTTATCTCTTAGCATTGTAACCGAATATCTCTATGGACTAGAGAACACCTCCCTTCTTTTATATTGCGTTGCCACTATAGGACAGGAAGGAAGGTGTGTTCCTTGCAGGACCACCCCCCCAACAAAGAAAAAAGTGCAGCTACCACATCCAAGGATTGATGAGCTGCACTATATTAGGATTAAGTGGTGTTAGATTTAGGTATCATTTAATCATAAACCAAAACCTATTAACCCTTAAAAGTGGTCACCTTTTTTCAGAGAGAAATTGAACACTGGACACCCTTCCCACCCAGTGGCATCACTAGCGTTGGTGTCCCCTGGTGAGGTAAAACAGTATCACCCCCCCCCCCACCAAGTATAGTCCCCCCTCAGTACAGACCCCCCCTTCCACTAAGTACACACCCCTCTCCACTAAGTATAGAACTCCCCCAGTCCAGACCCCCCCTCCCTCAGTACACACACTCCTCTTTTTACTAAGGGTAGCACCCCCTCCACTAAGTAAAGAACCCCCCTGCCTCAGTACACACACCTCTCTCCACTTGTGCTAGTAGAGAGGAGGGGCTGTTATATGTTGTGGGACCATTTTGGGAGGGCAGACGACTTGTGCTAGTAGGGAGGTGTGGGAGCGGAGGGGGGCATCAGATATGTACTGGGGGACACTTTGGAGGTGAGAGGGCTTAGGGTCCTTTCATGCGAGCGAAGCCCGTTTTTGATGAGCTCCGCTGCTCAGCGGGGATCTATCCGTTGATCCTCGCTGAGCCATCGGATGACAGAACAGTCTCAGAGCTCCACTCTCCTCTATGGGGGATCGGTTGAACACAGACCCATCTGTCTGTGTTCATCCGATCCGCCAGATGGATGGAAAATAGGGTTTCCATCCGTCTGTGTTTAGTGGATTGGATGTCAGCGGACATGTCACCGCTGACATCCATGGCTCCATAGAGGACAATGGAGCGTCACTTCAGGTCCGCTAGAAAAACTGACAGGCGGACCTGAACGCTGTTCTTATCTCTGTGGTTGCCGAGCTGTCAGCACCCCCGCAGCTGGCCTGGGGATTTGAAATCCCCTCATTTCTCCCTCCTTTGCACAGCCCTTCCAGGATGCAGCAGATTAACTCTGATAGGCCAGTGCTGTGAATTTATCTGGTCTGTCCTGTAGCGCTGCACAGGGGACAGGAATTTCAAATCCTTGCACTGCTGGACCAGCTCCAGGGGTGCTGAGCTCAGCAGCTCCAGAGGTGATTACAGAGTGTCTGGTGTTTGGCTCACGTTCACATTTTTACTGTAAAAGTGAAATCACCCTTTAATTTTTAACTTTATCCCTATTTCTCCCGCTTACTACCTATTTAACTGGGCACGTAACGTTTACCCATAACCTGTTAGCCTTAGACGAACAACTTAATCTTTAAAGAACAATTGTACTTTTTCATTAAAGCTGAACTCTTGGGTATAATTTTTATTTGATAATTACAGCTTGGGCCTATGTAACTATACATTTTTTTTATACCTAAAGGACCACTTTGGAAGCTGGCTATCTTTGTAGTAGTCGCGCCAGCTTCTGGGTCCTGTGCTGAGTGGATTCCCTTCTGCATAGTGACGGCAAGGGGTAGCTTTCCCATCCCAAATACAATGACTATAGAGCGTCCTCTGATTAAACTAGGTGAAGATTGTGATGTCACTGCTCCACCTCGTCCAATCACAGAATGCCTTGTATTCGTTAAGAAAATATTATTAATGTAAAAGAAAGGGAAGATGCTTGGCACAGGATCAGGAAAATTGTGGCAATTAACATCATATCTAGACTTCAACATTTAAATCGTTCAGTTTACATTTGTAATAAAATGTGTACAGTAAATACAGAATGTTCATTAAATTACCAAATGGTGTACTTGTGTAGATCGAGCCTATTGTCTCTTGTGTAACCGTTTTGAAACAGTATAGAGAATGAGATGCTGTTTTTGTTTAAATCAACTTTTTCCTGTAGATTCCCTTTGTAAAAATCAATTAACAAGCAAGGTTAATGGCTGCTGTGAATTATTATTTTTTTCCCTCTTCTTAATACTCTGTCCAACCAGCAGAGGTCAGAATACATCAGCATATTCAGTGATTATTTCATAAAATACCTGTCTGGTTAACTATGGAACATCTTACTAGGCTTTACAAGGGTTATAAATTATGCTAGTGCAAATGCTAAGTTAGCATAATAAAAATACAAGACAGTAGGTAATAGTTCTTTTGAGAAAGTCTACTTCTGTCATCAGGTCTATATTTTTTTTCTATGCATGATTATATTCTATAAAATCGTTCTAGAACTGAAATTTTTTTTTTTTTTTTTTTGGGGTGAGATTCTGACTTTTTCTTATGTTTTCATTTGGCGCCCCATAAGGGATGTGTGTGTGTGTGTATATGTGTGTATATGTGTGTGTGTGTGTGTGTGTATATATATATATATATATATGTGTGTGTGTGTATATATGTGTATGTGTGTGTGTGTGTGTATATATATATATATATATATATATATATATATATATATATATATAATCTTTAGAAGTTCTTTGACCTTTTTAGTAGCATTTGTCGTTTCTATTTGAAAGTGGAAGGCCAATGTACAATCTAATTGAAGGGCTTCTGGAGAAATGCATACATGTGAGTTGATTATCTGCCAAAACGTGTAGTAAAATTTACAGTGTGATTCATGCCACACTGCCTAGTCAGGAAGGTTACAGTACTTTATTACCATTTAAGGAACCTGTGGCGTCACTATCCTACCCCATTTTACTGATGGGCAATAAAGCGGAGACCGCACATTGATTAGGTTGTGGTCTTTCTTCTATGTACAGTATTCGACTAAGGCTCCATTCACACCTGATCGTGGGCAGAATCTGCGCAATTCCGCCAGAGATTTCAAATCGCTGCAAAATGCAGGACGCGTTTGCGATGCCATTACTTCTTAATGGCACCTCAATTGTGCTGGCATTTTGCAGCGATTGTTGCTTGGTAAATTGCGCTACAATCGCACCGCGTGACTCTTGTTGCTCAAAAAGGAATGTGAGCTTCTTTTGGGCAACAGCCTCACGATTTACCGTGCGACAATCACAAAGAGATTGGGGTGCCATTAAAAGTAAGGCTCCATTCACACCTGATCTTTGACTTTGAACTGCTGCAAACGCAGGACGCCTTTAAGATGCCACTTCCTTTTAATGGCACCATAATTTTGCAGAGATTGTCGCTCAAAATGAAACATGAGCTTCTTTTGGTTGACAGCGTCGAGTGTTCTGATTTACCATGCGAAAATTGCGACACGTTTGGGGTGCCATTAGAAATGATGGCATCGCAAATGCATCCTGCATTTTGCAGTGATTTTGGATTTGTGGGCGGAAAAGCGGAGATTCCGCCCATAATCAGGTGTGAATGCAGCCTAATGACATCGCAAACTTACCCCGCTTTTTGCAGCGATTTGAAATTGCAGCGATTCCGCCCGGGATCAGGTGTGAATGGAGCCTCACAGCAGAAAAGATGACAGTAAACTTATAAAAAAAAAAGGGGCAAAATTTATGTACAAGCTATAATTTAAAGTACATTTAATGGGTAATACTGCCGTGGAATAGCAGTCCACTTTACAAGGCCCTGATTTATCAAGAAAGGGGACAGGACTTCTATCGCTGCTGTACCTGTTTTATTTTGGCATTGGGCCACTTTTAAATCTGCTGGAAATACTGCTGAATATGTTTTAGTGGGTGCTTTTCTGTTAGTCGGTTCACACAGGGGTGATCCGACTTCAGATGTGACTTTTTAGGCGATTTGAACATGATTTCAGCGAGACTTAAAGCGACCTCCATCATGCCAGACGACTTTGCCTGTGGCCAATCAGAGAATATAACTATTCTGACATCATTCCTTTTACCTGGGTAAATTCTTTTATTTTTCCTGTAAAATTGCTTCAATATAGATGGGGATCTGACTTGGAGGTGACTTCCATTGAATTCTATGGGCACAAGTCGGATAGAAGTCGCCTTGTAGTAGTAAAGGAACCTATTCTGAAGTCGGAGCAACTTCAGTAGTGTACATTAAGACGGCTCTCCTTCATTTCAATGGGATTTCTTATTCCCAAGTCGCTGTAGTGTGAACCGGCTCTTGGGCTACTTTCACACTGAGGCACTTTACAGGCACTATTTAGCTAAAAATGGCGCCTGTAAAGCACCTCAAAAATCCCCTCAATCTACCCCAGTGTGAAAGCCGGAATGCTTTGACACTGGGGCGGTGTGCTTGCAGGACGTTAGAAAAAGTCCTGCAAGCAGCATCTTTGGGACGGTGAGGGGAGCAGTGTATAATTCCGCTCCTACCATTGAAATGAATGGCAAGTGCTTCCGAAGTGGCCGCACACACCATCTTGGAAGCGGGGAGCTCCAGCACTTTTAACCTCATTTTAACCCCTTGTGGGGGTTAAAAGTGCCGTGCCCCCGACTGAAAAGCGGCACTGCAGCACCGGTAAAACTAGCGGAGTTTTACTGCGGCTGTAGTCTGAAAGTAGCGTCAAATATCATTTTTGGTGTTTTGTAGATTCTGGAGTACAATATTGTTTTTATTGCTGCTTTTCTACTCTCTGGAGTAGAGTACACACAGTATCCCAGCTCTGTTTGCTTCTTGTCCTGGAACATCACATGCAAATCAATATTTATATAAAGCTGCAGCAAAGGATACGTGTTGATGTTTTTGCTATTTCTGCTTTGGAGATTTGATAGTTGAAACTTGTGCAACTCAGCCTATTCTTAGTTGCATGATCCTTATGTACTAAAGAGCTCACACCTTTCAGGTTTCATTTTATAAATCGGCTACTGCCTGCTTATTTTTTCTGTCATTTCTATGACTAACTATTGAATATCCTTCTACGTAACTTTTTATTAATGTGAACATGTCAGTATCCCTCCACCCCTTCAGTGACAAGTAATGTTTATATTAATTACTTCATCAGGGCATGTTCCAAATGCCAGTCATTGTTCTAGGATGCATAACTG
Organism: Glandirana rugosa; assembly: GCA_018402905.1. Classification (NCBI taxonomy): domain Eukaryota; kingdom Metazoa; phylum Chordata; class Amphibia; order Anura; family Ranidae; genus Glandirana; species Glandirana rugosa. The sequence goes on from BLSH010500277.1 coordinate 423,884, forward strand.
GGGTATTATTCAGTAGATTCTAGGCAAATGTCTCACCTTCTCTGAATTCTACATTCCAAAAGGCAGGTGATCATGGAAGCTGTCATTATGTCAAGACAACACCTCGGGCATTTTTAAAAAATGTCTGTATTATCACAGGTCCCAAAGCGCAGGTAACACGTTTATGCTTAATAGGATTAAACAGAGGTTTTAACAAGAATTAAGCAGCCATACGTGAATCGAAATTTGGCCAGATCAGCAGGGATTGGACTAATTTTGATCCATGTATAGGAGCAGGCTGGTTGTACCCAAGTCGATCTACAATGAAGCTATAGCCAGCAACACTGATCAATGTAATCTTATGGTGGGGAAAGCTCCCCGATGTCAGAATACAAAGGCTCAGTGGGAAGGATTCCTCCATCAGCATAAAATGTGTGCATGGGGGAATTGGCTATTTTTTTTTATGAATAATGTATGCCCAGCCTTAAGCCTCGTACACACGGGATTACGATCGTATACAACAGGTCATACTAACAACCATTGTATGCGATATCGATCGTTCGTATGCGTGATTAGAACATGACGGTCGTACAAGGGAGTTGTATGAGCAGACTAGAAAACTTGGTCGCACCAACAAGCGCTCATACGACCGTTGTATCGTGTGTACAGAGCAGTTGGTACAATAAGTTGTATTGTGCAAAACACGCATGCTCCGAAGTCAGGAACGGCCGGATGCTAATTACATGCACCTGAACGTTCTTTCTGTGCTCGTACAATCGTGTAGTGCAGTCAGTATGCAAGTTACATTATGCAACATACGATTTGCGACGATCGCACGTACGATCGTCGTCCTGTGTGTACGATTCATTAGTCTGCACTGGGAAAACCACATTCTATTCCAAGTGTAATCTTACTTTTACCACAAGTAATCTACAGTGTGGAAAATAATTATTTGATCCCCTGTAGATTTTTAAGTTTTCCAACTTATAGAGAAATAAAAATAATTTTTATCATCGTTGTATTTTAAATTATAGAGACAGAATATCAACCAAAAATCAAAAAAAAACACGATACAAATGTCATAAATTGAGTTGCAGTTCAGTTAGTAAAAAGAGTATTTGATCCCCAAGCAAAGCATGATTTAGTACTTGGTGGAGAAATCCTTGTTGGCAAGCACAGAGGTAAGATGTTTCTTGTAGTTGGTTACCAGGTTTGCACACATCTCAAGAGGGATTTTGATCCACCCTTCTTTATAGATGTTCTCTAAATCCTTAGGATTTTTTGGCTGTCACTTGGCAACTGGAAGTTTTCTATAGCATTAAGGTCTGGATACTGGCTACCCCACAGCATGCCCTTAATGTGCTTCTTCTTGAACCACTCCTTTGTTGCCTTGGCAGTATGTTTTGGGTTATTGTCATGCTGGAATACCCATCCACGACCCATCTTCATTGTTCTGGCAGAGGGAAGATGGGTTTTTTTTTTTTTTTTTTTTCTTTTTCCACCTCAGTAACCAACTTTTGGGATAAATATTCAGCTTATATTTCATAAGTTCCCATTTGGTTTCATCATTGTGGATTTATGCTTTATTCCTTTCATCTAGCATATAAAATACTTTACTTCCACTTATTTATTCTTGTATCACCTTTCCTAACCCAATATATCCCATATTGCTATAGATAATAAACTTTCACCACTTTTACCCCTGCCCTCCCCCACCAGAATCCCCTCCTGCTTTCCCACCCCCTCTCTGTCTATTGATCTATAAATGCCATAGTGTATTTTTTTTTTTCTTAAAATCTCTCCATTTCTTCCATCCATCGGCATCTTTGCTCCAGAGGGGGTCTAGGGAAGATGGTTATCATCCAAGATTTTACAATACATGGCCCTGTCCATTGGCCCATCAATGTGGCAAAACCACCAAAGCATGATGTTTCCACCTCCATGCTTGACTGCTGGGGTGGTGTTCTTGGGGTCATAGTCAGTATTTTTCTTCCTCCAAACACAGCGAGCCGAGTTAATGCCAAAGCGTTCAATTGTGGTCTCATCTGACCACAGCACTTTCTCCCAATCCTTCTCTGAATCATTTAGATGTTCATTGGCAAACTTCAGACAGGCCTGTACATGTGCCTTCTTTAGAAGGGGGACCTTGCGGGCCCTGCAGGATTTCAATCCATGGTGGGGTATTGTTACCAATGGTTTGTTTAGTAACTGTGATTCCCAACTCCCTTGAGATCATTCACAAGCTCATCCCATGTACTTCTGGGCTGATCCTTCACTTTTATCATGATTCTCCTTGCCCCATGAGCTGAAAGCTTGCATGGAGCTCCAGAGCGAGGGTGATTGATGGTTATTTTGTATTTCTTCCATTTGCGAATAATCACTCCAACAGTTGTCTCCTTCTTACCAAGCTTCTTCCTGATGGTCTTGTAGCCCATTCCAGCCTTGTGCAGGTCTACAATCTTATCCCTGATTTGCTTTGGCAGCTCTTTGGTCTTGCCCATGATGGTGGGTTTGAATGCAAGAGAGATTCTGTGGACAGGTGTCTTTTATACACATAACGAGTTATCGTTGGGAGCAGCGGTGGCTGGTGTGGGAGGGGCGCTGGGGCGCCGCCTCCCCGCCGGCAAAAGACGAAAATAAAAAAAAGTCAACCCCGCCCACCTACAGGTGGCGCCGGTACATTGACCTTTTTTTTTTTTTTTTTTTTTTTTT
>BLSH010500277.1:426584-440628 GCA_018402905.1 Glandirana rugosa
GCGGGGGGGGGGACGTGAATGAGGTAGGTCGTCCGTCCTAAGAACAACGTCTCTAAGCCGTACGCTCTCGCGCGACCCAGACGTCGCAAGCCGTGTGCCTCTCGCCGACAGGGGGGGAGCAGCAGGGGCCCGCCAGTACCAGAGACACCCTCGCCTTCAGTGGCGGGGCCGGGGGCGGGTCACTGTGGCAGCGGAGGTGACTTCCGCTCCCACAGAGACCATGACCGCCCGGGGACGACGAGGGGGGGACAGCCGCTCTCCGTGTGCCGAACGCTGCAGACCCAGCGCGCTCTCGCATGCCGAATCTCTGCAACAAGAATCCTGCCTGCTGGATGGAGTAAGTGCAGGGGGGGGGGCGACTCTGCAATGTACCCCACCTATCTCACTGGCTGCAAACTGCCCCCACCTGTGTCACTGGCTGCAAACTGCCCCCACCTGTGTCAGTGGCTGCAAACTGCCCCCACCTGTTTCACTGTATACTGTGCCCTGTGATGCTGAGCTGTATACTGTGCCCTGTGATGCTGAGCTGTATACTGTGCCCTGTGATGCTGAGCTGTATACCCCTGACACAATATGTGGAATACAGGGGACGGAGTGGGTGGATTTTATAAGGGGCGGGGCTTATTAAAAGTAGGAGGGGTCAAAGGGAAGGGCGGGGCCTGGCGCCCCCCATCCAAAAACTTCACCAGCCGCCACTGGTTGGGAGAACCTTCTTAAATTGACAGGACTAATCTGTGTACCACACGAGCACATAGTGCCAGTCTGTGGGTGCCAGAATTATTGTTGGTTGATGGAGGATACTTATTTTACTCACTGAACTGTAATTTAGAACATTTGTATCTTGTTTGTTCTGAATTTTTAGTTGATATTCTGTATCTATCATTTAAAATAAACCTATGATAAAAAATATAGACCCTTAATTTCTTTGTAAGTGGGCAAGCTTACAAAATCTGCAGGGGATCAAATAATTTTCCTCTCTGTATGTGTTTTTTTTGTTTTGGAAGACTTTACACAAGATGCTTTTGGCATGGTCAAATTGCTGCCTTTTCAACCAGTGACCACCACCGCCACATTTGTCTGAGATAGACTAGTGTAGTAGTTGCCAAAGTGTTCTGATGTTGGCTTGTGTTTTTTTGAATGACATGTTTAGTTTCCCAACCACTGTCATTAACACAAGACAAGCCATCAGCTACTATTGCAGTATTTTCCCCTGAGTTAGCTGGCAGCTGTGTGACAAGGCAGGCTCAGACCTTTAACAGCATAGGCGGCAGGGCTGCAGAATGGAGAGGGAACTAAGGAGTGCATGCTCAGCCTTTTTATTTGTACCAATGGAGCAGAGGATGCACAGGGGACAATGTTGTTAGAAACCAAAGCACCGATTTTATTGAGAAGAAATACTAAGTGCACAGGGTACCCAGGGGGCTGTAACAAGCCTTAACTTTTGGTGAGACTTATTCTTTTTAAAATCAAACAACTGATTGTTTAAGTGGACGTATATTATTTTTTTTTTTTTTTTTTTTTTTTAGCACAGTTGCTACATGTTCATTAGTTAGATAGACTCACCAGCTCTTGCTTGGTGTGCTTAGTCCATACATGGATCATCAGCCAATGTTTTCTTACATGCTTTATCCATCTGTTCATGTTCTGCTGTAAAAACTGAAATAGCCAGTCATGTGCCGTTATATTTTTATCATACTGCTTTTCATTGGCCCTCTGCACATTCAGCATATTGAATACTGAATGACCAGTTCAGCCAGATTTGTGTATTGCAACAATTCTAAGAGATTGACCTATTTGAGACTTGTTAGGTGCCCAATAATGCTAATAAACAACTTTACACTAAACATTACCGCAAAGCATGAATGTTTATATTCTTCAAACCGCTATCTATGGAGTTGCAAATTTACACTCCTCTCTTAAAGTGATACTTATCGAATTAATTTTATATTATTGTCACCATTTGTTAAGCCAGCATTGAGTATAGCGATTGGAATGGTGGGCATGCCCCGTCTGATCAGAAACTGTATTGCTCTCAGCATAGTGCAGCTGGCTTTGTTACATCAAGTATTGTACATTTTAGAAGGGTGGTCAGATGCCATCTTAGCACTTTCTGCGCTTCAAAGTAGTAGACAAACACTTCCAGTTTGTCACCCTGCCATTTGGCTTTTTCTCTGCTCCCAGAGTATTCTCAAAGATGCATGCACCACTTCTTGCACTCTTAAGAACTCTAGATGACCTTCTGAAGGACTTGTCTACCTTCCAGCTATCTGTAAATGTTCAATTGACTATTCAGATACGTCAGGCTTTTGGTTGGTTAATCAACTTCCATTTTTGCCTGAAGTACTTGGGTCTCATTCTAGACACAGTGCAACAAAGTCTTTATCTGCCGGGAACACAAACTTCTGGTCGCTCAGATCTCACATTTAGGCCTTGAGATCAAAGCTGAGCCTCTGAAAGTTGGCCACCTTCGCAGCTGTTCCATTTGCCAAATTCCATTCAAGGCCTTTCAAATAGAGCACCTTGATGTCATGGAACAAATATGCTCCCTCTATTGGCCTGCCCATGTTCCTATTCAGCGAAGCAAGGAAATCTCTAGCTTGATAGATTTTAAACTCAGTACTGGCAGTGGAATAATGCTTCTAACATACTACTGGAAAATAACACTAGTTGCCAGTGCCTCAGGCTGGGGAGGTGTATTTCAATATCTTACAGTTCAGGGAACATGGATCACCAGGGGAAATCTAAGCTCTCCATATTAAAGCGGTTGTATACTCATGAACCCCCCCCCCCCCAAAAAAAAACAACCTGTAAGGCAAAGGCATAATGAGCTAGTATGCACCGCATACTAGCTCCTTATGAAATCCTTACCTCAGAACGAAGCTTCGGCAGGGCTGCACAGTCCCCACAGGGGGAGCTGACATCTTCTATCGGGGGATCCCTCTGGGTTCGCAGCTGGAGCCGTAAGACGTAACCCTTGCGCATGCGCGCTGGTGCCCTTCTTTCCGGCGCGATGTGCCGGGACATCACTGCACATGCACCTCTGACGTCAGTGGCTGCATGCAAGGTGATTATCTTCTAAACCATACAGATTTAGAAGATATTTATTTTAGGTAGGTAAAAATTTGATTTTAGTGTATACAACTGCTTTAATATCTTGGCGCTCAGAGCGATCAAAATGACTCTGCACCACTGGACCCTTCTTCAGGGACCCTAGTCGGGGTGCAACATCATGTCTGTGGCCTACATCAGTCATCAAAGGGGCACCAGGAGTCATGCAGCCTTGAAGGAAGCAAGCCTGATCTTATGGACAGAAAAACACTGTACAGTGATCTTTATGGGAGAATACTGCGCTATAGGCAAAAAAAAAGAAGAAAAGGAGGGGTGAGCAGCCACACTACGACTAAACTTGTCGTTATTGGTCACACTGTAAACAAATGATATAGCGCTCAACCAGAAATATATACAATCGAAATAGATCATAATCATAAAATGCAAAATCATGCAATTAGTGCAAAAAGGTAATGAAACAAAGTTGGAGAACTGCTGAAAGTTCATATTGGTGCAAAAAGAAAAAAAGGGAGAAAGATAGAGAGAGAGAGAGATAGAGAGATAGATAGATTGAGACACATCTATCTATCTCTCTATCTATATAGGAAGAAAAAGTTCATCCAAGTTCATCCAGAAGGTGAATTCATCAAAGTTCAACAGGATGTAAAGCATAGGTAGTATCAAATTGTAAAACTGGAAAAAATTAAAGATGTGTCTTCAAGGGGATTTTGCACTTTATAATGATTATGATCTATTCCGATTGTATTTATGTTGTGTGTTTTGCACAATCTGGTTGAGCGCTATATCATTTGTTTACACCGTACAGTGATCGCTGCTGTCCACATCCCAGGAGTGGACATTAGGAAGTTGGATTATCTCAGTTGTCAGTGATTGGAGCAAGGGGAATGGGGCCAGGATCAAGGATCCTCTAGCACTGGCATTGGATGTTCTGATAATTCCTTGGGCTCGGTTCCGGCTAATGTATGACTTTACTACAGTGCACATTCTGCTTTGACTACTCCACAAAATAGAGCAAGGGAAGAAACCAGTAATTTTCATTGCACCAAACTGGCCCAGAAGGACCTGGTACACAGGTCAAACCTAGTATCTCCATCCTGTTTCTCACTGGCTTTAATAGCATGGATGTTGAAGTCCAGGCCTTGAGAGACAGGGGTGTCATTCCCACATTGCTGAAAACAAGGAAAGCCACTTCCAGAATAATCTATTGTACCTGGAAATCCTTCTTTGCCTGGTGTGAGCACAGGCACGTCGGTTCTGGAGATGATGTGCCTCACATTCTGGCCTTCCTACAATCAGGGCTTGACCAGAACTTGGCCTTAAGTACTCTAAAGCCTGATACTCACACTACTATTTTTTTTTTTTTTTTTTTTTTGTTCAACCCAGCATGGCAGAGCGAAAAACAAATAAACTGAGGAGCCCCCCTGCCAGAGCACTGCGGTCATCGTGGCTGAAGGCACTGATCAGGACCTGATTGGCAGACATTTTTTGGTCATGCCCATACAGCTGACTTCTGTCAGACTGGCTGCGGTACACAAAGGCTGGATGCTGCCTGAAATCTGGCCTGTGTACTAGGCTTTAACCCTTTAGCTGTCAGAGCCATTTTTTGCATTTTTTGCACACTCTGCACATTTTAGCTCTGAGTATTGCATAAAACCCCCAAACATTATATATTTACTGAATGTAAACAGCAGTGGTAGTTCCAATTCTTTGTCGAATGATATTAGCGCAAGGTCATGGAAATACAACATTTAGTAAAAAATACACTAAAGTTAATTTTTAGGCACAAACCTTAAAATATAAAAGATCAAATTGCGCTGAGTAAATGGATACCCTACATGTTAAAGGCTTTAAATTGCGTGCACCCATGAAATGAAAACAAACTTTAGTACCCTATATTTTCCATAGGCGATGCTTTAAAAGCCGCTACAGGTCATCAATTACTCATTCGCTCTCCTGCTAAAGTTATTGCGCTAACTCCGGCATGCACGGCGCTATGTAACCTGCATATTGCAGTCAATGTTTTTGTGCCTAGCCACCCCTGCTGCGTGTATTTATGTTCTTGGATGTACATGGGCGGGGGGTTTAACATTTTTTGGGTGCCTCATGTGGTGGTTTTTTTGGTGACAGGTCCTCCTTTAATGAGAGTCCTTTAAGCCTGTGTCCTCTACTGCGCCATTAGGATAAAAGGAATTTTCACTTGCCTGTAAATCCCAGGCCACACGCCCCTCCGTTCCTGTGTTGCCATGCATCGCATGCTACAAAAACACAAACTCAGAGTAGGATACGGTGCCCTCAAAAGCTTTGTCCGTGTGCAGTCACCTGAAAGTTCCAGCCTATAACTTGGAGGTCTATGAATATCAGGCCGGTGTCCCCTGTACTGTACTCCCAACAGATGGAATTTACGGGCAAGTCAAACTTTTTTTTTTTTTCTTACCTTTTTAGTTCTTTTTTGGTAAAAGGAGCTATTGGGGACTGCAAGCATTTCTGAACCAGTTCAATGTGCGATTGTCCCAATGGAAAGGCTAATGACAGGTTGACTTTCCTCTGATTTAACATACAGTAAAGGAGGCCAGCTTCGAAATCTGTAACTCTGTTAGGACAGATTTCAGATCTAGTTTACAACTGATAATGAGATTTGCCAGCACAGTACATACAGGGTTAACTTTGGCAAATGCCACTCCGTAACCCCCTCATAAAGACAACTCAGTGGAACTTTTCAGTGCTGGAATTACCACTTAAGATCATCTAAAATGGAAAGCTGCAATTTTATTTATTTATTTTTAAATATGCTGTTTGCCTGCGAAAAAAATAATCTAGCCTACGTGAGTACAGAGGCATAGAATAGAAATGGAAAATGTTATGTTTGAGTGCAGTAATTTATGTGCATATGCACATATATTGCAACACTGGCAACTAAAAGAGGATGAAGAATATTGCGCATACACACATTTGCACATATTTATGTAAGGTCTTGGGAACATTTTACTCACAATCTTTTTGTCAATGGGATCCTGAGTATAAACCGCAGTAAGTTATGATGCCTGTGTGCAAAAAGCTTAAACCTCCTGCATGAATCAGACTGCCTTCCTACAGTTATGGTGCTCATATACATACAGATTAGATTTTGAGAATTGGTTAATGTTTTTTGAAAAATGCAGCAACCGACTGTTGGGAATTTGGTTATTCTGCAGAAATGACTTTGCCTACATTATACTGAGCATTTTGCTGCATAACGTCTTGTTTGTAAAGGTTCTTCAAACGAATGTAAATTTAGGCCTCATGCTCACTATGCTCTTCAGAATGCTCCTGACAGGAGAAAAGCAGCGTTAAAAACATGCCTAAAGCTGAATTTTGTTGTTCAACCTATTTAGGTGCATTTAGAACTCTTCAGGCATGCCAATCATTTGGGCGTGAATTCATTTCATTGGCAAGAGTAGTAATTTATTCTGGGTATTGAAATGAATGAATGCTCAAGCACTAAATGTGCCTGAATTTTGAAGAAAGTTGCTTTTTACCTGTAACATTTTACATATGAGAGGGTATGGTATTTGTCATAGCCAGTATACATGAGTCGCACAGTACTAAAAAGTATCTAGTAAGGGATGTGCAGTGTACAGAGAATTAAAGCTGGAATGCGGTTTTGCTCCCTCTGCAGGACTTTGACTTTTTCTCTAGTGAATTTTGTTTTATTGCCAACAAAACAATTCAAGGCATTTTTATGATGTCTGGCTGCTTTCTCATGAGTATATCTCATTGGTGTTTGGTTGTATTGCAGGTTATTTCCATCTTCAGCACAACTTTCTATGAGCAACCATGTTTCTAAAATAATGCATTTTAAATTGAAGGTCTAATCATTAAATTGAAAGTGTTTTTCTAAAGGCATTTTTTTTTCAATTTAAATAATAAACCTCTTATACTTACCTGCTATGCGCTGTGGTATTGCACCCCACTGGCTCTGTTTTGCTTTTCTTCTTCTGTGTCTACCCCCATAGCAAACTGCTTGCTATAGGGGCAGATGTGCTGGCTTGATCCTGAGCCAGGTTATGTGCATTCATTGACAAACAGCACAGCTCGGCCCAGCTTTACACTTCCTCCTCACAGCTTTTGATTGACAGCAGCAGGAGCCAATGACTACAGGGAGAGGAGATGCAGCCATGCACAGTGCTGGATCGATTGAGGCAGTGGCGAAGTTTGACTTTTTTCACCCAGGGCAAAGTTCGGCAACCCCCACCAACCGGGATGGTTTCAGTAGGGCAGTGGACTGTGTCAATCATTTTTTTTTATTTTAATTATTTTTTAGGAGCCCTGTCAGGGGGCTTTGGTCAATTTATCAGGGGTCTAAACAGATCCCTGATGTCTCACTTTTGAGGCCGAAAAAGGGACTGAGGACAGATTCCCCAGTCCCCTTTCTCTGCAGCCTCAGCTGCACTAGACAGTGAATGAATGAGATGCCCTCTGTGCTTAGTGGCTTCCTGTTCATTCTTAACCTGAAGCATAGTAAACACAACCCCCACTGCCCCTCCTATCCAGGTTCTGACGGTGTGCCCAGCTACTCTGTGTGCATGCCTATGGGACTTGCCTACCTCCCAACTTTAGATGAGGGACATCTTAGGGAGGTAGTGACCCATGGTGTGCTATGTGAGCCACAGCAAAAAGTGGGTGTGACCATACTGTTAGTGGCTGGAGTGGCTTAAAGGACATGGTTAACCAGAGCCCTGGCTTCCTTGGACCTAATAAAATATGCTTTGATTGCTGTGGCACAAGCAAGAGACCCACAGATGCACATAAACCTCAGCACAATCCTTTAAAAAGGAAAAAAAAAAAGCTTCCATTACCTATGGTTTTGCACACACTGAAAACACAGAGAGCGAACACATTTTTTTTTTTTTGTCTGAGCCTACCTTAAAGAAGACCTTAATTAAAATAGTCAGGGATTACTTGGCAACCAGCAACTCCATTGAGACAATGAACACTTTGGGAAGTTTTTAATGTACAACATAGTAAATATAGTGCAGGAGGGTGTGGCTGAGCAGTGGATGTAACCAGATGTGTGCACTGCTCTCTCCGCTGGAGATCCTGAATATTATCCTCCTTTACCACCTATTGTGCCCTAAAAATGATCCGACAGACCTGCATAACACTGCGATACAGCCTGGGCTGCTCCTTGAGATCCTTCAGATGGCTAAAAAGCAAATAGAAGCCCATTCTCTCACTGACCTGGAGTTCCAAGATGGCGCCCGGATACAGTGCTCATCGAAAGACCAGTTCAAGGAGGCTGCACAAAAGCTTTTTTCTAAGTCCTCTCAGAAGGACTCCCATGCAGCATCCACCCCTAGGGAGAGTTCGAGCTCTCAATCTGAGGCTGATGACATAGTGCCACTGGATGATCCGACAGGCCTGCTAGCAGGTAGGGACACAGTGCACAAACTTACCCCCTACTGCACCATCTCTATCCACTGGGGAGGGCCCGGACCCTACACTGAGGGACATCATGGCGGCGGTTACTAGCTGCACCAATTCCATCACAGTACTGACAGCATAAATAAAGGGGGGCGAAGGCAGAAGTGTCTTTTATTAGACAATACATACAAAAGCTCCGGGAAATGACCTCAGCCCTGGAGGAATGGGTCAGTAATGTGGAGGACGATATGGAGCCCCTGACCAGAGATATAAAGGAAAATGTGATGTTGACTGCCCAACATGCAGCCTGCTTAGATGATGTAGAAAATAGAATGAGACTAAATAACGTGCGGGCCATAGTTTTACCAGAGAGGGCTGAAGGAAAAAATCCTGTTGCTTTTATTGAGTCATGGCTGCTCATAGTATTAGGTAAGGAGTCATTCACTCCCATGTTCTCAGTGGAAAGGGCTCATAGAGTACCCATGCTCCCCCTGCCTCCCAAGACCCCCACCTTCCTGTTCAAACTGTTACATTACTAGGACAGAGATGTGATTTTAGCAAAATCACGCACTATGAATGATGCCCTGGTTATGGATAATACTAAAATTTCCCTGTTTCCGGATTATTCTGCAGAAGTACCAGAAGCAGAGGGCGCAATTCACGGTTGTAAAACAATGTCTCAGAAATCTCAATCTTCAATACGCCATGCTCTTCCCAGCCAAACTGCGAGTGGTGGTTAACGAGGAGGCACACTTCTCTGCTGCAACCCATTGGCTTGACAGAGAAGAGAGATCGCTTCGAGCACGTACACCTCCGAGGCCGGAGGTGCCCTGATGCACTGGGAGTGCTCTTTGTCATTAAGAAGAGGTCACCTCCAAAATTTTGACGCAAGGTGGAATACAGATGCTGTTCGCTCTGTTTAAGGCTTTATTGATATTCTCTGTTTGAGAAGTTTGCAATAACAACTTTAAACTTCCACTGGACTTCCAGTGGATTCAGAAGTTAAGGTTTGGTGGTCCCAGTTGGACCATATAGAGGTTTATATAGTTTGCACCTTTTTTTGTTAGTCCTTACATATATACCATGCTGACCTTCCCCTGGATGCCTCAGGGGTTTATCCGCTTTCCTAATGGCCTATACCAGGGATATGCAATTAGTGGACCTCCAGCTGTTGCAAAACTACAAGTCCCATCATGCTTCTGGGTGTCATGCTTGTGGCTGTCAGTCTTGCTATGCCTCATGGGACTTGTAGTTCTGCAACATCTGGAGGTCCGCTAATTGCATATCTCTGGCCTATACCATCAACTGCCATATCATGATTTTATGCCACCCAAGGGACTGGCATGCAAGGGACGTGCCGGTACCAATACACCATGGTTCCACCACTAACTTCACGCAGGGAACATACCTGCATCACGAGACTGGCAGATGACTGCCCATTGATTGTTCACCCCTTCTCTGATGGCTAACATTATAAGAGTTTTGTCATGGAATGTTCGAGGCCTTAGTACCTCTGTAAAATGCTTGGCTGTCTTCAGAAATGGAAAATGGACATTGTGCGTCTACAAGAGACCCATCTATCTGCTGGCGCACCTCCGTGCTCGTCACCACGAATGTTTAGGCCCCTTTCACACTAGCGGAGCCCGCTGCTGAGCCGTGCACTCAGTGCAGAGACTGACCTGTCACAGCTCCATTCTCTATGGAGGATCGGATGAACACGGACCGTCTGTCCGTGTTCATCCGATCCCTTCCGCCAGGCGGATGGAAAATGGGGTTTCCATCCGTCTGTTTTTGGCAGATCGGAGCGGATCGGGTGTCAGCGGACATGTCATCGCTGACACCCGTCGCTCCATAGAGAACAATGGAGCGTCCGTTCGGTTCCGCCTGAAAAACTGACAGGCGGACCCGAACGATCCGTGCCTGTGAAAGAGCTCTTAGTTGCCAATACCGTGCAGCATATATGTGCGACAGGGGACTCCATTTACATGTAACCAAGTGCTTGTTGACCCCAATGGTCGTTATGTGTTTATTCTTTGCAAATTGTGTGGGGTGTCTTGCAGAATTGCAGGGGTGTACATTCCTCCACAGTTTTCGGCTGAAGTTCTCAAAACTTTAGCAAGTTTTATGGCCCCTTTACCTCAATACACCGCTATTAGCAGTGGGATATTAGAATAACTTACTAGACCCCTACTGGGATAAATTGTTAAAGTCCTTCTTCCGTACCAACCTAGATACAGCAGATATAGGGGTGGTGTGGGATGCCTCTAAGGCCTATCTGAGAGGCCAATTTATATATTTAATTAATAATATCAAGACTTCTACAAAAGCTTAGGAGACACTCGGTTTAACAGAAGCAGGGAAGACGGAGGAGGCATGCATTGACAGTCCATCAGATGACACTAAATGGGTGTGGCTGGCAGCCAAGTCAATGTTAAGACAAGTAGAACTTCAGCTAGCAGAGAACAAATTTATTTTTTCTACAACAAAAACATTTATGTAAGAGGGAGAGAACACGGTACACATACTAGCGATGCTCGTACGAAATCAACAATGCTCAGCACACATTGAAAAAAAATGTATGACGTACAGGGAAATATTAGGAATTCAACGCAAGATATTTTGAAAGTGTTTAGTACATTCTCTAAAGACTTGTATACATCCAGGATTCATACCACTAGGAGTGACATATCCTCCTTTTTTGGACTTTTGTTCCTTACCATGCCTCTCAGCCCAGGACGAAAAACTGCTCAACGGTCCAATCACGGAGGAGGAACTCCTTTTTGGCTTTAAAACAGGCTCCTAATGGGAGGTCTCCGGGCACAGATGGACTAACATCCGAGGTATATGGGCGATATGCGGAACAAATGTTACCCATATTTCTTTAAGTATATGAGGCATTGGGGTCGGGGAGGCTTCCCCAATGAATGGATGAGGCGATAATAGTGGTCCTGTTAAATCCGGGTAAAGATGCTCTCATGGCGCACTCGTACAGAAGTATCTCCTTAACATCGGACATCATATTATTGTTCAAGGTGTTGGCTTCGAGATTGTCGAAAGTAATGCACAAAATAGTACACAGAGACCAATGTGGCTTCCTTCCAGTCTGCTCCACAGCACAGAACCTAAGACTGCTTTTTATGAATCTACAAATTCCTATAGACAATACTGGCAACATGGTGATTATTCTCACTGGATGCTGCCAAGGCCTTTGACAGTGTGGAGTGGTCCTATCTGTGGGAGATCTTGGAGCGGTTTGGAGTGGGCAAAACTTTTATCAACTGGTTAAAAGTGCTATATGCAGCCCCCTCCACCCGTACCCAAGTGTATGGGGAGCTATCAAAGTCCTTAGAGTTATTCCAGGGCACTAGACAGGGGTGTCCTTTTGTTGCCCCTGCCATTTTCCCTGGCACTAGAGCCCTTAGTGGCTCGTATTCGAGCTGCACCTGAGATCACAGGGTTTAACAGAGGTCAGAGATCGGAGGTTGTCTCGATGTATGCAGACGATGCCCTACTCTGGGAGGTACACTGGGATCGTTGCAAGTAGTGATGCGACTCATTAACAGCTTTGGCAAATTATCTGGATTCTCCATAAACTGAAATAAGTCAGGTCTGCTGCCAGAGTGTACGGGAGCAGTAGAGGTGGTCTCCAATTTCAAGTACTTAGGAATACAGATATCTCCTGACCCAGTAGATTATATCCCATTGAACCTAATTTCGCTACTAGCCAAATTCCGTGAAAAGTGGTCTCTTTGGTGTAAACTTCCCCTATCAGTGGTGGGGAGGGTCAATTTAATAAAAATGGTGTGTGTCCCCAACTGCTATACATCGTTAATAATTCTCCACTATGGATCCCGAGAAAGTGTTTTTGCGAATAGGCTCACAGTTCAGGGAACTAATATGACGTAAAAAGATAGCCCATATTGGATTGACTACTTTACAACTAGGAAAAGATTAGGGAGTTCTAGCTGTTCCACACTTCAGAACCTATTATATAGCATCTCCGATCCAACAGCTTGGGGGGATGGGGATTATTGGATCCCATGGGCTCAATCAGAAACATGCTTATTCCAGAGGTGTCGGCTACTCTGCTCTTGCCCACTTGGAAGAAGGCTTTCCCCATCTGCCGACAGTTACGCATCTAAAAACTTTATGGAAATACTCTAAGACCACTTTATATATAGTCTGCTTCCTAACATGCACCATACTTTGGCGTAATTTATAAATATAAGGAGATAATGAAGCTGGAAGGATTTAGAGAATGGGAAGGAGCGGGAATTCTATATTTTGCAACTATATCATGGGCCCATACTTAGCTTTTATAGAGGTCCAGCAGGAATATCATATCCATACGAAACAATTTTATAAATATTTACAGCAGAGACACATTGAAAGCACAAGCACGGGTCACAAGACTCCAACTGACAGACCACCCTATTTATAGAAGTGTTTCAGGCCTCGGACTAAAAGGGCATGATCTCTCGATTTTTTATTCCATGCTCCTTTAATGCTATACAGAGTACCACACATTTGCAATACAGGAGGGTGGGAGGAAGATGTGGGTAATATAGATGGGGATGTTTGGGAGGCCTGTTTGTGTGGCGCTTAGTATCAGCCACGCAGAAACATTCCCACCTCTTTCTACTTCAGTCTATAGGACCCCTCGGCAGTTATATGAATGGGGCTGTAAAGATAATCCGCTTTGTCTAAAGTGCCAACGAGAACATAGGGTCCTAATACACATGTTGTGGAAGTGCCCAAAACTTTTTCGGTACTGGGAAGAAGTAATCTCCACAAAATCCCTGGTCTACCACTACCAAATAAGAAAGGATCCCATTGTATGCCTGCTGGGTGCACTGGAGGAGGACCAATTAACTCTACATACTCACGATTACTCAATGTTGCACGCAAATTGATTGCTAGATTTTGGATTTCTCCCAGGGTGCCCACTAGGGGGCAGTGGATAACACAGGTCAACTCAATGAAAATTAGAGAAAAACTAACTTCTCTTCATAGAAAAGCCCCGGAAAAAAACCTTCTCTATATGGCAACCATGGCTGGATGTTCCAGGTCTAGCTCCTCAGCAACTGGCGTTGAACAGATTATTGGAGGGTTAAGGGTTACATGGCAAGGAAGTATCCGACTAAAAAAGGGTCAGCAAACGAAAAAGTGTTTACAAATGTTTTTATTTTTTATGGATCTTTATTTTTTTTATTCAAATGAGAAGGCTGCATTCACACCTGAGCGTAGCGTTTTTGGACGTTTTCCAAGCTTTTTGTCGTGCATTTGCAAACGCCCATATCGCGCCAATACGCGCGGCTGACGCTTTTCCATTGATATCTATAGCAATACAAATGTTCCAGAAACGCCGGAATATGTCAGATTTGCGCAACAAAAATACCTCCAGGACTAGTTTGAGCTTAGGGCAATTTGGCTTCAGGCATTTTTTTGAGTGGAGATGTGAACCATCTTCATAGAGAATCATTGATTTTTTTTTTTTTTTTTTCCCCTCCAGCGTTTTGTAGCTTAAGGCATATTCAAGCTACAAAACGCTCAGGTGTGAATGGGCCCAAAAGAG
>BLSH010500277.1:456359-470290 GCA_018402905.1 Glandirana rugosa
TTTTTTTTTTTTTTTTTTTTTTTTTTTTGACCTGAGGGTTTTTTGGACATTTTTCAGCTGTAAAAACGTTCAAACACTTAAAAACGTCCAAAAACGCCAATCCCCAACGTTTTTGGACGTTTTAGACCAATTGGAAAAAAAAAAACAAAAAAAAGCTGGCCCTTTAAAAAACGTGAAACGTCGGTAAATTAACGCTGGTAAAAGCTGAAAACATCCCTGATAAGCTACTGACGTTTTTGGTAGTTTTTTTTTTAAGTCCTGTGTGCATAAAACCTAAGGCTTCATGCACACAGGACATTAAAAAAAACATCTTTAAAACGTCAGTAGCTTTTTAGTGATTTTTTTTTTTTTTCAGCTTTTTTTGGTGTTTTTGCGGCGGCATTAGTGAGCGTTACTGAGCTTTTTTTTAGCACTGGCGTCAATGAGCGTTTTTTTCTTTTTCTTTTTCAATGGATACAAAACATCCAAAACGTTGGTGAGTGGCGTTGGTGAGCACTTTTGGGCGTCACAGCGTTTTTACAGCTGAAAAACGTCTCTCAGAACCCTCTGGTCTTTGGGTTTTTTTTTTTTTTTTACAGCTCAAAAACATCACTGCTAAAAACAGTTGATAACAGCCTGTGTGTGCATGAACACATAGGATAACATAATGGAGAGTTTATTAACTGTAGAAAAAAACATCTGCAGCTGAAAACAGCAGCTGTAAAAACATCAAACGTCCTGTGTGCATGAGACCTAGATTCTTGTGCAAGTTTGCCGTTCGCAGTGCGATATGCAAACTGATTTGGAGGTGTCATTAGCTTTCTATTGACACTCCCCGCAGTTCACATATGGCAGTATGAACTGCCGCCGGGAAGGCATGCGATGCAGGAACCCGCAGTGGATTTGCAGGGTTCCCGCATCGCAGCAGTGTGAACTGGCCCTTACCCTTGCGATATGCCCTCTTGGCCCATAAATATGCACATGACAGTGGCACATTTGCGTTTGTATGTCAAAAAAATTTTTTATATGCCTAACTTGTTAATTTTTTTCCTCCTGTCTGTAATTTATTATCTATAGGTGGCGTAAAATTGATACAAATATAATATTTTCTTAAAATAGTTTGCTTTTTAATGTCAAGATTATATTATACCCTGCTAACATTAATGTGATGTGTTAATTTGGTGTTTTTTTTTTTTTCTGTAGGAAGTTACGGGTAAAAGCTTTGGAAACCAGGACTTTCGCTCCGCACTTGAAAATGGAGTACTGTTTTGTGAGTAAGTATCCAGGCCAAACATATTTGGCATTTACATGTCAAGTAGAAAAAAATGCAGGGTGTGTAAATTCTAAACTACCGCACCACAATGAAATGAGTAAGCACTGCGATCACCAAGCCTATATGAAGCATGCAGACAATTCTTACCTGGACCATCACGCCCCACAGGATTGATGGCATGTCATTGTAGCCACACCAATAAAACTATTCATACCTCTCAGCAACTCCTAGGCCTCCACATTTCCATGTCCAGCCAGGCATTATTATTATACAGATTTAAGTTTTTTGATGCCCCTTAACTTGTAATGGCAAATATTGGCCGTTTTCTTTATTCAAGGCTAATGAAATATTTTGTCTGCTCTCATTTTAAAGGACAACTCTAACTTTGGTTCTTGGAAATGTACCAAAGGCACAATTATCCTTTAAAGTGATATTAAAGTGGACCTTCAGTTATTTTCTTCTATTTAATCTTCTGCCCTTGTTTTAAATTTGGATAGTAAAATATTTTTTTTCTACCAGTAAACATCTTATAAAGCCCACTTCCTCTTTCTTGTCTGGTCATTAGCCTAGGCTTATGACATGCACAGCTTGCGCTCTCACGCTCGTGAGAGTTTGCCAGGAAGGGAGGGGGGATGAGTCGTAAGAGGGCCAATGAGGGCTTCAGAGCTGGAGGCGTGCCTCCGTGTCTGTGTAAATCCAGGAAGTTGACAGGCAGCAGCTTCAGCTGCCCACAGTTAAAATGGATGCAGCCTGACTTTGTGGAGGGAGATTTTTGCAGCATATTTGGCAAGTACAGAATAACAGTCTATATAAAATAATATACAAAGTGGTTGGAGGGAAGCTTCAGAATGGCAAAGATGTTTTTATGACAAATTATGTGAGCAGACTGCATGCAGTTCCTCTTTAAAGCTGCTGTTAATTTATTTTTAATGAAAACATATTATACATGCTCTGTGCTGTGGTTTTGTACAAAGCAGGTCCAATACTCTTCTTTTTTGGGTCCCCTGCCAACACTCCTGGCTCCTCCCCCTTGAGCAGTGCCCCCAGAGAAAGCCGCTTGCCCTGGGAGTAACACTGCAATACTTGCTCCTAAGCTGCTGCTCTATGCATCCATAAGACACGTAGAATGGTGGCTTGGCCCCACCCACTCTCTCTTCATTGGCTCACTGGCTGTGATTGACAGCAGTGGGAACCAATGGGCCTGCTCCTCTATCAACCAATGAGGAGTGAGAGTCCCCTTGCAGCTGAGGCTCTCATGAACAAAACTGGATCAGATGGGGCTCGGGTAAGGATTGTGGGGGCTGGAGGGAGCCGCTGCGCACAGAAGGCTTGTAACTTCAGCCTTTAGGCCCCCCACAGAGCCCTGATGTGAACATCATCGCATCTGTCTGGGATTACATGAATAGACCTAAGGCAGCCGACATCCACAAAGGATCTGTGGTTAGTTCTCCAAGATGTTTGTAACAACCTACCTGATTATTATTATACAGGATTTATATAGCGCAGACAGTTTGCGCAGCGCTTTACAATATTAGGGCAGACAGTACAATTACAATACAATTCAATACAGGAGGAATCAGAGGACCCTGCTCGTTAGAGCTTACAATCTAGGAGATGAGTTCCTTCAAAAACTGTGCAAGTGTACCTAGAAAGATTGATGCTTCTTTTGAAGCCAAAGGGCGGTCACACAAAATATATGGATTTGATTTGGTCTTCTCTTCTGTTCATATAATTTCCATTTTGTTAATTGATAAAAATGAACTATTTAATATTTTGTTTTCTGAAAGCATTCTTAATTTACAGCATTTTTCACACCTGCCTAAAACTTTGCACAGTACTTTGTATGTATGTATGTATACACTATATTAAGTATCAGCATCCCAGTCTTAGTCCGTAGAGATCAATATGTGGTTAGCCCACTTTTTGCAGCAATAACAGCTTCAACCCTTTTTGGGAAGGCAGTCCGCAAGGTTTAGGAGTGTCTGTGGGAATGTTTCACCATTCTTCCAGAAGCGCATTTGTGAGGTCAGGCCCTGATGTTGGATGAGAAGGCCTGGCATGCACTAATTCATCCCAAAAGGTGTTCTATTGGGTTGAGGTCAGGACAGGTGCAGGCCAGTCAAGTTCCTCCACCCCAAACTCGCTCATCCATGTCTTTATGGACCTTGCTTTGTGCACTCATGATGGAACAGGAAGGGGCCATCCCCAAACTGTTCCTCAAAAGCTGGGAGCATGAAATGGTACAAAATGTCTTGGTATGCTGATGCCTTAAAAGTTCCCTTCACTGGAACGAAGGGCCAAGCCCAACCCCTGAGAAACAACCCCACACCATTAGAGCTGCACAATAAATCGTATTAAAATCGATATCTTGATCCACCCCCCCCCCACTGTGATCTCCATCGGACATTACCACGATTTTTAGTGCAGTTAATGGGGTCCGGTCCAACTTGCAGGGTGACTCAGCGCGACTTGACTGTAATAAAAGTCAATGCAAGTTGCCTGAAGTCTTTTCTAAGTCGGAGCGACCTGAGTCTCTGGGGAGACTGCCAAGTCTGGGCAGAGAGCCAAGTTCTGAAGTCATGCTGATAAAGACGCTAGAAGGATACAATGTAATTACTTCAAAGGAATGAACTCCCGTGTATAGAAGATGTTCAGTTTAACATTTAAAGACTAAATATTTTCTAATTTGCTGCTTACAAATAAAAATCCAGTATTTTGTGCTAGAAAATGACTTAGAACCCCCAAACATTATATATATATATTTTTAGCAGAGATCCTAGAGCATAAGATGGCGGTTGTTGCAATATTTTATGTCACAAGGTGTTTGTGCAGCGGTCTTTCAAACGCAATTTTTTTTGGAAAAATGACCCTTTCAAAAAACTAAACGGTGCTGTTAACCCAATTTTTTGTATATGTAATATGTTACGCAGCGAGAATCGTGATCTTTATTCTAAGCAAAAAAATCGTGATTCTCATTTTAGCCAGAATCGTGCAACTCTACACACCATATTCCCCCTCTCCCCCAAATGATTTGGACTAGTGCACAAAGCAAGGGTGGGCCAAATTAATATTGAACCCTATGGACTAAGACACGGATGCCATTAAAGTTCATATGCGTGTAAAGGCAGATGTCCCAATACATTTGACAATAGAGTGTATATTTGTGTGTGTGTTGGATAGAGATGTATGTATGTATATATGTATGTATGTATGTATGTATGTATGTATGTATTATTTTTTTTTATTTTTTTTGCATTTCGAACATTTTTATTTCTTTTTGAAATATTTATTTACAATTATTTTAGGAGCTCTATTTGGGGGTTTTGGTTTAAATATCAGGGGACCCCTGATATCTCACTTTTGAGACAAAGAAAGGGACTGAGAACATAGATTTCCCATTCCCTTTCTCTGTAGCCTCAGCTGCACTGGACAGTGAATAGGAAGTACTATGTGTTGAGTGGCTACCTGTTCACAAATTGAAGCATAATAAACAGTTTGCAATGGGAGCACAGACCCAGTCCTTTGTAAAACGCACAGAAATGAGATAGAAATACACTGAAGAGCTGGCATGTCAACAGCAAGAAGAGAAACAACGGAACACTGTTCTTCCCAGCTGTGCAGGAGGGTATGTTAACATAAGTCTGACCACTGGAGGACAGGCAGGCTGTAATTCCAAGCAGAAGGCAAATTAACAAACTGACCACACTTGGATGAATGCACTTCCACACCCTGGAGTGGTCAGTTTGAAATGGGAAAATGGGGACTAGCAGGATCACCAGGTATTTCACACAAAGGAAGCACTGGCAAGAGAACAGATACTTTTTAATACAAGAGACCGACACATCAAACATATAACACACTTTTTAAAGCTTGGGAATTATTTTTTTAAATGCTGTTTTTTTTTTTTTTTTGCTGTCTTAGTTGAAATCTGAAGTCCTCGGCCCCCTTTGAACTTGTGATTTCAGCAGCTGCTTTTTTTAAACAATATCCTGCTTTGCTTAGGGTAATTTCTCCCAAAGCAAAATGCTTGCATGACCGATTTTAAAATTAGGAATGCCATTATATCACTTCTGGGCCAGTGAAGCTAAGCCAGTTCTGGATGACAAGCGACATCACTGCCTGAAAATATTATGCAGGTTAGATTACATTAGTAGCTGGAAGATGACCGCATCAAGCTTAGGTATTCTGCTTAGCGAACGATTCACTGCACTGTATTGGTTTGTTAGAGTGCGTGCTTTAAGACAATATTCACACAGGAGTTTGTGTGTGGCATTTGAATCTACTCATTCTTGCCAGCGGTGTAAACTCTGTTGTTGTGCACACAGTGTGTGTGAACAGCTGTAGGTGTCAGTGGTGGTTGTAAGATTTGTACTCTGTACAAATCAATATCACGTACCGCTGCAGTTTGCATGTAACTGCTCCTCTGAGCAGTTAGACGAATACTGAACCTGGAAGCAGCCAGTGTGCATCCAGGGTGGGTGTTTCTGCAGAGTTTTGACTGCACGCAAACTGGCCACGGGTAATACGCCAGTGTGTGCAACCATAGCAGAAACTTTGGCTGCACCCAGAGGTGGCATTTATCTGCCTCTGAACGCAGCAATGTATCCTCACACAAACTCCTGTCTTAATGTAGCACAATCAACATTTTTAAATTCATTCTGTAATTAACTTGGACCAAAACAAATAACCCCATTTGTATTTTTGTTTTCTTACTTTTTTTTCTTTCTTAGCCTTATTAACAAGATCAGGCCTGGAATCATTAAAAAGATAAACAGGCTGTCGACACCTATTGCTGGCTTGGTAAGTAATAAGTACTGTACACCAATATTACTCAGTGTTGTAGTGCCATTTGTCAGGTGCTCCAAGTACCTAGGAGTTGGTGCTGCAATCGATGGTTGACTAGCATTCAAAAGTGTACATTTGCCTAGAAATGTGTGTTTTGATGGAAATTAACAGAGGTAGCATTCACTGATCAGAAACTAGTCAATGTTGCATTGTTCTGCAAGCTCCAATGCAAAAATATATAATATACTTTCTTAAAAAAATTTTTGCAGAAGGCAGGCCATGCCTTTAACTCGTGACATTTCTATTTGAATATTTTATTTGTTAATAAGCCATTTACAGCAATTACAGCTTTGCAGACCTTTGATATTCTAGCTTGTATTTTTGAAGATATTTAGTGTGAATTTCAACCCATGCCTTCTATAAAGATTGTTTTATATATAGATAGAAATAGATTATATTTTCAGATTTTATTTGGAATGCGGAAGGGCTTACCACTATTCCTGACCAGCCCAGGTAAATAAACGACAAGGAGTGGCCTCAGCCTACACATCTCCACCACCCCATACACCCTGAAGGCATTTTGCTGTCACTTTATACATAAATCTGCATGGCTGTGGGGGCAGAGCACTGCATCATTTATTCAGAGATCTGTGCAGCAGACAGACGTGTAAATAAATAAGTACATTTAAAAAATACAGTTTAAAAAAAAAAAAAACTTGCACTGTCCACTGCTCTGCTGACTACTATGTGCTTTTCTATACCATCTATAGTCAGTGACTTTGACAGCATTAAAATCCAAGCATTAGAATGACAGCCACTCTATATACAGTGGCAAGAAAAAAGTATGTGAACCCCTTAGAATTAACTGGTTTTCTGCAGTAACTTGCCATAAAATTTGATTTCATCCTCATCCAAGTCACAGCAATAGAGAAACGCTGTGTGCTTAAGCTGATAGAACACAAACTATTCTAATTTCTTGTGTTTTTTTATTTAATACACCCATTAAACCTTCACAGTGCTGGAGAGAAAAGTAAATTGAACCTATAGACTGATTACTTCAAAAAAAGCTAATTGGAGTCAGTATTTTGTACACCTGAGGTGAAATTATTAAATTGAGTTTGGAGGTGTGATTTTTAGGCTCTGTTCACAACTGGGCATTCCGAATCGCAAGCGTAATTGCCGCGATTCTGCCCATGATTCGAGATAGTGGCAAATCTTGGGACGCCTGTTCGATCCCCGTCACTTCCAATGTAATCCCAATCGTGGTGCGATTTTGCTGCGATTCGTCAGGCAACAATCATAAAATCGTGCACAGAATTGTGGGGCGCTTGTCGCCCAAAAGAAGTACAAGAACTTTTTGGGCGACAGATGTCCCGCGAATCTGTTTGTACGATTTTACCATGATTGTTGCCCGACAAATGGTGGCAAAATTGTACAGCGATCAGGGTGCCATTGGAAGTGACAGGAATCGTACCGGCTTCCCACAATTTGCTGCTATTTCGAATGTGGCTACCCTTTCTAGAAATGGGCGCCCAACCTAGATGACTGCCAAGGCACAATGCAGAATCCTCTGATGTGGAGAACCCACAAGTAGCAGCTAAAGGCTTGAAGGCTTCACTGGAACTGGCAAACGTCCCTGTTCATGAGTCTACCATATGTAAGCATTTGAAGAGGCAAGGGTGTCCATGTTGGAAAACACTGGAGAATGCTGCTACTCTCCAAAAAACAAATGATAAATAAAACCTTGCTGCACGCCTAAGGTTTGCCAAAAAAAAGCACCTTGACAAATCTCATTGCTACAGGGAAATTTTTTTGTGCACTGATGAAACCAATGTTTAATCATTTGTGAAAAAATACTCAGCACTATATATGGCACAAAAGGGGCACAGCTTCCCAACACAAAACCTCATTTGCTCAAGGAATACCAGATG
This sequence comes from Glandirana rugosa, assembly GCA_018402905.1. NCBI lineage: Eukaryota > Metazoa > Chordata > Amphibia > Anura > Ranidae > Glandirana > Glandirana rugosa. Next base: position 464,328 of record BLSH010500277.1, read on the forward strand.
ACAGGGTCTCATTAAGCATAGCTATGAGAGTTTACTGTAAGGACGCTGAAGAAACTGCTCCTTTTGCACTTAAATTACACTTTCCAAATGAATTTCCAGCAGTAATAGCCTTTTGCAACATTCATGTCATGGTTATATTTTGAAATCACCTTGGGCCTCATGCACACAGATGTTTGCATGCATAAAATATGCCTAGTGTAAACTTTCTGACATTTCCTGTACCGGAGGTGCTACAGATGGGGATGTACAGCCAGCCATTGACGTGAATGGCTGTACGCCCCTGTACTTGTGTAAACATTGATACTTCTGTGCATTGCTGCATACCTGCACATGCGGTGGGATGTATTTTTTTCCCTAACGTGAGACGTTCACAGGGGATCTAGCCTTACCCTACTCCATTGTCATTAGAACAAGAAGTGAGTGGAATTCCCTAAAATGGAGACTTGGCAGTAGTAAAGCCTGTCAGGGGTTCTAATCCTTCCTACTCTATCAAAAGCTAAAGAAGGTTTGGCTGTGCATATGTTAAACTGTGTCTCCATACTAAAGCCATTTTAGGCTAGGTTCATATTTGTGTGTTGCAGGAATGCACGCAAAATCATACAGGTTCCTGCAACACACAAAATGTGCATCCTTTTTTGCAAGCGCACGTTAGCGACATTAATTCTTACAGTGGTTGTCAACTCTTTACAACCACTTTAATCTACAGTAAAGCCTATAATAAGGCTTTACCTGTAGGTTCCCTGCATATCTCCTACACCTGCACGGTTCAGGAGATGTACAGTGTACTTGCATGTGCTGACCTAATCGGGCACATGCACAGTGAAGAAAGGGCCCCCATACCGTTTCTTCACTGAGATCAATCCGGGATTGGTGGCACGTCACGTGCCTCTGGCAAATCACAGAGCTGGAGTCCGTGTCCCCGGAAGGAAGAGGGGCGAAGATGGATGCTTCCTGGACCGAGGACAGCGTGGGCTTCCAATGCAGGCAAGTGTCACATAATAGGCTAGTATGCAATGCATACTAGCCTTTTATGCTTTTATAATGCAGAGTAATAAGGAAGAACAAAGAGGAAGTAAAACCCATCAGGGTTTACTTTTTAATGGCGCCCTAATGCACCTTGCTGATACGCATGGTAATGCATTTTGATATGGTGTGATTTAAAATAAAAAAAAGTCATCCCCTTTTTGTGTAAATTTTCGTGTGTGGTAGGAAGCCTATCAAAATGAACGTGACCTGCAAAATGGCTCAAAAATGTGCGTCTACCATTGCACCTGCATGGGCATGAAGCCTTGGGGTTTGTTAGAGCCTTTTTTTCATAAAACACTGTCAAATGTTTTTTAAAAGTGCGATTTATATGCACTTTACAGTGCACTCAACCACACGGGAAAAGACATTTGAATAATCCTTCATAAGCACTGTGAATTCTGCAGTTCTTAAGTCTCTGAGGGAATTGTGCTTTGCATTCATTCTGTCTTGGGAAGGAAACAGGGTTACATATTCCACTAAGTGGTTAGCAGACTGATTGTACTCGCTTCCTATCTCTCTTTTACCACATTTTAGCTGAATAATTACTTAGCACATTGTTGTTTGACCTTAATTTTCTTTTAATAGTTTATTTTCTTCCTGCCTTTGTTTTCCTGTCAAATATGGTTTGGTAGAAAACCTTTCCCTACCACTGAATACAGTGCAGGTGTGGGTGTATAATGTATTCATATTGATCTTTAAGATTTTATAGACCTTAGATGATTGCTTGATCAAGCTGATTTCAGCTGAACATAGCCTTTCCCTAAAGCTGGCTATAAAGCTTATTTTTTTCCCCCCTCTCAGCTAACAGGCTGAATGAAAACACGAACAGGTTTCCTCCATCCACACAAACTGCCAATACATTGTATTCTCACAGCGGCTCCTCTGCTGTCAGAATATAGTGATTTAGTGGCAGTGGCTACAGGCAGCTGCTGATTGAAGAAAAATTTCCAGTATCTCCCTTCAACGGAAATCAATTGGCATCTGTGGGGTTGTGGAATGGCCGCATTTTGATAAGTGTGTGGTCATCTTCTGTCTCTGGGTTGCCACAATCTTGATAAAACAGATTGGCTGTGTTCAGTTTAGATTACATATGTCAAACACAAGGCTTGCGGGCCAAATCCGGCCCGCCAGCCCTGATTGTGGCCCTCAGAATGGAGTTTTGGAACATTACGACTGCAAAACTGGGTACGCCACCTCTGTCTCTCACGCTCCACTCCCTGTTGTCACTTGTAGACACAGAAGCCGCCTTTGAGTTGGGGTTGCACACTGTGCATAGCACACCCCTAAATCCTGCACTTTGTACACAGCATACCCCTGAATTCTGCAAACTGAAGAGAATTAGCAGCTCCAGGTGAGATGTGAGGCTGGCTGATCCCAATACTGATTTGCTGGGTTGGATGAGGTGCAGGCCCTGTCACTGCATCAGTGAAACTAGCAAAGAGAAAATCAGTAACGGCCGCACTTTTCATCCACAATTGATGCAAATCTTTTATTGATTAAAAAGCATGTGAAGGGGTGCAATCCACGAGGGGAAGGGGACACGGTTGACACGTTTCACACTACAAGAGAGCGCTTTGTCAAAACCATACACCTGAATTCTGCACTCTGTATGTAGCGTACCCTTGAACTTAGCACTCTACTCTGTATGTAAGGCACTCTTGAACCCTGCACTCTGCACATAGTGCACCCCTAAACTCTGCACTCTGTAAATAATGCACTCCTCAACGCTGTGCTCTGCGTGTAGCGTAATCCTGAGCGCCGCACTCTGCACATATAGCGTAATCCTGAACGCTGCGCTCTGCACGTAGCGTAATCCTGAACGCTGCACTCTGCACGTAGCGTAATCCTGAACGCTGCGCTCTGCACGTAGCGCACCCTGGGTACAACTGGCCCTTTGAGGGCAGCCATACTGCTGATACAGCCCGCGATTAATTTACGTTTGACACCCCTGGTTTACATAAGGAAGAATGTCCCCTTAGATATCGCTTTTGATAAAGATGTCGGACTATGCTGCCCCTCGCTAATTTAATAGATATAAAAATGGATACACAGGTGATTGAATATGTCTGTGAATTCATTTACATAAAACTAATTCAGAGAATGGTTTGTTGGAGTACTTATTACTTGTCATTCTCATCTCTTCTAATTTCATTGCTACTAGGTGCCTGACTCTCCCTTGCCTGCCTAAAACCCATGAATAAGAGTCCCCTTAATGGCCACTAAAGTACTCTTATTGGACGGAAGTATGACATTTGGTCATGTCTTTACCCTGAAGTCAGGGAAGGCTCCTAGCAACAAAGTAATACTAAATCAGAATCCTGCACAGAGGATGGCTTTATGACTAATAGGTAGATGTTTGTGGTTTCTGCCCTTTGGAAGAATGTTTACTTTAAATGTCTGACAGGTTTGCTTTCAGGTTTATAACTGGTAGGCGTTAGGAGGGCATGATTTTCCTATGACCACATAAAGTATAATAAAAATGTTTTCTGTTATGTGTACATGGCTACATTTTGGAGGGAAATGTGTCAAACCAAATAAAGAAACAGAACCCTTTTCCCCTCGACCATAAATGAGCTAAATATAAAGGATACGTTCACAATTAATAAAATAAATATATCTATCGATCTCTCTATCTCTCTATCTCCTCTCTATCTCCTCTCTATCTCTCTATCTCCTCTCTATCATCTCTCCCTGCACATTTTTTTTTTTTTTTTTCTTTGGAGGCTGCAGATTGTGGGTGAAATGCCAAGCTCCTGCAGACTCAGTAAAGCGGTCTGCTGATACCTCCTGTATGGGCAGACAGTTACTGGAGAGCAGGAAGAATCAATGAACTACATTGAGAACTGCAAGCCATCTGCAGCAATGGAAGAGGGTACTTGTAGTTCTTTCATTCATGGAGCTCTGTGAATGAATAACACAGCTGTGTGGGCAGAGCCACATTCATCCATGCTGTTTTCAAATTGTGGCAGCAGGAGCAGGCAGTAGCCCCCGTAACAATGAGGGGGGATTGGCAGTGCGGGGGAAGGTTGCTGAACATGTTCCATGTTCTACGCTAATTAAGAGCGTCAAAGTATTTGCTAGGAGGGCGGCTGTGCAGACTTTTTCTGCTCATGGGGACGATCTTGTCCTCACTCAGGTTCCTGCCTAGCCATCTGGAATTTACCAAGAAGCGGCGGGAGGAGGGGGGCACCTCTCCCACCACCTATAAAAGTGATCTTGCAGTGAATCCGATGCTGGAACCACTTTTATCGGAAAGTCGTCGCCTGACTGAAAAAAAGATACCGGGGTTATGGCAGCTAGCTGCTGCCACAACCTTGGTATTTAATGTCAAAGTAATGACGTGCATTTACAGTTAGGTGGTCGGCAAGTGGTTAAATTTTTTATGAGGAAATGGGAGAAACTTTGATCGAAAAAGTCAAACTAGGGTTCATGCACACGAAGTGTCACAAATGCTGCTTTTAAGGGCAGTTTCTTTTTGTTTTTTTTCTGCCTCTCCATACACAGGTGTGTTTTTTGTATTTTAGAGGCAGAAAACCCCCCATCATTTGCATGCTCAGGAGAGGAAGGTTTTGGCAGAAAAAACGCCTGACCTGCCTAAATGCGCTGAAACACTAGGTGTGTTTAGAACTTGAGCATTTATTTATTTCCATGGCCAGAATAAATTTATTTTCTGGCCAATGAAATAAATGAACACGCTTGAGGTGCTTAAATGCGTTTGCAAAATGCAAGTTTTCTCCTGCCAGGAGAAAAGGTGTTTAGAAGAGTTTGCCCATGTGCATAAGGCCCTTAACCACTGTGGGTAGGAAGAGGCCTAGGGGTTGTCCCTAAATGGGCCGATATGTGAAAGTCATTCAGGCTTTGTTTACAACATTCTGTTCATATAGGGTCATGTAGGTTACCATGGGAGAGATAGTGTTTGCAAACATGCTGGAAAATCCTTTATAATTGAGCACTTTATCTTCTGCATAGAAAAGTGAAATCCTGTAATTCTTTTTTTTTTTTTCATTCAGTCCCCTGGGTTGAATGAAAAAAAAAAAACTTCCTAAGTGTACCCAGGATGAGTCATAGTGGGTCTAGCAATTGTATTGGTCTGCATGAGCACAAGCTTATCCGAGTGTGGTCTGTAATGTGGAGTCCACCTATGGCAGGTAAAAGCAGTCCTGGAACTGCTGTTATATTCCTAGGTTTGTAACTAATTTCAGCTTTTTATTAGCAAATGATCCGATTAGCAAGATTAAATCTTTAACTGGCCGGTTTTAAAAAAAATATAAACATAAACATTGTTTCTTTTGTTTTACGTGTTTAAAAGGTAATATGTAGCAAACCAGCTGTGTGTTAAAGGAAATACCCACTAGTTTAATAATAAACTTTTATATAGCGCCTTTAAGGCCCCTTTCGCTGTTGTGCGACTTGTCCTGCGACTTGGGACTGCAAAGTCGCATGAGAAGTTGCACCCCATGATTTCAAATGAATACCGTTCATATCTGTGCGATTTCAAAGTAGTTCCTACACTACTTTTGTCCAACTTTTGTCCATACACCCAGGGCCGTAGATAAATTTTGTTTCTGGGGGGGGTTCAGCTGACAGCTGAGCTGCATTTTTACGGATGGTGGGGAAGTTATACAGGCTGTTGCACTTGGTAGGCAGTAGCTCCTGTCAAATGTGACCCATTCACCATGTGGTTGTGACGCAGTGGTGCAGGAATAGAGACAGGAAAACAGGAGTCAGGTGGGTGGGGGCGGCAGCAGGACAGGAGGGAGAAGTGTCGCAGGAAGGGGCATGGAACAGGAAGGGGAAGTGTCACAGGAGGGGCCATGGGACAAGAGGGGGAAGTGTCATGGGAGGGGGGCAGCAAGTGGCACAGGTCGGGGCAACAGGACAGGGAGGGGGCAGAGGCACAGGGAGTGGGATGTGGTGTTGTACAGGGGGTATGGGGT
>BLSH010500277.1:494919-505819 GCA_018402905.1 Glandirana rugosa
GCCACGTCTTGTCTCGATCCTCTGTGTCCCGAAACCTCTCTCTATTCTTTTGAGACGTCTATCTACACGGGTCGAGTTTAAAGTACTTAGACCAAATGTAGGTGAAATTCGACTGTTTTTTGTCCTTGGACTAACCAAAGATATGTCTCGTCGTGGTCTAAAACGTGAGAGATCAAATTATTTAGTTGGCAACTTAATGACAAAACTATGATTGGTCTCTGGTGTCAGACTGACAACGTGTCAAGATTACATATCTTTGTCAGTCAAGGTCGGTCCAGGACTTTAGTCGTTTGGAAATTTATGTTGCGTGCTATTCTGCACATACAGATTTTACTGTTGTGGGTTTAACACTTTAATGCCTCCAACACATTTCTCACATTCATGGTTACTCATTGGCCTTGTGTCAAGGCATTCTGTAGTTTTCTTCTGTACTTTGGCAATTGTATTTAAAGGTTTGCTGATTTCAGGACCTGGCTGGAACTGACTGTTTCTATACATTAGAACTGTGCAACAGTCAGACTGTGGTCTCTGGTTAGTATCAAAACAGTAATTCAACGGTTGATTTATTAAACTAGAGAGTGCAAAATCTGGTGCTGCTCTGTATAGAAACCAATCAGGTTCCTGTTTTTTGTCAGCTTAAAGTGGATGTAAACCAGATTCATGAAATTTGAGCTGGGCACATCTATCTGCAGAGTTTTCTTATCTCTCTCCAAAGCCCTGTGTCTCCTAGCTCTGTTCTGCACCGTTCCTCTGTTATCAGCCTGAAAACTTTGACAAGCTCTCCGAGAAAGAAGTGTGTCGGATGAGGTTGCTATAAATACATTAGCAGGCTGGTTCACGATTCACAGGGAATGTCTGCATGTGTGGGGAGGGTGTGTGTGCCTTGCCTCCAATCAGCTGTCTGTGTCCAGCAATAACCCCTCCTACAGGGGAATAAGGAAGTGAAAGTTCTAACAGAATGTACACTTTCTAAACCGTGAATAAAGCATATATACATGTAAAACGTATATAGGGAGATTTGTTTCATCTCTGTGTATCATCTGAGGCTGTTTACTTCCCTGGGTATATGGAGGGTTTACATCCACTTTAATTGAACAAGCTGAAGTTAGAAGCTGGCTACCATGTACAGCTGCACCAGATTCTACACACTCGAGTTTTAGTAAATCAACCCCACTGTTCTCTGTCTAGTCGTGTTGTAGTACAGTAGTATTGCCATGTTGTTAATTATCTCCAGTGAACCCACCCCAGGAGCCACCAAATCTAGTGCATCACCAATAAATTAAAAAATGGACTTTATAGCATTTTACTCAATAAACAATGGCAATGTAGGTGTTCTAGCAACCTATAAAAATGTGTTTCTATTGCACTAGAACAGGGATCTCCAGCTGTTGCGGAACTACACGTCCCATGAGCCATTGTAAAACTGATATTCGCAGACATGACTAGGCATGGTGGGAATTGTAGTTCCTGCACAACTGGAGGGCCATAGTTTGTTGAACCCTGCACTAGAACATGTAGGACAGGGTGTGCTAGAGTTAAACCCAATAACTAGGTCAGGATTTGTATGGGTGCCAAGTCTGAGACTTATTCTGGTTCTGACACAGTGGCTTGGAAAATAATGAAACTTTTTTTGTGTAAACACAACTGTCAGGTAATTAGCATTGCCAGAATTTGTGCTCTTGTTTCTTAACCGGTTCCCGACCATCTCGCGTACATTTACTGCTGCAGAGTGGCTGGATAGCATGAATTGTCTATAAAAGGCGGCTCGCGCATGCGTGGCTAGCGGGCGGTAACCCACCGCCGGCGGCGCTAAAGTTGTCACCTCACCCCTTTAAACCCGAACACACATGAATTACACAGGTTCTGAGGCAAATTTAATACAGATAAGGCACCAAGTGAGTTTAATTACCACCTTAATCAGCCACAGAACCTGTGTAATTAATGCCAAAAGTAATCTCCCAAAAAAAAAATTAGCTCCCTGATGGAAGCAATTGAGATTAATCAGCGCTAAATTGGACCCCAAACAATAAAGGAAATAAATAGCAAATATCTAAATGGATATATAAATAGCAGCAGCTACTATTAATATAAACAATATAGTGTAAATCCAGAAAATTGTAAATTAATCAACTGAATATAGCAGCGCTAAGATGCTTTAACATTGAAGCTAAAACACAAATTGCAACGATGTAAATTAATCAACAGTATAAACCTAATCGTGAATTGAAGACCATATGAATAAAGTCCAAATAAAAAGGGGGAGTTCAATTGCTTGCTGAATCTTCACTTATGGTGTGGTGGCGGACCTTTTATTTGAAGGGAAGGGGCTTTCCCCCTATATGGAGAGACTCACCAGAGGTTAGATTGAAACAGAGCCCAATACATGTATCGGTGTCTCCAGATGTTATCGTCAATCCCACACCCGCATAAGATCTCTAACATCCAGGATCAGCATATACCCTTCAACAGAAGGAATTTAAATAGTGCATTATCTTTTGCAAAACTTTTATTTAAAACCCACTACAACCTTGCCCCCCCTGCGGGGTGCGCACTCACATTAAAAACAATGATAATCTGCATGATTTGAATGACAACCGGAGATAAACCCCTCTCACCGCCCGTCTTAGAAAACGATCGGCGGTGCTCCTGGGTGAGGTCCACTCAAATCGTCCTTACTGTCGGAGATGCCGTCTGGCCACTTACTGACGCGTTTCGTCATTACTTTGTCTGAGGGCGTTCTGTGTCATTTGGTCACGCCCTCAGACGAAGTAATGTCGAAACGCGTCAGTGCGTGGCCAGGCGGCATCTCCGTCTGGTCGCGATTGGAGTGGACCTCACCCGGGAGCACCGCCGATCGTTTTCTAAGACGGGCGGTGAGAGGGGTTTATCTCCAGTTGTCATTCAATTCATGCAGATTATCATTATTTTTAATGTGAGTGCGTACCCCGCAGGGGGGGGCAAGGTTGTAGTGTGTTTTAAATAAAAGTTTTGCAAAAGATAATGCACTATTTGCGTTCCGTCTGTTGAAGGGTATATGCTGATCCTGTATGTTAGAGATCTGATGCGGGTGTGGGATTGACGATAACATCTGGAGACACTGAAACATGTATTGGGCTCTATTTCAATCTAACCTCTGGTGAGTCTCTCCATATAGGGGAAAAGCCCCTTCCCTTCAATTGTGGTGTGGTGGCGGACCTTTTATTTGAAGATTCAGCAAGCAAATGACCCCCCCCCTTTTTTATTTGGACTTTATTCATATGGTCTTCAATTCACGATTAGGTTTATACTGTTGATTAATTTACATCGTTGCAATTTGTGTTTTAGCTTCAATGTTAAAGCATCTTAGCGCTGCTATATTCAGTTGTGTAATTAATGTGTTCGGTTTTAAAGGGATGAGGTGGCAACCCTAGGCGGCGTGCGCTCGTGCCCGTTGTACTCTCCAGCTGGTACAGAATAAAAACGGGGAATCGCTGATGTAAACAGTGGTTTCCCGCTATGTCAGGCGGCATGTCAGAGATCTACTGATCTCTGTCACTGGGATCAGTTAGATCTCTTATGCCCCTGGCAGCCCAGTCGCCCTCAGTTGAACATGCCTAGGGAACACAGTTAACCCCTAGATTACCCCCTTCAGGTTAACCCCTTCACTGCCAATGACCTTTACACAGTAATCCGTGCCTATTTAAATTTCTGATCGCTGTATAAATGTCATTGGTCCCAAAAAAAGTGTCAAAAATGTCCGACGTGCGTTGCAATATCAGTCCCGATAAAAATCACAGATCACCGTCGTCGCTAGCAAAAAAAAAAAAAGTAAAAACGCCATAAATGAATTCTCATGGTTTGTAAATGCGGCAACTTTTTGCGCATATCAGTCAAACGCTGATCGTGATTTTTTTTTACCACAAATATGAGGAAGAATATATATCGGCCAAAACTGATGAATAAATTTTGTTTTTTTATATATTTTTTTGGGGGTATGTATTATAGCATAAAGTGAAAAAAAATATATTTTTTCCAAAATTGTAACTCTATATTTATGGCGGTGATCAGAAGTGACGCAGAGGGGATCAAATACCACCAAAAGAAAGCTCTATTTGTGGGGGAAAAAAAAGGATGTCAGTTTTGTTTGTGTACAGCGTTGCACGACCGCGCAATTGTCAATTAAAGCGACGCAGTGCCGAATCACAAAAAGTGCTCTGGTCCTACAGTGGGAAATCCTTCCGGGGCTGAAGTGGTTAAAGGTCTACTTTAAAAAATTGGCTTGATTTGTGTTATTTAGATTTTTTTTTTCTTTCCATATTTGCAGTTCTCACAGAATTCCAAAACCCCAGTGTGAAATTTTCCTTTCCTTGTCTTAGTAAAATTACGCAGTGTTTTGAGGTGTTTCCCATTCTTGTGGTGAATCTTTTGTGGCAAGTATCAACTTATTTAAAAGCTGATAAATTGGCTTCCGACAAAATGCCACTCTTGCTCATTTATTGTAAGGTATACACAAATATGTAGCAGGTATGTGAACCATTATTCTGGTTTCGTTACACACTGCTGCAGAAATGTGTCCCGTGCATGATTGGACATATGAATCGCAGCTTTTGAAAAACAAGTTCTTAAACTGTCATAGAAGATGACATTTGTTATGAAAAGATTTTCAGAAATGATGTGAATGTTTCATCAGCAAAGTGGCAACAAGCCAACTGAAAGGAGATCCCAGTCTAAGCACTCGATCTCCTTCCCTTGTACAGTGGACACAACTACTCCCAAACCTATCCCTTTTCATCTATTTATTTGTGTCTTATTATGGCTTGTAAACCTGCACACCAAAAATAACATTTGACTTGAGTTCCTGTTGTGCTCTAAATTGTACTGTAGACTTAATTGGGAAACCTAAAGCTGGATACACACTATCCAATTTTCTTTATATTTTTTCCGGTAGATTTACCAAAAACATATAATATGAGGTCAAGCCTTAGGCGTTTAAATTTGCATGCAATCTGGCAGGCCATTGCACTGTGTGGTTTTGGTAAATCCGAAGGAAATTGCACAACAAAAGTTGGTTAGTGTGTATGGGGTAATAGAAAATCAGCTATTTTTTTTTTTTAACAAATTCTCCATTGCCTGCCAAATCATAAGCCAGCATGAATAGAAATTCAGGAGGGAGAATGCTTTAGGCTTCATGTACACTGCTGCTGGTAAACGGATGTTTAGCCCTGGTTCACACATGTGCTCTCTGCGATGTTGCATATGATTCGCACCGCAGTCAAATAATATGCGATGTCCGTGCGATTTCAGCCATACAGATCGTATGGCTGATATTGCATCACATTCGGACCATACTTGCACAGGACCCTTTTTTGGTCCACACCGGAAGCGAATCTCATGGGTGTTCATACCCATGCGATCTAATTCCTGTGCAAGTTTGCAGTTTGCACTGCGATATGCGAGCTGAAAAGGGGGTATCGTTAACAATGTACTGACACCTTCCTTCAGTTCGCATAGGGGAGTGTGAACTGCCGTGCGAGTTGGGTGCGATGCGGGAACCCGCAGTGGATTTGCAGGGTTCCTGCATCGCACCTATGTGAACCGGGGCTTAGCAGCTAAGCATTTTTTTCAGCTGCCCCCAAACTCTTCTCTGTTATCTTATCAGTACATGTACACAGGGTAGTTTAGGCCTCATGCACACAGGACATTTTTGGAGGTTTTTACAGCTGCAGTTTTAGCTTTAGACGTTTTTTCCTATGTGTTTATGCACTGTTATCAACTGTTTTTAGCCGGGGTGTTTTGAGCTGTAAAAAAAACCCCCAAGAGTAGTGGGTTCTGAGAGATGTTTTTCAGCTGTTAAAATGCTCAAACACTTAAAAACACGGCTCACCAAAGTTTTTGGACGTTTTCGATCCATTAAAAAAAAAAAAAAACGCTAGTGCAATAACGCTGAAAAACTCACTACAAAGCTCCTGACTTTTTTAGAAAGCGTTTTTTTTTTTTTTAATGTCCTGTGTGCATGAGGCCTTATAGTTTCTTGGCAATTGAGTTTAGAAGCATTTTTTTAAGAAAGCAAAAAAATACATTCTGGACAAATGTTCAGAGGCATTTGAAACGCCAAATGCCTGTAACAGCTTGTAAACGTGGTAACTCGCATTCAGCAGAGTTTCATTTACAGGCGTTTTTAATGGAGATACATTTTTGACTATTTGGGAAAAAAAATAAAAAATCTTCTAAACGCAAAGGCGGGTAAATGACCTTTTTAAATGTCAGTTACTATCTGTCAAGTTAAATTGTTCAGGAGAGGTTTTAAAACGTCCTGTGTATATTAAGCCTTAGGGGTCTGTTTGACCTGCATAGAAAAAGTAGGCCTTGACCAATGTTTATACAGAAATGGCCCAGTAAAGCGAAAGGAAATGTCTTTATCACATGTTCAATGACCGTTTCTATATAACTTAAGCTGTTAGTGTAAAGCTAAAGCATGCATATCCCCTTAAATTTACAGTGGAGCATTATGTGCATAGCACCCTCTAGTGTGTGCTACAAGTTAGTGCAGGGTGTGTTGGAATTTAGAATAGGTAAAATATAGTTTGGCTCAGAGCTGAGTCTGAGCCATGGAATCTGGGTCAGGGTTCAGTGAAGTTCAGGGCTGGGCGAGTCATCCTGGCAGCTTTCTGGAGCCTCCTCCTGGTTTAGAAGGTTGGAGAATCTTCTAGAATTAGTGGGTGGAGGTTAGGAGGAGCTGCCTTGAATATTTATGGAGCCTCAGCCAATCATCACATGTAGGCTGGCAGGGGTCTGAGACCACTCCAGAAATAGACATGGGCCATGCCAGAAAGGGAAGTCAGGTGGGAGATGGAGATACAGTATTGAGGAGGCTGTCTGTCACCTTCAGGAGTACACTTTAGTCTGGGGGGGGGGGGGTGCCCTTAGTGGCATTGCTAGCACATCTGGCACCTGACATTTTTTTGCACCCCCCCAAGAAAAATGGTATGTGGGAATATAGCCGCGCCACCCCAAAACTGTGGTTGTGGTCAGATTGCGTCAACAGTGGGAGGGGCTTAAAGGGCCATATGCTTTAATGACTGTGCCACAAGCGAGTATGTAACACAGTACAATCCTCAGTATAGTCATTTTAATAAAATACAACTGTTCTATTGCATATCCTTTACTACACACAGCTAACCTTAAAGTGATATTTAAGTGTTTTTTTTCTAAATAATAAACATGTTATACTTACCTGCTCTGTGTGATTTTGCCCTAGTCCAGGGCCTCTATAGATACCCCCTTTCCTAATCAGGGGACCTCTAGGCACCCCCTCACCTAGTCCAGTATCCAGGGCTGGCCCGAGACACTGTGCTGCCTGGGTCCAAGAATGAAATGCTGCCACCCCCCCAAAAAAAATCACACTCACCAAAACGCCCCGACAACTATTATTTTAGATCATGATACTTAAAACTAAAATTAAATTTATCAGGAAGTCCGATTTGCATGCAACAGCACCGTGTCTATATACAAAATTATATGTCATACTATTATGTTCAATTCCAAGGGGTGGGCTAGGGTTAGTGTATGGACAGGCTAGGGATAGTGTATGGATAGGCTAGGGCAGTTTAGGGGCAGGTGGAGTGACCCAGGGGGCAGTTGTCGTCATGACACACAACTGCTAGAAAAAAAATCTTGGTGGTCAATTTGCTGTGTAAATAGAAGAGAAGAGGTGGCCGTGGTTCAATTTGCTGCCCCTATCAAAGAACTGCCTGGGTCCAATGGCCCCATGGTAGGGCCGGCCCTGCCAGTATCTCCCTTGTACCCCCTTATCCAGAGGCCTTTGCTACACCAACCACCTTTTCCTAGTCAATGGCCTCCTCTGCACCCACCCCCCTAGTCCAGGGCCTCCTCTGCTCTCCTCTTCTAGTCCAAGGCCTCCTTTACAGCCGCCCCAAGTAAAGCACACTGATCTCTGAATCCAGGTCCTTTATCAACCCCAAGTGGTGCTGGGATCAGTGGCTACAGAGGTGCAGTGACGAGCTGATTCACTACAATTATTGCTATACCAGAAGGGAATACGAGTTCCTGTCTGTAAAGGGCTATTGCTACAATCTGACTGGAAGCCTATCCGATTATTTTACAGTGATTCAGCTGGAGCAAGCAAGTGTGTGCAGGAGGCAAGTGAAGACTGTATATAGGAAGTGTTGTCCCTGAAGGCAAGTGGATATCCCATAACCTCCCATCCTTATGAAATGCCTCAGAACGAGGCCCCCAGAGCGCGTTTCAGTCAGCGCTGAGAAAGCTGACATGTTCTCTTCCGTGTTCACTGGCCTCCGGTGCCATGAGTGGCTGGAGCTGCGAGACGTCACTCGCGCGCCTGCGCGTGGGAGTTCTTCTGTCCGGCAAGGAACTCTGATTTTCCGGCAGCATCTGCTGGACCTTCAGAGTGCAAGCGCCACTGACGTCAGTGGCTGCATGCAAGGTGAATATCTCCTGAACGGTACAGGTTTAAGAGATATTCATTTTACCTACAGGTAAGCCTTATTATAGGCTTACCTGTAGGTAAAAATGACAGTTTTGGGGATACACCGCTTTAACTTTTTTTTCTCCATCACATAGGGGACAAAAAGTCTAAGTGATTTCTTTTGTTTTTTTTTTTGTGACCGGTGCTCTTTAATGGGATATCCAGGGCCTAAAAGATGTGTTCGCTCTCCTCCCTCCTCTATACCCGGTGGCACCCACTATGCCAGTCCTGGCATGTGCAGGGTGTGGGGAGAATTCAGACAGCACCCCAGGTGTCAGAACAAAACTTCTTTTTGCTGTGGCGACCTGGTGCCTGGGATTTGTGGAGACCTGGGTTAAACACCTGTAGTATTCTGACTAACAGTAATTAACAGGACTGACTTTTATTTAATTAGAAACAACATAGACAGTCCTGAGTTGCTATACCAGTCCCCGTTTTATCACACTGGCCAATGATTGATGAAAAAATTGTTGGCTGGCAAACTTGGGGCTCTTGAAGAAATCAAAGCAGTTCTCCGCAGACAACAGATTAACTTGCGATATGTTAGTCTCTTACTAGACCCAAGGCACCCTCTCCAGACATGTGCTTTGAGGCATTTCAGGTCCCCAGACAGGAATAAACGTTGCTGTGATATCTTCAGTCTTGCTGAGACAGTCCCTCTTTTCCTTCCTTACAAGTGGTGGGTGTGCTCTCTAGTACAGTCTGATCACACAAAGCATCCAAATCAGTCTGAAGCAAGGTCCTTAGTTTTTGCTTGTCTCTTTACTTCTCTGAGGTCTTGCCCGATTGAGGTCAGCTATGACAGAGTTCCAATTGGCAACAGACCCAGTCTTTTTTTGAAACCCCTGCTAGCTTGTTAATGTCTTTTACATCAGAGGGATATTTTTCACTTCCTGTTCCTTGGCTATGAGACAGTAAGGCTTGTTCACGTGGGCTTCAGTAGTGGTGGCCCGTCCGGCCCCCTGATCTACATACAGGGCGCCGGATGCATGGATTCCAATGGAGGGGGTGTATTTTAAAGCACATGATTAGAGCCAGAGTCTCTAATAGGCTTTCAAAAAAGGGTGGTCTCAAGGTGCAGAGCACTGCACTCCGAGCCAACCCAGTTGTGTGACAATAGCGAATGCAAATTCGCTATTTTCACACCGATTCTCCTCCTGGTCAGTCAGGAATTGGGTCATGAGACCTGTCACTCGGTTGGCCGAAAGGAGATGTGATCTGATTGGCTGCCAGGAAGAGGAGGGAGAGAAGCTGCTGGGAAACCAAGGGAGGAAATGCCCAGAGTGCTGAGATGGGGTAAGTGCGGACCCTGACAAACACAGGGGGTGGGACTGTGCCGCCTGTCAACCCTGCAACCCAGCCGACCTGGGGGGGGGGTGTTAGTGGGCAGCATAACCACCAGCTACCACTGGGCTTCAGCTTGTATAAGAGCAGAATCCCACTGCAGTTTTAAAGAAAAAGCTTTGTTTTTTTGGCTTTTTAATTGTGCTGTTATTCCCTCTGCCTTCTGCATGCTTTATCTGATGGGTCACTATAGTTAAACTGGCTGCTAAAGTTCCTTGCTAACTTTTCCTCCAGTTTTTGATTTGGCAATAAGGAGTAACATCATACTGATGAGCTTGTTTTTTTTGAAGCATGTTCACAGTGTTAATGTTGGATACGCATGCATTTGAAATCAGAGGTCAGCGCAAGTCTGTGCTGCTCAAAGAAGGTCAACCTCAGAATGCAAATACTGAATTCCACATTTCCCAGAGCTTTACAAGCTAATGTCAAAAGCAAACGTAACAGTCTGTGTGCACTATGAAATAGAATAAACGATCTGCATATGGCCAACAGAGCGAACGGACAATATGCAAAGTAAAAGAACTGACTGGCTCCCAGTGCTGCACTCCCACTTCTATTTTCAGTGCTGCTTTGAGGACTACAGAAGGCTGATTTCAAGACCTACTTGGGTTTAATAAATGTTATATGTAACCATAATGTAGTTTGTTACAGCATAGCAGCCTTTCATTGTGATGTCTGCATTAGTTTCCATTCTCTTCTTCCTATCTTCACTTGGTGATTCTTGCAGTTACTGGTGTCCTGTCATAGGGTAACACTCACTGCCCTGTATCTCCCAAAAACCTCCTCCTCTCCATTACCATTACTTGAAGTCACAGTAGATAGCTGGGAAGGCTGATAACATTGTTTTGAGAATGCATTTCAGTGCACAGGATAAGGACCCTGAAATTCTGTCATCAGCAGGTCAAAAATTAATGCAGTTATTGTACTACATCTAAGGGATGGTAAACTGCAATATTATATATATTTTTTTCCTTGCGTTTTCCCCTAAAGTGGTAATAAACCCCAAACCAAAAATGTTATCTATTGAATCTGATCAATTGTTTTTTAGGCTTCCCCCCCCCCCCCCCCCCC